>KV018149.1:25117-54119 GCA_001598015.1 Dorcoceras hygrometricum
ACCTCACGTCCAGTAAGGGCCCAATAATATGACGCCGTTTACTATCAAGTATCAAGATCGACCCATCAATGTTGAGTCGTGAAGGACGGTCCCCTTAACGTCCCCAATAATATGAGCCAACGTTAAAGGGAGTTCCAACCGGCTCACAACAGTTGTCAATGGCGTGGACAGCTTTCCAGCTCAATCGGTATATGAGCCGGGCCATATATACGGGTAGCATCGACGTACGCCCATTGTTGATGGAAGGTAGGGAGATTTAAACAAATTTAAATTCCCTTTAGTTTATCGAATAAACATTTGTCTTGATATTAGTTTTAAATCGTATTTAAAACGAGGGATTTTAATTTTTGAAAAATTTTGGTCTCATGCATATTTAAATCTAATTTAAAACATGCAACATGCGGATTCAACTAACTATATATCAACATATATAAATATTGGGATGATCGATCGCGAGAGCTATGCGGTCCGTGGTTTCCAGTCACGGACCTGGGTCCAATCCTAGGGGTAATGCAATATGCAATGCAATCCAATTACAATGCTTCCGGTTTTACAGATCTTCGGTCTTCAATATTCTTGATCGTCATTGTCCACCGTCTTCGGATGTCCTCCCACTAAATCTAGTAATTTTACATTTAAATTTACCATGACATACAAGGGATACATTTATCAAGGGGTGGGAACGGGCCACAAATAGCCCCACTTTAAATGATAATCAAAATATTTACAAACCGAATCACAAAAACATATCGCATACATCTAACAAATTGGGCATGGCTCTCGATCATCCCAATCATGCAGATAATCTAATTAACATGAATAAATTAAATAATCCAATTATTTATTTACAAAATCATATTTTAATTACGAAATCGCATTTTATAAATGAAATCGTATTTTGTCGATAAAATCAAATTTTAATCAACAAAATCATATTTAATTTATAAAATCATATTTCAAAATTAAAATCGTATTTTGCAATTTAATTGTATCAAATTGGGCTTAAAACAATTCTAGGCCCAAAAATCTCAAAATTTCAAAATCGACCAAAACGGGCCCGACATCGAATATCGGCCCGAAAACTTCACGGGCTGCCCGGGACAGGCCCGAACTAAACCCTAGAAGAAATCAGCCCTCACGACATCGCCAGAGCATCGCCGGTGCGGCGGCCGCCACCACGAAAATCTTGCGCGGCGCAAGGCCACGCACGGCCGCGATAAGCGCGGCGCTCCATGCGCCATCGTGCGCCAGCAAGTCGCGCGAACCAGCGGCGACAATCGGCCAGCGATCATCGCACGTCCAGCCGCAAGCATCACGCAAACAGCGCCCACGACTTGCAGCAGCGGCCGGCCTCCATGCTTTAGGTCGCGCGGCCAACGCGCGCACATGGCAGCCAACGCCAGCATCCAGCGGCCAATCTCCTCGCGTTAAGCGGCGCCAAGCGTCCGGCCACCATGCGAGAAGGAATCGCCCAGCGTCGGCCTACAACAGCACAACGTCTTGCGCTGGACAAGTCCAGCTATGCACGGCCAGCGATGCGAGGCCAGCGTGCAAGTCGCCCGCACTCATGCGCGCGAGAGAGGGGCGCATGATTAGATACAATAAGGCAATAATTGTATTGATCAGATCCGAACCTGGGCTCTGATACCACTGTTGGGGAACCCCGGCGGATCCGAATCATGCCTCCCGGCGAGACAGCGGAAGAACAAAAATGGGCCGGGAGACGATCAATACAATTCAAAACAAATCATGCTATGACCATTCATAGGGTGTTTCTCGGGGTTACCTTTCTGGCAACTCGTGCCTGGCTCCGACCAGTTTCGCCAGGAAACCGGCACTTCACGGTAGGCGGCGGTAGATTACGTCACGACCGGAAGCGAGACTCCTTCGTCAGCCTGCACTAGAAGGCCTGACGAGATCAGCGCGGACAGATTCTCCCCGTCAAGTTGGCCGGAACAATTTCCGGCGAGGCAAGGCGGCGACGGCGCTAGGCGGCGGCGGCGGCGGCTTTGAGAGAGAGGAGGGAGGCGGCCACTTAGAGCTAGGGTTAGGGTTTGTTTAGAGTGTTGTGTATTATTATGAAGCTTAAGTCTACATTAAGTAGACTTAATGATGGACTTGGACCGGACCAACGGGCCCGGGTCCAACGGATGAACATTCAGTTCATCCCCATCACCGTGACTTCATCGTAACTCCGATCGCCGATCAGATCAGACCGATCGACTCAGTTTCCAAACCTGAATACTATGATCTGAAAAACCATTTTTCAGAACCCCAGTGAAAAATGACCGTTTTGCCCTTCAACAGCGGGAAATCACGATTTGACCCCTGTTGACTTTTAGGAAGTCGCACTCCCCAAATTCCTCTTCCTATGCTCAACACATTGAGCTCAGTATCCGTGCGGGAATCTCGAGTCCTGCACTTGTGTGACCCTCAATGGTTCAGGGATACATCTAGCCGTGGGCCCACAACCATTGTGGCTCCAGAATCACAATTCCGGACTTGCCCATCAGATCATGGTAAGAGCGTCTAGCAACATCTCCCCATGATCCCCTAGGTATCACTGATAGTGCCTAGAAGAACCAGTTGGTCGTGGTTAGCGTACAGTACGGTCCTTTCATTTCATATATCCCGATCAGATCAACGACCATTGGTAAATCGAGAGTCGCTAAAGATCCGATAGCTATGCATACATCTTGGAGATCGAATAGTGACATCGCGAGTGTAACTAGGTAAACACATTTACCTAAAACACTTCTAGTACTCTGGCCAGAGATTTATACACTATTATCCCCTCAGATAGCATAGGATATCCACGCATGTCTGCGAGCGGTGAATCCTCGACAACGATGCATCGACTCCTACATGCATCGGGGTCTCACCCAATCCCGCCGCCTGATGACCCCAAGTGAGTCGGCAAACGAGTCAAAGTGAGACGCCTATCATGTAGAGTCTCAATGACGTTTCGAGTCGTGAGGACTAATCAGTACAACCAAGACCTCGGACTTATCCACTCGATAAATGGTAACCACTTGGAAAGTCTGAACGAGGGTAGTTCGATAGATCATAAATGGTAACCACTTGGAAAGTCCAAACGAGGGTATTTCGATAGATCACCAGGTCACTATCTATCTGCATGCTCAGAACATCACAATGTTCCCTACCAATGAAACATGGTACTTCGCATCGCAGATACTAGTCTCAAGCTCGGGCGGCCTTATCCTCATTTTTACGGCCCAATCGACTAGGAACTGATTCAGAATACACAGTGACTATTAGATGTGTTTCATGATAGCCGTCATACCCACTATCACATCTAACATACACTATAGTGCATTCTAGGTCTTTACTCAACGCAATTGTTAATCATCATACAACACAATGAAAGTAAAGAATGCCATATAAATAACTGCGAATATCATATATAAATATTGTCATATACAAGAGTCTATAAACCCACATGCCACAAGTTGGCTAGTTGGGCATCTACTCTAACACTACCAGCTGGATCAACTCCACGTCCAGCAAAGAAACCATGATAACCTGAAACACACACAGGCAAACAAAAACAACCAGCCCCAGAGGGACATGGTTTCAAACCCCAGTACGGAGAGCAACTGAAAAACAGCTAATAGATAGCAACAGATAATATGCAGATGATATGCAAGAGAACAAGGATAAAACCGAACGCAGGGAGCCAAAGTATCTGAAGAAACTCCTCAACAACTGATACAGATCAACTGAAAGATTTTGGCCACTACGTGTGTGAGTATATGGGAGCTACCAAGTCGTCTCAACACACAGTACCAGATGCATAACAAATCACTCAACCTACTGTTTCGCACTCATGAGGCGTGGGAGCTACCCACTCGGCTAACAAAAACCCAGTAGGGATATGAGGAGCACGGTATTGCCGCTCGTCCTCAATACAAGCATCCTGGTACACACAGGTTAGCAAAACAAAGAACAACTAACAAGATCTGAGCTCAACATGGAAAATGCGTGTATGCCAATACAACATCTTGAAACAATAAACACAGGGCAGAAGCAAGCAATAACAGCACAGAGCATACACAGCATCACATATAAATATCCATGCTCAATCCAAAGCTGTAAAACAAGCTCACATCCGTACCTGAACCTTCTGAGCTACAATTACCACAACAAGGTCCCGAGCACACAGATCTGAAACCTGATGAACCAATACAACACAATACTCAGGGACAGTAGCAAAGAACTTACGAACTGGGAGCTACGAGCTCCACCTAGCTCTATCCTACCCTTCTAACACAACAGACATCTCTAAACGAAGCATAAGGGAGGATCTATCTCTAGCTCAGAGCGTTACCTGAACGGAAAAGCAATTCTTCTCAAATGCTAACAAACTACACAAGGTAGTTTCCTTTGAGATCTTCTTCCAGCTTATCCCAAACCTTCAAAAGAGGTATAAGAAGAAGCGTCTTAACAAGAGGATCCAACGCTACCACTCTTGCTTCAATCGGAGCTCTCTACCGCCGGCAATCGGAGAAGATAAGCTACGGTGAATAGTAGCTAAGGTATCGCAATAGAGTAAGGTTACGGGAAATATTCTAAGTTTCGGGAAAATATCATGTTCGAAGGGTCAGGTCCTCTATATAACAACTTAAGTTTCCCAAATCTGATGAACAGTAACCACCGACATCATTGGCTCAAAGCTGATCCCAAATCAGATCTGAGTACCACTCCAGATCTGAACTCTACGCCAAAACAGATTTGGAACTCATCCAAACGACGTCGCACGGAGGATCGCTCACTCACTAGGACACATCATCCGGCTAGCCAAATCTGAATCACTAAACGGCGTCGCCTAGCGTTCACAGTAGCATCACCAAAACATCGTCGCATCGCACCTAGATCTGACGCACATAAAATAGTCAAATCTGAAATCCCTGAACCGCACCGGTCTACCCCCCAATTATGATCCGGGACTACGAATCGGACCTATGCACGTATTACTAACAACACCCACCTCTCAATTCTGACCAACACTCCCGATCATTTTCTGCGGAAATTCTCCAGCAATCCAGAGCTATTCGAAGACTTATACTGACCCGATTGCTTCACCAAGCGTATCAGCTCAAAGCTGCTTCATCCCAGATATGCTCAAGCCAAACTGGTCTATTCTAAACCCGATTAATTAACTCAATTAATCCAATAATCTTTTGGGTCTCACATCTCTCCCCCACTGAAAATAAGATTTTGTCCTCGAAATCAAAGAACAACTCCAGAACTGAACCAAAACTCACAAAACAATCAACAATGGAAAATCCCGCTACGCACAAAACAAACAGCAACTCTTCAACACACAACGAGAGGCTACTAACCAAGAGTTCAAGATAACTGGAAAGCAATAATAACAAGCAAACAAGCTACTGGAAAACAGATGCAACCTCTACTCAAACAGATGAGGTCATTCATGTTGCATTTTCTCCTCCGACTCCCACGTAGCTTCTTCCCTACCATGTTTGCTCCACTGGACCATCACCAAAGGAATGGTCTTGTTCCTGAGCTCCTTCCTATCCAAGATCTGCAAGGGATACTCAACATAACTCAAAGTCCGATCTAGCTCCACCTCGTCAGTTCGCAACACATGAGAAGGATCTGGCTCATACTTCCTCAACATAGACACATGAAACACATCATGCATTGAGGACAGATCTAGTGGCAGTAACAAGCGATAATCCAAAGGACCGATCCTCTCCACAATCTCATAAGGTCCAACATAACGATGACCTAACTTGCACTTCTAAAAGGAGAAACTTTCAGGATAACCAGATCTCCAACCTGAAATTCCAAAGGCCTACGCCTGCGATTCGCATAGCTAGCTTGGAGAACTTGTGAAGCTTTCATACGCTGTCGAATCAGATCCACTTGATTTCTCATCTGCTGCACAAATTCTGAAGAATGACAGCTGCTTCTCCCCCACTTCTTCCTAACAGATTGGCGATCTGCACTTCCTACCATGCAATGCCTCAAATGGTTCCATCCCAATTGTCACCTGGTAGCTGTTATTGTAAGAAAACTCAACCAAAGACAATGAATCTTGCTAGCTACTACTAAAATCCATCACAACAACTCTCAACATATCCTCTAAAGTCTGGATAGTCCTCTCAGATTGACCATTGGTTTGGGGATGATAAGCAGTACTCATAGCCAATCTGGTGCCCAAAGTTGTTTGCAAACTCTTCCAAATCCCGGAAGTAAACCTTGGATCCTGATCTGAAACAATGGACACCGGCACACCATGCAAACGCACCACAAAATCTATGTACAGTTTCGCCATCTTCCTCAAAGAATGTGTCATATTGTTGGGAATGAAGTGAGCAGACTTCGAAAGTCTGTCTATAACCACCCAAACAGCATCACAACCTCTGCTGGAATGAGGCAAATGCGTTACAAAGTCCATAGCTATGTGCTTCCAATTCCATTGGGACACCTCTAAGCTCTGCAATAGACGACCAGGTCTCATCCTTTCTGCCTTTACTTGCTAAAAATTCAGACAACGTGCAACAAAATCAGCAACATCACTTTTCAAACATGCCCACCAGAAGTGCGGCTTCAAGGCATGGTACATTTTCCTTGCACAGGGATGGACACTATGTCTACTACAGTGTGCTTCTCTCAATATCTCCTCCTTCTAATCAATCATATTTGGCACTACCAACCTACCACGAAATCTTAAACAACCATCATACGAGACAGAATTGTGACACCCGAACCCACGTGTGACACCCGAACCCACGGGTCACGAAAATTGGGGTGAAATAAAAATTTTTGATAAAAGAAAGGCTGAAAGACAATTTGTTCTAAGTTGTATTTCTTATAAATTAAAAGAATGAAACACGAACTCAACCAAAAGTTGAAAGACACTCGCTTGCACGCCAACTACTGAAAACATTTGCGGAAAACAAATTCTATTATATATATTACAATTGCGGTGTACAACAACTAATATTCTATATGAACTACTACTGTTGCAACTGATTTAATACAGTCTTTACAAAAGATAAAATAACATCAGAATTGACACGAAAAACGCTGGCCATTGACAAACACACACCGACCAGCAGCTGATTCAAGTTTCACCTCCCGTTCGCTCCTCAGCTGTCGAACCTGCATCATTTTAAAAGCTAATGAGCCTAGGGTCTCAGCAAGCAAAACCTGATAAAAATTTCATTTAACGCAGGCAGACATCTGAACGTACATAACTTGAGTTAAAGGAATAATCAATACATAAACGTTTCATAAACATAACTTTCTGTCATAAATAGAGATAGGGGATAACAGCCCAGATCTCATCATCATCAATATCATTTTCTTTAAATTTATGGCTTAGAAGCTCTCCTTAGGTCCGTGTTTCACTTTGATCAAAATGGCTTCCGATATCAGTTTTAGCTGTCATAAATAGAGATAGGGGATAACAGCCCAGATCTCATCATCATCAATATCATTTTCTTTAAATTTATGGCTTAGAAGCTCTCCTTAGGTCCGTGTTTCACTTTGATCAAAATGGCTTCCGATATCAGTTTTAGCATATAGCTCATATGAAAGGGCAGCCGACATCTGGACGACTACTCACCCTTATCCTCGTGACCGTCTGTTATTTATGTCATAAACCTTAAAATAACTTTTGTTCATTTAACATCCTTTCTTTCTTTGAAATCTCTTTAAATATCATCGGGTTCCATCATTTAGAACTCTCACTTCCCATTTTAAACTTTACTGGGTATCGAATTCGACTGTTGGGAACTTACCGCTGAAAGTAATCAGTCGTAACAAAGTGAAACAATACTTTGAAACAAAACAGATCTTCACTGTTCACGTTTATCGTAAAACAGCTGCGAGAATAGTTGTGAATACTTGAAACAGACGTAGTAAATGAAACGATGTCATTGAAGTAGGAAACAGACATGCTGACGTAAGAATATCTGCTACCAGTTGCAACTTAAGGAAACAATGTCGTTAGCTTGAACTAGACGCAATAAAAATTGCTAACAACGCGACTCGGAAATATGCGTAAAACGATGTCGTTTGCGAAACACTAAATGTATGAATAGTACTACTGCTGAATACAATGATACAATGCAACAACTGAAAATGAACAGTGCAACTGCTGGTCATAACGATGGAATGCAACTACTGATTATGAATAGTGCAACTGCTGAATACATCGATATAATGCAACAGCTGATGAACAAACTAACAGCTGACTATAAACTTGGTGTTGCAACATCAAAACGACAGCTACGCTATCAGCTGTTATCTATCAAACCAGACTTTATACTGATTCGACTAACAACATCCGATTACATAGCGTCAAATTCCAATGTTACCATTCACCTGACGGAATAACATTCATGAACATACTTGAATCAAACTCGAATCCTCAGTATTTTTAAAAAATCCATATCTTTCTAGAAAACACTTGGAAGCATAAAAACATCATTTTGAACCCAATCTTTCCCTCCTTGAACATGCTTAATTCATTTTTAAACATGAACTTCAACATACTATAACATACAGGCAAGCAGATCCATAAGAATAAAATCAATATATGCTTTAAATGGTGTAGCAAAGGATCAGCTTTTACTTGCCTTAACAAAGCTTTGCAACCGTGGTTAATTCCGGCAGAATCTTCTCCCTGAGCAACACACGAACTTCTATATATTTTATTTTGAAGAATACTAAATATTTTCTTCGCAAATGATAATGATCTTGCTTTCAAAACAAGTTTAAATATGGAAGAGATTAGTGGCAAGGTGCTATGTTTACAAAGCATGACACACTTCAACCAAGTTGTGTAATTTTAGTAAAATTCCCCTTCATCTCATTTTAAATTTGTAAAACACCAAACCATTTTCAAAAGAAATCATTTGTCCTCCTTAAAGATATTTTCAATCGATTTAAACCTGCTCATGTATCGCTCTTGGAGTCATCTGCTGGAACTAGCCGCGACGCATCTTATTTTCTGAAATCGATGAAATCAGCAAATGCATAACATTTAAAATTGCCATTTTGGCCCATGAAATTAACAAAATGCTTAAATGTGATCTTATGATTTTGGGGCGTTACAAATCTTCCCCTTATTGAAATTTCGTCCTCGAAATTTTACGTACCAAACATATGTGGGTAAAGGGAAAGCATATCAGCTTCTGTCTCCCAAGTTGCTTCTCGCTCCGACTGATTAGACCATTGTATCTTAACCATAGGAATACTACGGTTTCTTAGTTTTCTAATTTCTCGGAGGAGAATTCTTTCTGGTCTTTCTTCATAACTTAAATCTGGTGCTAATTGAATTGACTCATGATTAGCACATGCGAAGGGTTGGGAATATATTTCCTCAAAGCTGATACATGGAAAACATTATGCACTGCTGACAACTGTGGAGGCAGTTCTAATCGATAGGCTATTGTTCCTATCTTCTCTAGGATCTCATATGGATCACCTATCTCAAAAGTCAGTTCCCTTCTTCTATTATCGGCATAAATTTTATGTCGGCTTTGAGCAGCTTTCATTCTTTCTGTTATCTTCTTAACAGCTGCTGCTGTTTGCTCCACTACATCTGGTCCTAAACCAGATCTTTCACCAACTTCATCCCAATGGAGTGGTGTTTTACACTTTCGACCATAGAGAGCTTCATATGGATCCATCTAAATCGAATCCTGGAAACTGTTATTGTAGACGAACTCTACCAGTGGCAAATTCAGATCCCAGCTTTTGAAAAATCCACAATACATGCTCTGAGTAGATCCTCCAAAATCTGAATCACCCATTGAGATTGTCCATCTGTCTGAGGGTGAAACGACGTGCTGAAGGTTAGTTTCGTACCCATAGCTCTATGCAGAATTTTCCAAAAAATTGATGTGAACTTAGGATCTCTATCCGATACAATAGAAATCGGAACACCATGAAGCCTCACTATTTCTTTTACATATAAATCCGCGTATCTGCTCACCTCATATGTTATTTTAACTGGTAAGAAATGAGCAGACTTAGTGAGTCTATCAATTATAACCCATATGGAGTTATATCCTTGAACAGTTCTTGGTAAACCCGTTACAAAGTCCATCTCTATACATTCCCACTTCCATTCTGGAATGGGTACTGGCTTCAATAATCCAGCTGGTCGTTGGTGTTCAGCCTTCACCGACTGACACGTCAAACATTCAGCTACAAATCTGGCAACATCCCTCTTCATTCCTGGCCACCAGTACAACTGCTGGAGGTCCTTATACATTTTAGTACTTCCGGGATGTACTGAGTATGGAGCTGTATGAGCTTCTTTCAAAAGATCAGCTCTCAAATCATCTACTTGGGGTACCCAAATTCTCCCCATGTATCTAACTACTCCATCTTCTGAAAAGTATAGGTTGTTGTCTCTTCTTTATCTTGCTTGACCCATTTCTGCAACTGCTCATCTTTCAGCTGACTCTCTCGAATTTGTTCTATCAATTTGATCTTACTGAGAGGTTTGCTAAAATCATATTACTGCTGCTGGACACTATTTCAATTCCAAACCTTTCAATATCAGCTGCCAACGGTTTCTGGACAATCAGCTGAGCTAATCCAACAGACTTCCTGCTCAAAGCATCAGCTACCACATTTGCTTTTCCTGGGTGATAGCTGATCGTACAGTCGTAGTCTTTAACCAGCTCTAACCATTGCCTCTGCCTCATACTCAATTTATTTCTGGGTAAAGAAGTATTTCAAACTCTTGTGATCTGTAAATATTTCACACTTATCCCCATAGAGATAATGTCTCCATATCATAAGGGCAAAGACAACAGCTGCCAGTTCCAAGTCATGTGTTGGATAATTCCTCTCGTGATCCTTCAGTTGTCTGGATGCACTTTACGCTCTTGCATCAAAATAGCTCCTAAACCCATTTTCGATGCGTCTGTATAAATTACAAATTTTCCCTGATCAGATGACATTGTTAACACAGGTGCTTCTATCAGCGCTTGCTTCAACTTGTCAAAACTGTTTTGACATTCAGCTGTCCAATTATACTTCACCTGTTTTCTTGTTAACGTAGTCAAAGGAACAGCTATCTTAGAGAATCCTTGGATAATATCCGGCTAAATCCAAGAAACTCCTTATCTCTGCAACAGTCTTTGGTGTTGGCCAATCGCGAACAACTTCTACTTTAGCTGGGTCGACCTCAATCCCATCCTTAGAAATAATATGGCCTAAGAACGATACCTTCTCCAACCAGAACTCACATTTGATGAGTTTAGCAAACAACTGTTTATCTTTCAAAATCTGGAGAACTGTTCTCAAATGTTGAACATGCTCGCATCCGGTGTTAGAGTATACTAGGATATCGTCAATAAATACCACTACGAACTGGTCCAGAAATGGTTGAAAGACTCTATTCATTAAATTCATAAAATCTGATGGAGCATTTGTAAGTCCAAATGGCATAACTAAGAATTCATAGTGGCCATACCGAGTTCTAAAAGCTGTTTTATAAACATCTGGTGCCTTAATCTTTAGCTGATGATATCCAGACCTTAAGTCGATCTTAGAGAATACTACTGACCCTTTTAACTGATCAAACAGATCTTCTATCCTAGGTAATGGATACTTATTCTTAATTGTTAATTTATTCAGCTCCCGGTAATCTATACATAGCCTCATACTTCCATCCTTTTTCTTAACAAATAGTACAGGGGCTCCCCAAGGTAAAGTGTTAGGTCTGATAAACCCCTTCTCTAACAGATCTTGTATCTGTTCTATCAAATCTTTCATCTCTGATGGAGCTAGTCGATAGGGCGGTCTAGACACTAGAGCAGCTCCTGGAATTAGATCAATTGAAAATTCCAGCTCTCTGTCAGGTGGTAGTCCCTGGATATCTTCTGGAAAAACCTCGGGGAATTCACTTACCACTTCTACATCTGACAACTGGTGTCTACTGGTTGCGGTTAAAGATGATAAACTAACCAGAAATCCTACTCCTCCTTTCCTCAAACAACGTTGAGCCTTAAGAGCTGATATTATTCGAGGAATATTACAAATATGCTTAGCTTCAAACTTAAAGGAATCTCCTCTGGGTGGATTAACCGCTACTGTTCGTAGATTAAAATCAATTACTACCCCATACTTGGTTAACCAATCCATTCCCAAAATCATATCAAATTCAGGCATAGGCAAAACAATCAATTCAACCGAAATCTGATGCCCTTGCAGACTAAGTTATAAGCTCCTAAATATATCGTGAGATATCAATTCTTCTCCTGACGGTACTGATACACAGAAACCTACAGCTACCTGGTCGGGCTTGATGGGCAATATCTTAGAAAATTCAGCAGCTATAAATTAATGAGTGGCTCCTGAATCTATTAAAGCATGGAAGGTAATTCAGCAATCATAATCTCACCCGTAACTATTGTCGAGTCTGGATTTTCTTGATCAGTTGTCATTACAAAGGCTCTGCTGGTCACCAATTGCTTTGATTTTGGACAATATTTCAAAATATGTGCCGGCATTCCACATTTATAGCAGACATTTTGTCCAAGTCTGCATTGTTCAGGATGATTCTTGTGGCACTTAGGACATTCTGGCCTATTATTATCAGCAGGAACATAGCTAATAGGTGGAATCGGTAGAGGCTTCTTGTTAGGATAAAATTTATTAGTTTTGGTGATAACAAAATAAGACTACTTGCTACTGGAAAGTCAGCCGTTGCAATTTTACAGAAGATTATTATCAGTCGATAGTTGCATTCAGCAGGATGTTTATTCAGAGGAAATCAGTAGATGAAATAATCAGCAGATGGTTAGAAATCAGCAGGTGAATTCTTCCAGGGTAATCAGCAGACGCAAGCATTTGAAAGATAGCGTGTTTTGTTAAGGATTGCAAAACGACAGCGTTTGTTTAAGACAAAACGATAGCGTTTGTTTAAGATGAAACGACGGCGTTTTGGACTAACGGTAAAATTCAGCCGTTGGTGTTTGCGTATATACACCCGCTGGTATTTCAACAGATACATCTTTTCAGAAGAATCAGCAGATAGCTACAGTAGTTCGATTAACCAGTCGATGGAACATAATATTAGTGGTAGTTAAACGATGTCGTTTGGATAAAATAGATACGACAGCGTTTTGCCTTCGCGCTAAGGTTCAGTCGATGGATTTTGTGATGGTAATAACCAGCAGGTACATCTCTTAAGGGAAACCAGTTAGGTAGCTACAGTGATCTTGGACCAGCCGATACTTTTTGAAGGAAATATTTCAAGCGATCAGCTGATGCATATCAGGCGATGAAGTAATCAGCCGATGTATTCTTTCAATTGGTCAAGTCATCAGCTGTTGTGCAAATCAATGGATCGATTCAAACGTTCATATCAGAAGAAATCAAGGGCGAAGATTGAATCGTACATATGCCATTAATTGAGGGAACAGCAGTACTATTTTTGGTAAATATTACACTATCTCAGAGAGCGGTTTACGGCGTTTGCACAAAAATGGAACAACGCAAAATTTGCTCTGACATTGTGCGACTTACCTCTTAGTGGAGCAGGAATTACGGTGTACAAATTTGACAGAAATTCAAACGAGATTTATTTCCTTTGGAGAATTTAATGACCATTGAGGACGAAGACTATAAATAGCAGAAGCTGGAATGAAGAAATGATCCTTCACTCTTATTATCTTGCGGTCACACTGTCAAAATACTCCCAGAGCTTTTCACACATTGAAGTTATCTTTCAAAAGCTCAAACACTCGAAGAACAAAACCGTTAATCTTCATAGAAAAATCTTCGAGTTTTCCTCTGGTTCACATTGTTGAATCGTGTTTCTTTGTTTAGAAACCAGAGGATTTTACAGCACTCAAATTACTGTATTCATTGTTCTTATCATTATTGAGTCTGTAACAAACGTGTTCTTATAAGCCGTTTGAAAATATTACAAAGTGTTGTAAACCAGCAGCTGCGTCTGCGTGGATTGTTGTGGAGATACTAGGAGTTCACTTTGAGCGAGGCTCGGTGACTGGGTGTGTGCAGAAGACCTGTACAAATCAAATCTTCTAGTGATACCTTCCGAAGAGGAAGAAGGGGAGACGTAGGATATTTATATCCGAACTTACAGAAACAAATTTCTGACTCTTATCTTTTATATTCCTCAAGTTATTTATTGTTTGTCTGTTCACAAATCGATCGGATTCTTTCCGCACTATTTTTGTTAGCCGAGAGATTTGCATTAAACTGAGATCATTAAGTCTGGTAACTCGAACTTAAGTTTAGCAGTGCTAGTAAAATGTTTAACGAGAATTTTAAATCCAAGGAGTTCATTCCAACCCCCCCCCCCTTCTGAACTCCTATCCATATATTGATCCTATTTCTAGGACCATCAATTGGTATCAGAGCCTGCACATCTCAGTTATTGAACATTTATTTTTTCGTGCTTTATTATATCTTAATATGTCGATCTCTCACAACAAGATTCCTTTGTTTTCGAGGGAAGAGTATGATGATTGGAAGATTCTGATGCAAGCTCATCTAGCAGCTATGGATGATGACATGTGTAATGTCATCACAGAAGGACCGTTGAAAATATTGAAGCCAAATCTGGCCTTTGCGATATCCAGCGGCGAGCCTCAATTCTTGGAAAAGAGTAGACACGAATATACCAATGAGGACAAGAAAAAGGCGAACCTAGACAAAATGGCAAAGGACATACTATTCAAGACGCTAGACAAAGACAAGAACATGTTCAGCAAGATCAAGAACTGTCCTACTGCTAAAGACATATGGGAGAAGCTAACCCAGATATGTGAAGGAAGCGACGAGACAAAAGAAAACAAGTTAACAGTCGCTCAGCAAAAATACGAATCCATCAAGATGAAGGATGGAGAGACCATGACAGAGTTCGACGAAAGATTCATGCAATTGTCATAGAGTTGAACAGCCTTGGGAAAGAATAAAGTAACAGAGAGTTGGCACTGAAGGTCATGAGGGCGTTACTCAAGGAGTGGGACGTGAAGACAATGGCGATGAGGGAATCAAAAGATTTGAACAAGCTGGAGTTGCACGATCTGTTTTCCAACTAAAAGAAAACAAGTTAACAGTCGCTCAGCAAAAATACGAATCCATCAAGATGAAGGATGGAGAGACCATGACAGAGTTCGACGAAAGATTCATGCAATTGTCATAGAGTTGAACAGCCTTGGGAAAGAATAAAGTAACAGAGAGTTGGCACTGAAGGTCATGAGGGCGTTACTCAAGGAGTGGGACGTGAAGACAATGGCGATGAGGGAATCAAAAGATTTGAACAAGCTGGAGTTGCACGATCTGTTTTCCAACTTGAAAGCCTATGAGTTTGAGTTGGAGACAAAAGCAGAAGCTGGTCCCTCCACATCCCAGCCGACGAAAGCCTTGGCAGCAAATACAACTACTGAACAGTGCTCTCCCAGCACTAGCAAGTCTACCGACCAGCTCAGTGACGACGCCATGTCCCTCTTCGTAAAGAAGTTTGGGAAATTCACGAGAAGATCCTTCAACCCTTCATCTCCTTACAATAGCTATAAAATGATAAAACTGTATCTGATATGAAATGTTATAACTGTGATCGTCCAGGCCATTTTGCAGCTGATTGCAACAGACCCAGGAAGGATGACAAATACAGACAAGACGACAAGAAAGAAGAGTGATACAAGAGAGATGAGGAAGCTGATGAAAGAACTGTCGAAAGATCTAAGGACAAATCCAAAGACAAATTCAGAGAAAGGTCGAAAGACAGAAGGATGAGATCAAGAGGAGACAAAAGACCCAGTCGCAAGCATGATAGGAAAGTACTGGTTGCTGAGGAAAGCACCAAGAGCTGGGCGGACACTGATTCAGAATCCTCATCCAGCAGCTCTTCATCAAGCGATAGTGAACAGGAGGAGGTTCATTGTCTTATGGCTGATCAAACATCGGATTACGAGGTATTTTATTTCTCTGATATTGAGTTTACACGAGAAGACCTTGTCACAGCACTAAATGACATGGTCAAAGAGTATAGGAAGCTTTCTCACTCATTCGAGGAAGTGAAAACTGAAAATGCTTATTTGAAAAATAGCTCAGTCGAACCAAGTGCTTTTGAACCTCGTGACACTGACAGTTTGAAAATCGAGCTAAGTAAGCTAACAACTGAGAATGATGTGTTGAAAAATGAGACCAGTGAGCTCAAAGCTGAAATCAAAATATTGAAGCAAGTAGTGAGCGCCAAGAATCGGTCTTCTCGATCTCTTCACAAACTGAACGAGAGTCGAAAACTAGCCAATTATAAGTCTGGTTTGGGATTCAATACTAGTGAATGCAGTGAAGGAGAGACAAGTACTCAGTCACAGCCGGCCTATGACAAGTTCAATAAAATGGGCTTTGTCAAAGCCAGCATGACATATGATAGCTGTGAGTCAATGCGATATTATGACCAGAGCTCTTCTCAGTCAAGTCATGAAGGAAAAGATGGCATCGGCTATCAAAGGCCTGAGAGTTCAAAGCCCAGCTGGCTAAAGAACAGGTTGGACAAGGATAAGCGAAAGCTGGTTCCAAGTCTCATGTTCAACACCAGCCGTGGCGTAACTTTAGGAAGGCAAAATCTGGTCGGAAAAAGACTCACCCGAGAAGAGATCCTGTTGGTCAAAATTTCAAATCAAAACTCCATAGATCGCACAATTTTGCACAGACTTACAGGTTGGACAAGGATAAGCGAAAGCTGGTTCCAAGTCTCATGTTCAACACCAGCCGTGGCGTAACTTTAGGAAGGCAAAATCTGGTCGGAAAAAGACTCACCCGAGAAGAGATCCTGTTGGTCAAAATTTCAAATCAAAACTCCATAGATCGCACAATTTTGCACAGACTTTCGTGGACCCGAATACTGGAAAACTGTGAAAGTAATTCAAGTCTGGGTCCCGAAAGGGGTAATCCAATCTGGACCCAAGTAAAATTGGGTACCAAAAGCAGCTTGTTTGATTGCAGGATAACTGGTACAAAGCAGCAGCTGAAACAACATTGTGGTACCTGGATAGCGGTTGTGCAAGACACATGACAGGAAATAAAAAGCTGCTAACAGACGTCACACCACACAAAGGAGCTAAAATTGTGTTTGGTGACAATGCATACGGTAACACTGTGGGTAAGGGTAAGCTTATCTACGGTAACATCTCTATTTATGATGTCCTAGTTGTTGATAATCTTAAATACAATCTGATTAGCATTAGTCAGCTGTGTGACAAAGGTTACACAGTCCAGTTTCAACAACACACATGCACGGTTCAGAGTCCAAGTGGTCTGACTGTGTTGGTAGGTCAACGTTCAGGGAATACCTACATCATCGACTGGTCAGATCAGCAGAAACCTGAACAATTGTGCCTTGCAGCTGGTTCTTCCAAGAGGTGGCTATGGCACCAAAGAATGAATCACTTAAACTTCAAAACACTTGCCAAATAGAGTGAACATGATATGGTTTCTGGTTTGCCAAAAATTAGTTTTTCTAAGGATAAGATTTGTGCAGCCTGTCAGCTGGGAAAACAAATAAAATCAACTTTCAAAAATAAAGGCGGAAAACGTTCTACCCGCTGCCTTGAGCTCTTGCATATGGATCTCTTTGGTCATATTTCAATCACGAGCTTAGGGGGAACGTTTTACACCCTAGATGTAGTTGATGATTTTTCAAAATATACATGGGTGTTATTTTTAAAAGCAAAATCTGAAATCGCCGACCAGCTGATACGTCTTTTGAAACGTTTACAAAATGACAAATCTTTTTCAGTCAACCAGATAAGAAGTGATCGCGGTACTGAATTTCTAAATTTTAAATTAACTTCTTATTTGGAATATTTGGGAATAAAGCATGAGCTTTCAGCAGCTAGAACTCCTCAGCAAAACGGGTTAGCTGAGAGGAGAAATCGCACTTTAAAAGAAGCTGCTAGATCTATGATTGCATATTCCGGTATTTCTCAAAAATTTTGGGCAGAAGCAGTTAACACAGCGTGTTACACTCAGAACAGATCAATGATAAATACAATGCATGATAAGACCCCATATGAGACTGGAATGGCAAGAAACCTGATATTTCATATTTCAGGGTGTTTGGATGCAAGTGTTTCATTCATAACAATGGTAAGAAGCATCTAACAGCATTTGAACCTAAATCTGATGCAGGTATCTTCCTAGGTATTCTGCAGTGAGCAAAGCATACAGAGTCTTCAACAACAGAAGTTTAACTGTTGAGGAATCCACTCATGTGGTTTTCGATGAAACAAGCTTCAAATCCAATTCAGCTGCAAGCCTACATGATTTGTGTTCACGTCTGGAGTCAACAAGTCTTGAAGAATCAGATGACGACATGGCACAAAAACAATCAGCTGAGGGGGAACAACCAGCAGTGGTTATAACGCACAACAATGTTCAACAGGACATGACAGGTAATCCAGCTGTTATTAATTTATCTAACATGGATCAGCCGTAGGATCAGTGTCCTACTAGTACACCAGCTGCTGGAACTGAAGCGACAAAGAATCAAGATGCTGCTCAACCAGAAGTTGCACTAGCTGGAAGTACACATCAATCAATATCAACATCACCAGCTGGACAACCAGCCGCAAGGAATTATCAGTCGGTATTAGGACCAACTACTGGACAACCAGTCGCGAGTCCTCTTCAATTGGTATCGAGTCCACCGGCTGGTGAACCAGTCGCAAGTACATCACGACGACTGGATTCTGATGCACAAGCCAACAATGAACATTTTCAATTGGTGTCAGACAATCCAGCAGTTGCCATCCAGCCAACGACACAGGGGGAACAATGAAGAACAAAATCGTTAATCTTCATAGAAAAATCTTCGAGTCTTCTAAGTTGATGCAGGACAAGTTCGAGATGAGTATGATGGGGGAGCTGACGTTCTTTTTGGCTTACAAGTTCGCCAGTTGGAGAATGGTATATTCATCAACCAGGCAAAATATACAAAAGAACTGTTGAAGAAATTTGGAATGGAAAATAGTTCAGCAGCAGCGACTCCCATGAGCTACCATTAAACTGGACAGAGATGAAGCTGGAACTGCCATTGATGTATCGCTTTATCGTGGTATTATAGGCTCTTTGCTATACTTAACTACTAGTAGACCAGACATCATGTTTGTTGTCTGTATGTGTGCTAGATTCTAAGCAGAGCCAAACCAATCGCATTACATTGCTGTAAAGCAAATATTAGAATATTTAAAGGGTACTTCCAACGTGGGTCTTTGGTATCCCAAATACTCAGGCTTTCAACTAATCGGTTACAGTGATGCAGATTACGCAGGATGCAGGATTGATCGAAGAAGCACAAGTGGGACTTGTCAATTTTTAGGGGATCGACTGATTTCCTGGTTTAGTAAGAAGCAGACGTCCATCGCAACGTCAACAGCTGAAGCAGAGTATCTAGCAGCTGGTAGTTGCTGTGCTCAAATATTATGGATTCAACATCAGCTGAAGGACTATGGAGTTGATGCTTCTGAAGCGCCTATTCTCTGTGACAATACCAGTGCCATCGCGATCACCCAAAATCCTGTGCTGCATTCAATAACTAAGCACATCGACATCAGGCATCATTTTATAAGAGACCATGTGCTAAAGAAGGACGTCCGGGTGGAGCATGTGTCGACTGACCAGCAATTTGCTGATATCTTCACAAAGCCTCTACCAGACGCTAAGTTTTCTTATTTTAGAAACATCTTAGGTCTTCTTGAATTGCCTTGATTGTTTGTGCACTAACGCATTTTGCAGGTTGTTAGCTATTGCTTAAATCAGCTGTAAGTCTTTTGTTCAGGGGGAACGATTAGACTATCAGCTGAAATAAGCTTCTCGCGTTGGAATTTATCAGCCGTAGGGGGAATCAGGAGCTGGATGGTTAAGCGTGACATCAACTGAATATGTAATGACTGGACACACTCAGTTGTTACATATATACAGCTGATGCTTATTTGTGACCAGCTCTTGCCACCCTCAACGATATATTAAACCAACAGTAATGTTCTTACATTCACTGCACCAGCTGTGACTTTATATACATTGGCGCGAATATTTTATTTGTGCACCTTGTTCGATTAAAACCTGTTAGAAAATCTTTTGTACTATACGAGAAAATATTTTGAAAATATTTTCAAAATCATTTCAAAAATTGTACGTGCTAACGGATGGCTGACACGTGTTGTTACCATGCAAAACGTTACATCGAAACTTTCTCTCTCCAAGTAACTTTTTGCATTCTTAGTATAATTACGGCGTTTCTTATCCGTTTACACATTCACTGCACCAGCTGTGACTTTATATACATTGGCGCGAATATTTTATTTGTGCACCTTGTTCGATTAAAACCTGTTAGAAAATCTTTTGTACTATACGAGAAAATATTTTGAAAATATTTTCAAAATCATTTCAAAAATTGTACGTGCTAACGGATGGCTGACACGTGTTGTTACCATGCAAAACGTTACATCGAAACTTTCTCTCTCCAAGTAACTTTTTGCATTCTTAGTATAATTACGGCGTTTCTTATCCGTTTACAATTACCTTGCAAAATTACTCTTGTGTGTTCTTGCATATCTCTCTTGTGCGTACTCTCTATTGCAAAGATTTTACAGGTGTTCTTTTCGCCAATCTACAATCAGAAATGGCTTCTTCATTCTACAGCAACTCTCAGCATATTGATTTTGACTTAGTTCTCGCCATGGACGACCAAGGTATGGTGTCCATGTTTCAAGCTCTTGTGGCATCCGGCCTTGCAGGTTTTCTGGGATGTCCAGGCAGTAATCTATGAAGCTGCCTTAGTTGACTTCTTCGAGAACGATTCAGTTCGAGAGGGTGTAATTATCAGTACAGTGGCTGGGCAGTTGGTTGAAATTTCTGAGGAATGGTTCGCAGAGTCCTTTGACCTTCCAGTAGATGGTTTGGGAGATCTATCAGAGATTCCCAAGGATGTAATTTTTGATGCTAGGAGCATCGTCTCTTTGTCGGGTGAGCCAGTAAGTCTGTCGGGAAAGAAAAATCAGATGAAAATTGAGTTTTGCCTTCTCTGCGATATTATGGCGAAATCTATTTCCGTGAAGGCAGGGTCTTTCAATGCCATTACAATAGAGAAGTTTTCTATGGTGACAGCAGTTGTTTGTGGAGTACGGATGAACTGGGCCAGTATTTTGTTCAGCATTCTTAAGAAAATGGTGACTCCAGGGTCTAAGCAAGCCAAGGGCTTCACTGATCAAATAAGTCTTCTGCTGGAGAATATTCCAAATCTGGAATTAGGCGAATCTTCAGAGTTTCCTACTTCCAAAATTCTTACTGAGAAGACTGTGCACCGATTTGTCTCTCTTAATGATAAAGTTGGTGCAGAGGAAGCTGCTGGGGCACCCAAGCCAAAGGCTGCCTCTAAGAAAAGACCTGCTGCTGATGTTGGAGCACCAGTGGTCAAAAAGAAAAGGACGATGAGGAAGAAGTCAAGTTCTTCTCAGTCTAATTTGGAGATAGTGGCCATGGCACAGGAGGTCGTGCCCATTCAAATGGTTGAACAAATTACTGTTGCACCAGCCGCTGAGGACCTTTCTGACCAACCAGCTGGTAAAATTGATGGTGAAGAGGCAGTTGCTGCTGAAGTTGATGTAAAAGCAGTGACAGAGCCTGTGGTCGAACAACATTTTGAATCAGTAGCGGCAGTTGAACCAGCTGTTGACGTTGGTGAGGCAGCTGCAAATAAAGATTTCTCACTGGTCGATGATCCAGACACCGTTATTAACCAAGTTCTAAATCAGTTGGATTCAATTTCTGATGATAAGGATGATAAACAAAGTGATAGGGCAGAAACATGGTTCGATAGGGCTTTTGATGAAATGCTCCGAAATGAAAGACCTGTGGTCACTGCAAGTGACACTGATGAAGAAGAAGAAACCATGGATGTTGGTGCCGTTGGTGGAGACCAGCAGGTACAGTTTTCTGAGGAGGAACCAGAGGATGTGGAAATGAGTGTTGATAAACAGTCAGTTGCTGAGTTGATTGATGTCGATGAAAAGATGTCGCTGGAAGATATTCTTATGACAATTCTAGCCGATGTTCTTTTGCCTTCTGCTGGTATAGAAATCACCAAGATAACGATGGGCAAAACTTTCAAGATCCCAGGCATTGACGATAGCACTCTGCATTTGGGCAATCTTCCTAAAATTCCTGCTGACGATAAAGGAAAGAAAATTCTGGTGGAGAAAGACCCAGTGAAGGGCAATCCAGCCAAGGAGCATTATTTCTTGAGTTGTGTAGATATTGATCTGCTTGTAAATTTGCGAGCTCAGGTCATAGAAGCAGTTGACAAATTCTTTCATTCTTTTAGTTTCAAGAAGTTGGCAACCATTAATATCGAGGAGTTATCCTGGAAAGAAGAACAAGTTTTGATCTGGGGAGAGACAGAGATAACTCACATAGCACTCAGCAGAAAGAGGTACATTTTGCTAAAATATATAGAGGTTTTGGTGAGGAAGTTTTTGGAATCATGGAAGAACAATTTTGTGCCCGGTAAAGGATCTTCGGCGGTTGATCTAAAAGTGATAGATATGCTTTCAGATCTTCATTTATTTGTTCTTGAAGAGTTAAGGGAGCAGGCCCTAGCTCAAGGTCTCAAATGGACTAGGACATGTTGCTCCAAAATTGTTGAAGGGAGCCCCCGTGACCGTGGTGCAATCATTGCCAGAACCAACACCAACACTCCGTCCAAGTGCTGGCTTAGAACAATGATTCGTGTGGATGGGGTGTGGGTTGTTGAGCCATTTTGTGATCAATGGGTGAAGATCCCAAGGCAGGTTGTATGTACTGAAGTATCTAAACAGTGCTCTTTTGTGGACTTCTTCCCAGCTGTGAGTGAACCCCTCAAAATTTTGAGGAAAAGATGGGCTGATATTTGTCTGGAGATTGTCAGATTTTGTGCTTCTAGGAGACTTCTACCAGTTGGTTCACTAACTTTTTCCAGGTCTCTGTCAGTGGTTGAACCAGTTTTTCGAGTTGCTCCTCGCCAGTCTCCAGTTTTTGCCATGAGAGTTTCTAAATTTTGTTCAGTATTTATTGATTACAGTTTGTTGAGTTGGTTACCTACAGTAGATATTACAGATTTTCTCTCTTCCATTTCTTCGGAAAGAATAGCTTTGCATCGGGTACAGAGATCTTTTGCTTCATCAGTTATTCATAGTGTACAGATGGCGAGTAGTCCAATATTGGAATCTCCGAATTTAGTTTCAGTTGCTCCCCATGTACAGTTATTAGATACGCAATCTGCCTCCTCTTTCAGATCCGATGAGTCTATGAACTTTGATGATACTCCTGCTTCTATTTCTCTACTAGCTGCTCCTAGTCCAGATATCAGCAAGGCATTGAACCAGTTGCGAGCTTCGATAAATCAAATCTGTGAACGAGATGATGGTGCCAAGCACAGGGATACACTATTATTGCACCTCCACAACTTTGAGAAGCAAGTTATCGCACGCCTCGACGCTCAAGATAGGGTTCTTGGGGCGTTGCGCAGGGACTCAAATGATCAACGCAATCTCTTTTCGTTGGAGTTACAATCATCTCATAAGCAGCTTGGCACTCAGATTGTAACTACTGGTCTAGATGTCGTTGATGTTCGGAGAGTGGTTAGGGAGACTCACCAAGACTCGCCTCGACGCTCAAGATAGGGTTCTTGGGGCATTGCGCAGGGACTCAAATGATCAACGAAATCTCTTGTCGTTGGAGTTACAATCATCTCATAAGCAGCTTGGCACTCAGATTGTAACTACTGGTCTAGATGTCGTTGATGTTCGGAGAGTGGTTAGGGAGACTCACCAAGAGCTTAATGCTAGAATCAATTCTCTGGATGAGCAAGTGGCGGCTACTCGAAATGATTTATTGGAGTTTAGTGCTCAAGCACAGCAGACCCTAAATATCATTACCACCCAACTAAGAGAACTCGTTGCATATATCAATCGGGGTGGTGATAACAAAAAGGGGGAAAGTAGCAGCAGCCGGTATAAAAGAAGAAGATTTTAGATCTAGTGAGGATTGGCTTATTGTTGTACAAATCTTTTGTACCTCATTTTCAGTTAATGAAATTTCTGTTTCCAGCAGTTCGTGTGCAATTTATCTTTGCATATTTTTTTTATCTCGGCTGCTTAGTTTTGTCATCACCAAAAAGGGGGAAATTGTTAGGATAAAATTTATTAGTTTTGGTGATAACAAAATAAGACTAGTTGCTACTGGAAAGTCAGCCGTTGCAATTTTACAGAAGATTATTATCAGTCGATAGTTGATTTCAGCAGGATGTTTATTCAGAGGAAATCAGCAGATGGTTAGAAATCAGTAGGTGAATTCTTCCAGGGTAATCAGCAGAAGCAAGCATTTGAAAGATAGCGTGTTGTGTTAAGGATTGCAAAACGACAGCGTTTGTTTAAGACAAAATGACAGCATTTGTTTAAGATGAAACGACGGCGTTTTGGACTAACGGTAAAATTCAGTCGTTGGTGTTTGCGTATATACACCCGCTGGTATTTCAGCAGATACATCTTTTCAGAAGAATCAGTAGATTGATATAGTAGTTCGATTAACCAGTCGTGGAACTTAATATTAGCGGTAGTTAAACGATGTCGTTTGGATAAATAGATACGACAGCGTTTTGCCTTCGCGCTAAGGTTCAGTCGATGGATTTTGCGATGGTAATAACCAGCAGGTACATCTCTTAAGGGAAACCAGCAGGTAGCTACAGTGATCTTGGACCAGCCGATACTTTTTGAAGTGAAATATTTCAAGCGATCAGCTGATGCATATTATCAGGCGATGAAGTAATCAGCCGATGTATTCTTTCAATTGGTCAAGTCATCAGCTGTTGTGCAAATAAATGGATCGATTCAAACGTTCATATCAGAAGAAATCAAGGGCGAAGATTGAATCGTACATATGCCATTAATTGAGGGAACAGTATCAGTACTATTCTTGGTAAATAGTACACTATCTCAGAGAGCGGTTTACGGCGTTTGCACAAATATGGAACAATGCCAAATTTGCTCTGACATTGTGTGAATTGCCTCTTAGTGGAGCATGAATTACGGTGTACGAATTTGACAGAAATTCAAACGGGATTTATTTCCTTTGGAAAATTTAATGACCGTTGAGAACAAAGACTATAAATAGCAGAAGCTGGAATGAAGAAATGATCCTTCACTCTTATTATCTTGCGGTCACGCTGTCAAAATACTCCCAGAGCTTTTCACACATTGAATTTATCTTTCAAAAGCTCAAACACTCGAAGAACAAAACCGTTAATCTTCATAGAAAAATCTTCGAGTCTTCCTCTGGTTCACATTGTTGAATCGTGTTTCTTTGTTTAGAAACCAGAGGATTTTACAGCACTCAAATTACTGTATTCATTGTTCTTATCGAGTCTTCCTCTGGTTCACATTGTTGAATCGTGTTTCTTTGTTTAAAAACCTGAGGATTTTACAGCACTCAAATTACTGTATTCATTGTTCTTATCATTATTGAGTCTGTAACAAACGTGCTCTTATAAGCCGTTTGAAAATATTACAAAGTGTTGTAAACCAGCAGCTGCGTCTGCGTGGATTGTTGTGGAGATACTAGGAGTTCACTTTGAGCGAGGCTCGGTGACTGGGTGTCTGCAGAAGACCTGTACAAATCAAATCTTCTAGTGATACCTTCCAAAGAGGAAGAAGGGGAGACGTAGGATATTTATATCCGAACTTCCAGAAACAAATTTCTGACTCTTATCTTTTATATTCCTCAAGTTATTTATTGTTTGTCTGTTCACAAATCGATCGACTTCTTTCCGCACTATTTTTGTTAGCCAAGAGATTTGCATTAAACTGAGATCATTAAGTCTGGTAACTCGTACTTAAGTTTAGCAGTGCTAGTAAAACTTTTAAACGAGAATTTTAAATCCAAGGAGTTCATTCAACCCCCCCCCCCCTTCTGAACTCCTTTACATATATTTATCCTATTTCTGGGACCATAACTTCTGCTCCTGAGGCCTCTGCTGGTTCTTGTTTTGTTTCTTGAACGGCATCTTGTCCTTCTGCTGAAAGGCCTGTCTTTTCTGTTGCCTTTCTTCATCGACATTTTTCCAATCCCTTTCAATTTGCAGGGCTCTATCCACTTTTTTCTCGGTAGGTCCTTGGCACAGATAGCCTAACATTAATTTTGAACATAGGCTTCAATCCCTCCACGAAATTACTCAGCTTCTCCTCTGAGTCATTTCCTATTAATGTCACAAAATAGCACCCTCTTTCAAACTTCCGCACATATTCCTGTACGGTTAAACTTCCTTGCTTAAGGGTCAAAAATTCCCTTTTCAATTCGGACCTCTTACCAGCTGTAAAGTATTGCTCAAAGAATACTTGTTTGAAATCTGCCAAAGTGAGATTTATCAAATCTACAGACAATTTGACTCCTTCCCACCAAATCATGGCGTCCTCTATTAACATGTAGATAGTGCACCTAGGCCTATCTAAATCAGACATCTGGAGGTACTCAAAGATAACCTCCATTGATTTGATCCAGCTTTCAGCAATAAGTGGATCAGTAGTACCACTGAACTCCTTTGGCTTTTGGCGCCTGAACGTTTCTTGAGGATCATCATTACTAGGTCCTCGGCTGTTGGAAGATTGCCCATTACCTCTACTGTTTTGTTCTACCAGCAGTCTCAGAATTTGTGTGATATTAGCATTATTGTCAGTATTGGTTTCTTCTAGGGGAATATTCCTTCTACCTCTTCGTATTCCTGACATCTTATATTCTATAGCCCGTAATCCACCACATATATATATCAGAACATGCTAAATAATTTAAAGACAATGTTCTGAAAATAAACTCACAACTTAGAGGAACGGACGATGAACTCTGATTCAGCTGACTATGTGCGTGTTTATCTCAGGGACGTTGCTCTGATACCATATTATGACACCCGAACCCACGTGTGACACCCGAACCCACGGGTCACGAAATTTGGGGTGAAATAAAAATTTTTGAATAAAAGAAGGGCTGAAAGAATATATATATTAGAACATGCTAAATAATTTAAAGACAATGTTCTGAAAATAAACTCACAACTTAGAGGAACGGACGATGAACTCTGATTCAGCTGACTATGTGCGTGTTTATCTCAGGGACGTTGCTCTGATACCATATTATGACACCCGAACCCACGTGTGACACCCGAACCCACGGGTCACGAAATTTGGGGTGAAATAAAAATTTTTGAATAAAAGAAGGGCTGAAAGACAATTTTTATAAGCTGTATTTCTTATAACTTAAAAGAATGAAACACGAACTCAACCAAAAGCTGACAGACACTCGCTTGCGCACCAACTACTGAAAACATTTGCGGAAAACAAATTCTATTATATATATTGCAATTGCGGTGTACAACAGCTGATATTCTATATGAACTACTACTGTTGCAACTGATTTAATACAGTCTTTATTAAAGATAAAATAACATCAGACTTGACACGAAAAATGCTGGCCATTGACAAACACACACTGCCCAGCAGCTGATCCAAGTTTCACCTCCCGTTCGCTCCTCAGCTGTCGAACCTGCACCATTTTAAAAGCTAATGAGCCTAGGTGTAATGCCGAGATAATTAAGAAGAGAATTAGTAAGTAATAACCAGCAGCAAGAGTTCTTTGTGTATCTGCTGGTTTATTGATGTGTCGACTGGTTTTGATGACGTAGGTGTGACGTTGTCGTTTTGGTAATAAACGCAAGTCAGTCGATGCAAGTATGTGAAATTTGGTTACAGCCGAGAGAGCAATGCGACATCGTTTTGACTTATGAACAGGAACCTCGATACGATATCGTTTTGCATGAATGAGTGACCAGTCGAGGGATCTGAAATCAGTCGATGGTTTGTTGTATCTGCTGATTGTTATAGGCGCAGCGACGTCATTTGGGTAAGTGCAACTGCTGGTTTCGAATCGTTGTGAAGGATGGATGCCTGCTGGTTTACCAATAGTTGGTAGCGATGTGGCATATCTAGTACGATGTCGTCTAGATTAGTTGACGCGTCGTCGTTTTTAGTAATTTTGCGTAACCAGCTGCTGATGGATTTTGAAGGGAATTCGACAACCAGCATCTGGTTCTTTGCAAGAGATATTGTTGCCTGCTGGTAAAACGCTGCGACGTCGTTTCGTTTAGTTGGAACGGTGTCGTTTCGAGATTGTAATTTCGAGTACAACATTTGATTTCTTCTGCTGATTTTAGCGAGAGTTCCTTATACACCTGCTGGTTTGTATTGTCGACTGGATTCTTGTTGCGACTGGATTCATACAGTGACTGGTTGTTATGTGACAGCTGATTGAGAAAGCTGGTTTTGTTGCGACTGAGTATTACACCAACGAAATAGAGCTACGGCTTCTAGTCATGAGACTTAGTAGCATCAGTCGTGAGACTTTCTTGATACCACAAAGAACAGTGGATACGCTCTACCTACTAATCGAAGAAGCTGGATTCGAAGCGGTGGGAGTTTATCCTATATCGAAGCGGTGGAGTTTATCCTATAACGGTTGATAAATACTCAGCATGACACGTGGAATTCGAATTGAACACGTTGGAAATGCTGCAGAAGAACAGAGACCGTTGTCTATAAATAAGATTGAATTCGAAATATTGAGAACATCTTGACTACAGATATCGGACTTTGATTCTGAGAAGAAGCTGGATTCGAAGCGGTGGGAGTTTATCCTATATCGAAGCGGTGGAGTTTATCCTATAACGGTTGATAAATACTCAGCATGACACGTGGAATTCGAATTGAACACGTTGGAAATGCTGCAGAAGAACAGAGACCGTGGTCTATAAATAAGGTGAATTCGAAATTTTGAGAACATCTTGACTACAGATATCGGACTTTGATTCTGTGAAGTTCTCAGGAAGTGTTGAAACAGAGTTTGAGTGAAGTACTTTGAAAACAGAGGA
>KV018149.1:87464-123996 GCA_001598015.1 Dorcoceras hygrometricum
TTTCATGATAGCCGTCATACCCACTATCACATCTGACATACGCTTTAGTGTATTCTAGGTCTTTACTCAACACAATTGTAAATCATTACACACATAATGAAAGTAAAGAATGCCATATAAAAGAATGCGAATATCATATATAAAGATCGTTTGTACAAGAGTCAATAAAACCCACACGCCACAAGTTGGCTAGTTGGGCATCTACTCTAACAGGAAGAACATTCATTAACATACTTGAATCAAACTCGAATCCTCAGAATTTTTAAAACATCCATATCTTTCTGGAAAACATTTGGAAGCATAAAAACATCATTTTGAACCCAATCTTTCCCTCCTTGAACATGCTTAATTCATTTTTAAACATGAACTTCAACATACTATAACATACAGGCAAGCAGATCCATAAAATGAATAAAATCAATATATGTTTTAAATGGTGTAGCAAAGGATCAGCTTTTACTTTCCTTAACAAAGCTTTGCAACCGTGGTTAATTCCGGCAGAATCTTCTCCCTGAGCAACACACGAACTTCTCTGTATTTTATTTTGAAGAATACTAAAGATTTTCTTCGCAAATGATAATGATCTTGCTTTCAAAACAAGTTTAAATATGGAAGAGATTAGTGGCAAGGTGCTATGTTTTCAAAGCATGACACACTTCAACCAAGTTGTGAAATTTTAGTAAAATTCCCCTTCATCTCATTTTAAATTTGTAAAACACCAAACCATTTTCAAAAGAAATCATTTGTCCTCTTTAAACATATTTTCAATCGATTTAAACATGCTCATGTATCGCTCTTGGAGTCATCTGCTGGAACTAGCCGCGACGCATCTTATTTTCTGAAATCGATGAAATCAGCAAATGCATAACATTTAAAATTGACATTTTGGCCCATGAAATTAATAAAATGCATAATTGTGATCTTATGGATTTTGGGGCGTTACAAGAATAGTCTTCCAGCTGTCCAGCTCTAACTTTCAACCTCAACTCATGGATAGATGGATCTGTTCTTGAGCTGCTCTAATATTCGAAACAATCTGTGGCTCAACTTGAAAAGAAGAAACCACAACATAATCCTCACTTGGGTAAAACCGCCAACCATTAGTGCTTAGATGCTCATGGACCTTCGAAATCTGCAACGAAGCCAGCATCACCAGTTCAGCCTTCCTGCTCAATGCATCAGCAACTACATTCAGTTTCCCAGGCTGATATTGGATCTCACAATCAAAGTCCTTTAAAAGCTCCATCCATTTACGCTGTCTCATGTTCAAATACGGCTGAGAAAACAGATACTGAAGACTCTTGTGGTCCGTATACACCACAAACTGCTCTCCATATAGGTAGCGGCGCCAAATCTTCAAGGCAAAGACCAAAATCATGAACTGGGTATCGAGTCTCATGCGGTTTCAACTAACGAGAGGCATACGCAATGACTCGACCATTCTGCATCAACACACAACTCAATCCATTCAACGAAGCATCCGAACAAACAACAAATCCACCTGAACCTGAAGGCAAAGCCAACACTGTCGCTGTAGTTAGCTTCTCCTTGAGCAATCAAAAGCTGTTCTCACATTGCTCTGTCCAATCAAATCTCTTGTCTTTCTGGGTTAACTACGTCATAGGCTTAGCTATACTAGAAAATCCCTTGATAAAACGTCAGTAATATCTAGCCAATCCCAAAAAGCTACGAATCTCTGACACATTCTTGGGACGTTCCCAGTTCATAACAGCCTCTACCTTACTGGGAGCAACAGATAAACCAGCAACTGAAATGACATGACCCAGAAACACTACTCTATCCAGCCAAAACTCACATTTGGAGAATTTAGCATACAACCACGAGTCTCGTAGAGGTTGGAGAACCAACCTCAAATTCTCCTTGTGCTGCATCGGAGTCTTCGAGTATACCAATAATCATCGATAAACACAATCAAACTGATTGATGAACTCTCGAAAGACTCGATTCCTCAAATCCATGAAAACTGCAGGGGCATTAGTCAAACCAAAAGGCATCACAAAAAAATCATAATGCCCGTACATCGTACAAAACGCAGTTTTCGCAACATCTTCCTCTCGAGTGCACAACTGATGGTACCCCGAACGCAGATTGATCTTCGAATACACCACCGAACCCTGAAGTTGATCAAACAAGTCAACGATCCTCGGCAAAGGGTACTTATTTTTCACGGTAGCCTTATTCAGTTTTTGGAAGTCTATTTTTCATGGTAGCCTTATTCAGTTGATCGATGTAAGAGCTCCCAACAATGACATGCTCGGTCGAATAAAACCTTTCTCCAGCAAATCTCTAAGTTGTACCTTCAACTCCCTCAACTCAGTTGGATCTAAACGATAAGGAGTTCGTGAAATCCGAGCTGTACCAGGTACCAAATCAATGTTGAAGTCGATCTCCCTTCTTGGAGGAAAGCCAGGAATCTCATCAGGAAACACATCAGGAAAATCTCGAGCAACGGGGATATCACTAAGCTTACACACGATGAAAAGGATGTTAGAGTAGATTCCCAACTAGCCAACTTGTGGCGTGTGGGTTTATAGACTCTTGTATGAAACGATCTTTATATATGATATTCGCATTTATTCATTGCTTTCTTTATTTTCATTATGACTATAATGTTAACAATAGTGTTGGATAAAGACCTAGAATGCACCATAGTGTGTTCAGAGCATGCAGATAGATAGTGATCTGGTGATCTATCGAATACCCTCGTTCGAAATTTCCAAGTGGTTACCATTTGTCGAGTAGATAAGTTCGAGGTCTTGGTTGTACTAATTAGTCCTCACGACTCGAAACATCATTGAGACTCTACATGATAGGCGTCTCAATTTGACTCGTTTGCCGACTCACTTGGGGTCATTAGGTGGCGGGATTGGGTGAGACCCCGATGCATGTAGGATTCGATGCTACGTTGTCGAGGATTCACCGCTCGCTCTCATGCGTGGATATCCTATGCTATCTGAGGGGATAATAGTGTATAAATCTCTGGCCAGAGTACTAGAAGTGTTTTAGGTAAATGTGTTTACCTAGTAACACTCGTGATGTCACTATTCGATCTCCAAGATGTATGCATAGCTATCGGATCTCTAGCGACTCTCGATTTACCAATGGTCGTTGATCTGATCGGGATATATGTGTTGAAAGGACCGTACTGTACGCTAACCACGACCAACTGGTTCTTGCAGGCACTATCATTGATACCTAGGGGATCATGGGACGATGTTGCTAGGCGCTTTACCATGATCCGTTGGACAAGTCCGAAATTGTGATTTCGGAGCCGCAATGGTTGCGGGCCGACGGCTAGCTGTATCCCTGAACCATTGAGGGTCACACAAGTACTGGATTCATGATTCTCGCACGGAAACTGAGATCAATGTGTTGAGCATAGGAGGAGGATTTTAGGGAGTGCGACTTCCTAAAGTCAACAGGGGTCAAATTGCGATTTCCCGCTGTTGAGGGGCAAAACTGTCATTTTGGACTAAGTAATCTGAAAAATTGTTTTCGCATCATAATACTCATTTTTGGAAATTGTGTAGATCGGTCCGATCAGAACGTCGATTAGGATGAAGTCACGCTGATAGGGATGAACCGAATGTTCATACGTTGGACTAGGCCCGCCCCAGGTCCAATGGGCCGGTTCAAGCCCATCACACCTATACTTAGTCTTGAGCCTAGGGTTGCATAACACAACTCACACAAACCCTAGACTCCCTAGTTGGCCGCCGTCCCCTCCTCTAAAGCCTCACGCCGCCGCCGCCGCCTTGAGCCGCCGTGTGCCGCCGCCATCCGCCGCCCGCTTCGTGATCGGACTTGTTTCGATCACCACGACGAGGTGATTCCGTCCGTGGCAAATCCATCAGCTTTCTAGTGCAGGCTGATTGGAGGAAGATTGAATCCGGTCGTGGACCTGATTGACGATCTACCACCGCCTACAGTTTGAAGTGTCAGTTTCCGCGTGAAACTGGTCGGAGCCAGGCGCCTACACGCCAGCAAGGTAATCATCTATGAACACCCTATGTATGTTTGTAGATTTCTTTGAATTTATTGAACACTTTTTGGGCAAATTTTGTTCTTCCGCTGCGCCCCGGGAAGTGGGATACGGATCCGCCACCGCTATTCCAACAGTGGTATCAGAGCCAGGTTCGGATCCTTCAATACATTGTTGCCTGTATTGCATCAGATCTCAACGTTTGAAATCGAAAAATTTTTTGAAGCATGCTGCCGGCCGCCGCCATGTGCGGCGGCGTCCAACCGTCGCACGCTGGCCGCGCGATGGACAGGTTTGTATTGCGCGCTGGCCACACGAATAGCAGCAGCCTGGCCGGCCGATGGCCAGCAGGCCATGGCGTAAACGCGTCGGGCGCTACGCCCGCGGCCATGCGCGGCCTTGCGCCGCACGCGATTTGTTGGCGGCGGCCGCCGTCCGGCGACGTCTCCGGAATCTTTGCGAATTAGAGGGTGGTGAAATCGTTAAAATAGTGGGAGGTTAATTCATAAAACTTAACGACCTTGTTTTATGTCTTAGCGATTATTTTATATAGTTAGTGATGATTGTCTGTTTTCTTTTCAGTATTACTGCTTATATAATGTCTTCGATTAAAAACCCACTCGCTGCTATACTGGATAGCAACAAGTTCACCGGTCTGAACTACCAAGACTGGCTTCGAAACCTCAACATTGTGTTGGCTTCGGAGAAACTTCTTTATACGATAGAGAAGAGCCCTCCGAAAGAAGCCCCTGCCGATATCAGCCCTGAGGAGCTGGTTACGCTTCAACAATGGTGGGACGACGATCTTAAGACTCGATGCTATGTGATGGCGTCGATGTCCAACGAAATGCAACGGCTCTTTGAGAAGACAAAGTATGCTGCTGACATACTCTTTCATCTCAAAGAACTGTATGGGGAGAACTCTCGACATGAGAGGTTCACGGCTGTCAAGGAGCTTATGACGAGCCGCATGCGCGATGGGACTTCGGTCCACGAGCATGGGGTTCGTATGATTGGGCTCGTTGAAAAGCTGTCGGGCCTTGATATCACACTTCCACACGAGCTGTCTGTGGATGTGCTTCTCCTCTCACTACCCGCTGCATTCGACCCTTTTGTGGTCAACTTCAACATGAACAAGCTGGCAGCCACCCTTGAAGAGGTGGTTAACATGCTTGTAGTGTTCGAAGGAACCATAAAGAAGGACAAGCCCGTCCTCCTTATGGGCTCTTCTTCCTCTGCGAAGAAGGGGCCCAGATGCAAGGGTAAGAAGCGTTATGTCCCTGCGAAGGAGGAAAAGCCCACCAAGAAGCCCAAGGCAAAGGCTTCCAAGCCAAACAAGACTGAGGATGTTTGCCACCACTGCCACAAGCCTGGGCATTGGAGGAGGAACTGCAAGGAGTACCTCGAGCAGTTGCGAACTTCGAAAGGTATGTTCTATGTCGAAATAAATATGTCTCTTGATTCGACTTCTTGGGTACTTGATACCGGATGTGGATCTCATATCTGCAATGATTTGCAGGTGATGACAAGAAGCCGACGTCTTAGTGAGGGTGAGACCCACTTGAGGCTTGGCAATGGAGCAAGAGTTGCTGCAGTAGCTATAGGAGATGTTTATTTATTTCTGTCTTACGATTTTAAGTTGTTTTTGAGAAACGTTTTGTTTGTTCCGAATTAATAAATAACATTATTTCTGTTTCTATGCTTGATAGTGATGGATATTCTTGTATGTTTGCTAATTCGATTTGCAATATTTACAAGAATGAATGTTTGATTGGTATTGGGGAACGCGAAAACGATCTGTACACCTTAAAATTAAAACCAGTTCCAACTCGCGATGTGGAAACACATACAACAACAATTAAAAGGAAATACGATAGCTTAAACCCAGCACAACTTTGGCACGCTAGGCTAGGTCATATTTCTCTAAGTAGTTAGTATCGGAATACGGTCACACATACTTCATCACCTTTTTACCGACGATTACTCTAGGTATGGGTACTTGTACTTAATGAAGCACAAGTCAAGTCGGACTCCGTATGAGATGTGGATGGGCAAACCACCCAAATACTCATACATGAGAATTTGGGGATGTCCTGCTTACGTGAAGCAGACAGTGGGAGATAAGCTGGATACGAGATCCATCTTATGTTACTTCGTTGGGTATCCAAAGAATTCCATTGGATACTACTTCTACTATCCAAGTGAAACAAAAGTGTTTGTTTCTAGGAATGCCACCTTTATGGAAAGGGAGTTTCTACTTGATAGAAAGGACAATATAGTAGAGCTCGAAGAGGTTCGAGAACCAACTGAAGTACCAAGTGAATCTCCTGCGCCTCCAGAGCCAGTACATTTGGGGATGTCCTGCTTACGTGAAGCAGATAGTGGGAGATAAGCTGGATACGAGATCCATCTTATGTTACTTCGTTGGGTATCCAAAGAATTCCATTGGATACTACTTCTACTATCCAAGTGAAACAAAAGTGTTTGTTTCTAGGAATGCCACCTTTATGGAAAGGGAGTTTCTACTTGATAGAAAGGACAATATAGTAGAGCTCGAAGAGGTTCGAGAACCAACTGAAGTACCAAGTGAATCTCCTGCGCCTCCAGAGCCAGTACCAGAAATGGTCGCACCTAGGAGATCCGAAAGGGTTCCTAGGGCTCCTGAGAGATACGGTTTTCTCCTTGAAGATGATCAAGGTGATCAAGTTGTTAGATCTGATCCAAGAACTTTCAAGGAGGCAATTTCCGATGCTGATTCAAATTTGTGGCTTGAAGCAATGCAGTCTGAGTTTGACTCAATGCATGCGAACCAAGTTTGGACTCTTGTTAGCCCTCCCGAAGGAATTGTTCCTATTGGGTGCAAATGGGTATACAAGAGGAAACTTGGGTCTGATGGTAAGGTAATGACCTACAAGGCACGACTGGTCGCGAAAGGTTACACTCAAAGGCAAGGTGTTGACTATGATGAAACCTTCTCGCCAGTCGCAATGTTCAAGTCAATTAGAATCTTGTTAGACATAGCCGCATGGTACGACTATGAGATATGGCAAATGGATGTGAAAACTGTGTTCCTTAATGGAAACATTAAGGAAGAGATCTATATGACGTAGCCTGAAGGTTTCACATCTGTAGGAAGTGAGCATAAGGTATGCAAACTTCAGAGATCGATCTACGGTCTCAAACAAGTATCGAGGAGTTGGAACCTTATATTCGATGAAACAATTAAGGAATTTGGTTTCATCCAGAATCCCGAGGAGCCATGTGTATATAAGAAGGTAGTTAAAAGCGCTGTGACATTCCTTGTACTTTATGTTGATGACATTCTACTCATTGGGAATGATGTAGGAATGCTGCAGTCAACTAAAGTATGGTTGTCTAGTAAATTTTCGATGAAGGACATGGGTGAAGCATCCTATATTGTTGGAATACAGATCTATCGGGATAGATCAAAATGGATGCTCGGACTCACCCAAGCTACCTACATCGATACCATACTTAAGCGGTTCTCTATGGAAGAATCCAAGAGAGGACACCTACCTATGTGCCACGGGGTCACTCTATCTAATTCTATGTGTCCGAAGACTGATGAGGAGATAGAGAGTATGACACGTGTGCCAAATGCCTCGGCAATAGGTAGTATTATGTATGGCATGATCTCGACTAGACCGGATGTCGCATATGCTCTGAGTGTCACGAGCCGCTACCAGGCCAACCCCGGCCAATTGCATTGGAAGGCTGTGAAGGATATTCTTAAGTACTTGCGAAGGACTAAGAATATGTTCATGGTCTATGGGGGTGGTGAACTGAAACTGGAAGGCTATACTGATTCTAGCTTCCAGTGTGACGTGATGACTCGAAGTCTACCTCTGGATTTGTATTCATGCTCAATGATGGTGCTGTCTCTTGGAATAGTTCCAAGCAAGACACCATCGCGGATTCAACCACTGAGGCTGAGTACATTGCAACATCAGCTGATGCTAAGGAGGCGGTTTGGATAAGGAATTTCGTCCAAGAGTTGGGAGTCATTCCTGATGGAGTTGGTCCAGTCCCGGTGTACTGCGACAACACGGGTTCCGTTGCGCAAGCAAAGGAGCCTAGGTCTCACCAAAGATCCAAACATATACTGAGGAAATACCACATAATCCGGGATATTGTGGCTAGAGGTGACATAGCAGTTGAGAGAGTAGGGTGTTCGTAGATGATTACCTTGCTGGCGTCTAGGCGCCTGGCTCCGACCAGTTTCACGCGGAAACCGGCACTTCAAACTGTAGGCGGAGGTAGATCGTCAATCAGGTTCACGACCGGATTCAATCTTCCTCCAATCAGCCTGCACTAGAAAGCTGATGGATTTGCCACGGACGGAATCACCTCGTCGTGGTGATCGAAACAAGTCCAATCACGAAGCGGGCGGCGGACGGCGGAGGCACTCGGCGACGCAAGGCGGCGGCGGCGTGAGGCTTTAGAGGAGGGGGCGGCGGCCAACTAGGGAGTCTAGGGTTTGTGTGAGTTGTGTTATGCAACCCTAGGCTCAAGACTAAGTATAGGTGTGATGGGCTTGAACCGGCCCATTGGACCTGGGGCGGGCCCAGTCCAACGTATGAACATTCGGTTCATCCCTATCAGCGTGACTTCATCATAACTCCAATCGACGATCAAATCACAATTTGACCCCTGTTGACTTTTAGGAAGTCGCACTCCCTAAAATCCTCCTCCTATGCTCAACACATTGAGCTCAGTTTCCGTGCGGGAATCATGAATCCATTACTTGTGTGACCCTCAATGGTTCAGGGATACAGCTAGCCGTGGGCCCGCAACCATTGCGGCTCCGAAATCACAATTTCGGACTTGCCCAACGGATCATGGTAAAGCGCCTAGCAACATCGTGCCATGATCCCCTAGGTATCACTGATAGTGCCTGCAAGAACCAGTTGGTCGTGGTTAGCGTACAGTACAGTCCTTTCAACACATATATCCCGATCAGATCAACGACCATTGGTAAATCGTGAGTCGCTAGAGATTCGATAGCTATGCATACATCTTGGAGATCGAATAGTGACATCGCGAGTGTTACTAGGTAAACCCATTTACCTAAAGCACTTCTAGTACTCTGGCCAGAGTTTTATACTCTATTATCCCCTCAGATAGCATAGGATATCCACGCATGAGAGCGAGCGGTGAATCCTCGACAACGTAGCATCGACTCCTACATGCATCGGGGTCTCACCCAATCCCACCGCCTAATGACCCCAAGTGAGTTGGCAAACGAGTCAAAGTGAGACGCCTATCATGTAGAGTCTCAATGACGTTTCGAGTCATGAGGACTAATCAGTACAACCAAGACCTCGGACTTATCCACTCGACAAATGGTAACCACTTGGAAAGTCCGAACGAGGGTAGTTCGATAGATCACCAGGTCACTATCTATCTGCATGCTCAAAACATCACAATGTTCCCTACCAATGAAACACGATACTTCGCATCGCAGATACTAGTCTCAATCTCGGGCGGCCTTATCCTCATTTTGACGGCCCAATCGACTAGGAACTAGTTCAGAATACACAGTGACTATTAGATGTGTTTCATGATATCCGTCATACCCACTATCACATCTAACATACACTATGGTGCATTCTAGGTCTTTATCCAACAAAGGATGCGTCCAAAGCATAGATCATGAATCCAGCATTCTCCAACCAAATAAGGCTAAAAATCTCCATAGCAGAGACCAAGGGAATCTTCGATTGGGAATCGAGGCCATAAAAGTTCCACTTATCGCCCGACTGGGGCCAAAAATGCAAAAATCCATGAAAACAGTCCACGGTGGCCCTATAGCTAGACAACACGTCTATTCCCACAATGCGATCAAAATCCCACATCACCAACCGAATCAAGTTCGCTACCAGCACATTCTCACCAAACCTAAGAATGCCATTCAACAAATTCTCTTGGGAGTACAGGCTCGCGCCGGCAGGAGTCGCAACAGAAACAACATCACATAAAGAAGTGGTATGCAAACCATGCTCAACAACAAATTCATCAGCGATAAACGAATGTGATGCTCCAGTGTCAAAAAATACACGTGCAGGAAAATAAAAGACAGAACAAGTACCTGCAATCACCCCTCCTGGAGTGCCTTAATCTTGCTCCCTCTTCGTGGCATTCACCTAGGCATACTGAGGTCCTGAGAACTGAGGCTGGGAAGACTGTCCAAACCGCAAAGGACCAGGCTACTGGAACGGACTATGCTTAGTCTCCCCCATCCTCTGCTGTGGAGCTGGCAAAAAAAGACCTCGAGACGATCCACCAGAACGACCCTGAGGTGGGGCTGCGGTGTGCTGAGATCCCGCTGTTAAGATGAAATTTATTAGTTTTGGTGATAACAAAATAAGACAAGTGCTGATACGAAAGACAAGTTACTTCTGGAGAATCAGCCGTTGCAATTAACAGCAAAGTATATTCAGACGTCAGGTTATTTCAGATTTGGGCATTTGATATTAGTTCAGACGTTGAGTTAAGTATTCTTCAGATAATGATTTGACAAGTCAGACATTGGGTTTGAATATTTCAGTTGTTAGATATCAGATCTTGATATTCGGGAATATTTCAGCAGTTGAGTTGAAGCACTCAGTTGATGGGTTTCTATTTCATAGTTGTAGATATATAGTTATCAGTTTCTGGTATCGGGTTCTTATATCAGTCGTGAGAACAATTCAGTTGTTGATCTACGGTGACGCAATCAGACTTTGGTATTCATTCAGTCGTTGTGTTCTTATGTCAGAAGTATTTTGATTCAGCAGTTGGATTCACTTCAGTAGTGATCAAATTCAGACGTTGGCGTGTTTATTAATGTATAACAAAACTACGTCATTTGGATTAGTTGATACGACAGCGGTTGTCTTAGCGCTAAATTCAGAAGTTGGTGTATGATTCTATCAGCGATGAACTATTCATCATCTTCAAGGAAGGAAAAGCTGAATCAACTATAAGAGACTTCAGGTGCAAACGATGAATCGATTCAAACAAGATCATATATTCAAACTGGAAATAATCAATGGTGAAGATTGAATCGTACAATTGCCTGGAATTAAGGAGACAACGTTGGTACCAATTTGGGTAAATAGTACACATTTACAGAGAACGTTTTACGGTGATTGCACAGAAATGGAACATGACAATTTGTCTCTGACGATGTGCAATTTACCATGTAGTGGAGCAGAAAAGACCGTTGTATGATTTTCAGTATTTTCAAAAGGGATTTTGTTTCCTTATTCGAATTAATCGACCGTTGTGAACGAAGGGTATAAATAGCAGAAGTTTGAATTGAGAAGCGCTCCTTCACTCTCGACTACTTGCCGTCACTCTGCCATTATTTCGTCTCAAATATTCTCGAGCTTTCTCTTTGTCAAAGTTATCTTTCAAAAGCTCGCAAACTCGAAGAACACTCAACCAGCGCTTATTGTTCTATCTTTGAGTTCATCTTCTGGTTCACCTTTGTTGAATCGAGTTTCTTAGATTAGAAACCAGAAGATATACAGACTTCAATAGTGGTGTATCTCATTGTAAAATCCATTTGAGTCTGTAACAAACGCGCTCCTAAAAGCCGTTTGAAAATCATAGTTACTTGTATTCAGCAGCTGCGACTGCTTTGTTGTTGGTATTGCTAGGAGTTCACCTTGAGCGAGGCTCGGTGATTGGGTGTTTGCAGAAGGCCTGTAACCATCAAATATTCTAGTAGAACCTTCCTGGAAGGAAGAAGGGGAGACGTAGAATATTGATATCCGAACTTCCATAAACAAATTTCTTGTCCCTTAACTTTTACTTAACGCATTCATTTACTACTTTACTGTTCACAAATTAATCGACTACTTTCCGCACTTTTTGTTAGTCGAGAAATTTGATTTAAACTGGGATCCTTAAATCTAGTAACTCGGATTTAAGTTAAGAGGGTGCTTGTAAAACTTTTTTAAAAGATTTCGAAAATTTGAAAATACCAAGAGTTCATTCAACCCCCCCCCCTTCTGAACTCTTGCAGATGTTTTTCGAACCACATTGATCCTATCAATTGGTATCAGAGCCTGCGCATATCAGTATTGAAAGTTGTTGCTTGTGTTTATTATATATTACAATGTCAACTTCTCACAACAAGATTCCTATGTTTTCCAAGGAGGATTACGACGATTGGAAGATTCGCATGCAAGCGCATTTGGCTGCTCAAGATGACGATATGTGGTCTGTTATCATATAAGGGCCATTAAAGATAATGAAGCCAAACCTAGCTTTTGCAATATCAGGTGGCGAGCCTCAGTTTCTTGAAAATAGAAGACATGAATATACGAATGAGGACAAGAATAAGGCGAATCTGGACAATGTGGCCAGGTATATTCTTTACAAGACGCTGGACAAAAATATGTTCAGTAAGATCAAGACCTGTGCCACTGCCAAGGAAATATGGGAAAAGCTTACTCAAATATGCGAGGGCGATGACGAGACGAAAGAGAACAAGTTGACTGTGGCTCAGCAGAAGTACGAGTCGATAAAGATGAAGGATGGAGAGATGATGACAGAGTTCGATGAAAGATTCAGTGCTGTTGTTATTGAGTTGACAAGTCTTGGCAAAGAATATAGCAACAGAGAGCTAGAATTGAAGGTGATGAGAGCGTTGCCAAGAGAGTGGGACGTGAAGACGATGGCGATGCATGAATCAAAAGATCTGAACAAGCTGGAGCTTCACGACTTGTTTGCAAACTTTAAAGCTTATGAGTTCGAATTGGAGACAAGAGCTGAAGATGCTCCATCAACATCTCAACCAACCAAAGCGTTAGCTGCTACACCTATTGAACAGTGCTCTCCAAGCACTAGCAAGACGGCTTATCAACTCAGCGACAACGTCATGTCCCTCTTCGTAAAGAAGTTTGGGAAATATTTGAGAAGATCCTACAACCTTATACTTATTATAATAATGTTCATAAAAATGATAAAATTGTCTCTGATATGAACAGTTTCAATTGTGGACGTCCAGGGCATTTTGCAGCTGATTGCAACAGGCCCAAGAAAGAAGATAGATACAAAAGAGATGATAAGAAAGAGGATCGATACAAACGAGATGACAAGACAGATGAGAGAACTGTCGACAGATCTAAGGATAGATCCAAAGACAGACGGATGAGGACACGAGGTGATAAAAGACTCAGCCGCAAGAATGATCGCAAAGTGCTGATGGCTGAGGAAAGCACTAAAATCTAGGCAGATACTGATTCAGACTTTTCATCCAGCAGTTCTTCATCCAGCGATAGTGAACAGGAGGAGGTTCACTGTCTCATCGCTAATCAAACATCTGATGACAAGGTATTCGACTTCTCTAACATTGAATTTACACGATAAGACCATGTCAGTGCACATAATGATATGGTCAAAGAGTACAGGAAGCTTTCTCACTCATTTGAGGAAATCAAAGCTGAAAACGAAAATCTGAAAACTAGTTCAATTTAATCAAGCACTGACACGCTTGAGGACATTGACAGTTTGAAGATTGAGTTGAGTAAGCTGATGATGGAAAATGAATTGTTGAGAAATGAGTCTAGTGAGCTCAAAGCTAAAATTGAAAAATCAAATTTGAAAATGAGCTCCTGGGCAAAGTCTTCTGCTTCTCTAGATAAGCTGTTTGGAATTCAGAAGCCAGCGAGTGATAGAACTGGCTTGGGTTTCAATGATAGTGAAAACAGCTCTGGAGAAACAAGTACTAAATCACAGCTGGTGTATGGCAAGTTCAACAAAATGAGCTTTGTCAAAGCTAGTGTGATACATGATCTATATGAGTCGATGACATATAATGACCAGACCTCTCAGAAGTTGAACCATAAAGTAAAACTGGCATCGGCTTTCAAAAACCTGAGAACTCCAAGCCAAGCTGGCTAAAGAACAAACTGGACAAAGACAAAGCAAAAGCTGGTCGAAAGTCGTTTGTTCCTAACTAGCCATGGCGTAGTTCAACGAAGGTAAAATCTGGTTGGAAAAGGGTTCGGCCTAAGAGAGATCTAAATGATAAAAATATGAAATTAAAACTCAACAGATCTCACAATTATGCACAGACCCTCACGGACTCTAGTACTGGAAAAAATGTCAAGGTAATTCAAGTATGGGTCCCGAAAGGGGTAATCCGATCTGGACCCAAGTAAAATTGGGTACCAAAAGGTGTTTTTATGATTGCAGGACAACAGGTACGAACCAACATATGTATCAAATTTGTGGTACCTAGATAGCGGATGTGCGCGACATATGACAGGAAACCAAAAGCTGATATCAGAAGTTGTCCCACACAAAGGCGCAAAGATAGTATTTGGTGATAACGCATACGGTAACACTGTGGGTAAGGGTAAGCTTATCCACGGTAACATTTCTATCTCAGACGTCTTAGTTGTTGATAATTTACGTTACAATTTGATTAGCATTAGTCAGCTGTGTGACAAAGGTTACACAGTTAAGTTTCAACAACACACATGCATAGTTCAGAGTCCAAATGGTCTGACTGTATTGGTAGGTAAACGTTCGGGAATACCTACATAATCGATTGGTCAGAGTAGCTGGGATCTGTCAGGCCTCGTGCTCACAACAGAGTAAAACCACACAACACAAGCGGAAGCTACTAAAAAGCGGGTAATATTTTTGCTTTTGGCCTGACGGTTTAAAACAATATAATTTAAAATACGACAATACTCAAAGTAATCCCAGTTTACAAAATCATTCAACAAAGGCTACAAGCCCATGACAAGCAGTACAACATAAAAATTTATCAAACACCTGGTAACAACCACAACTGAAGACCACAAGATTCAACAAAATACAACATGAGCATAGGGCATCCCCTGGCTAACTGTACTGATATATATATATATATATATATGCTATACGCTACTGGGACACTCTAACCACAACCTGGGGCACCTCCAGTCGGGTTAGCTCCATGACAAGCTGGATAACCTGAACAACACAACAGGCAAGGAAAACAAACCAAGCCCTAGAGGGACATGGGGTCAAACCCCAGTACGGAGAGCAACTGAAACAGCTAAAGAAAAGCATAAGATAAAATGCAAATGCTATGCATGAGACACCGGATAACAGCTGAAGGCTACAACTGAAAAGGGAGCCAAGGAACTCAATCATAGCTCCATAGAATCTGCAACAAACGGTGGCCATCTGAAATGCAAGTGAATAAATGCGTGTATGCACGTAACATGAGGCAGTAAACACTGGCAGCAATATACGAAGCAACAATCAGCCATCACTGCATTTATCCATGCCAAACCTCATGCTGTAACAAGCTCAACCCGTACCTTAATTCTGTGCAACGATACCACAACAAGAATCCAGAGAATTCTGGTTTAGACCTGCTAAACACACAACGCACAAAACATAAATCCCACGGGACACGGCATAGAACTCACGGCTGGGAGTTATACACTCAAACCAGCAATCATCCTACTCACAACTCAACAGGAATCTCAATAACAAAGCTCTAAGGTAAGATCTTATCTCTAAATCGAAGGGCTACCTGCACTGCGAACACACGGCCGAAGGAAGCACTTTGCGATCTTACTTCCAGCTAAAAACATCTCTCAAGAGTGGTATAGAATGAAAGAGCTTCTCAAGAGGAGTCCAAAGACACCTCGAACGTCAAAAATGGTGACCGGAAACGACGGGAATTCTCCGGAGAAACTCACGGTGAACAGTGTTCTAGGGTTCACGAACAAAGGATAAAAGTCGGGAGAATTTTCGCTAAGTATGGAATCTGATTAAAAATGGAACAAAGACCAAGCCTTGCTGCTTATATACATGCGAGAAATCTGATTTAAAATCCACCGACACTAACATAACAATCGCAGCTGCCGACAGCAACGGGAACAGTACGTAGCTAATGCCCAACAGCTTCTTCAACAGTGCGAAGCTCACGCCAGCAACTGCAACTCAAAACAACGAGTGCTAAACGAAACGACGTCGCTCCGCACACGTCAGCAAATCTTCTCAAAGCGCCACGCCTAAATAGATCCATACAAATCCCGTATGACGTCGCGCAACCTATGTCATCATATCTGATGAACTAAACGCCCGCAACAGTGATCGCTAGCGCTAAACCAATACGACGTAGCCTCCACTAATGTAAACGACGGCGTTTTGCATCCGCTACAGGAACTAGCTGCGAAAAGATATCACCATACCGAACAGGTTCTCACAAAACATATTTTTCCTCCAAAAACTCAAAAATACGAAAACTTCCAGAATTGCTCTAAATGTGAAATCTAACCCAAAATTGCAAATGAAACCTTCAAATAGAATTCTGAACCACCAAAAATCCTAAAAAGACCGATTAATCCAACAATTAATCTTTAACACATTTTCAGGTCCCACTAAAAAGGATTTCGTCCTCGAAATCAAACAACAATTCTGAAAATACAACTTAACAACAGGCTATCAAAACAGAAATTCGCCTAACGCATGGCCAGGAGTTCAAGATAACTGAGCAAACAACAACAATAACTAGGAAAGGAATACCACCAAAACTACAACTACTGGGAATTTATCACAACAGCTACTCAAACAGATGCGGCCACTCGCGCTGCATCTTTTCTTCCAACTCCCAAGTAGCTTCTTCCCTGCCATGTTTGCTCCATTGCACCATCACCAACGGAATGGTTTATTCCTCAATTTTTCTCTTTTCTGTCAAGGATCGCAAGGGTATATTTCAAGTAGCTCAACGTCTGATCTAGCTCAACCTCGTCAGTTTTAAGCACATGAGACGGATCTGGATCGTACTTCCTCAACATGGAAACATGAAAGACATCATGTAGAGAAGATAATTCCGGAGGCAACAACAGCCGATACGCTAACGGGCCAATCCTCTCAACGATCTCATACGGTCCGACATAACGAGGGGCTAACTTTCCCTTGTGACCAAAGCGCATAACACTGCGAAATGGAGAAACTTTAAGGAATACCTGATCACCAACCTGAAACTCTAGAGGTCGACGCGTCTTATTCGCATAACTGGCTTGGCGATCCTGGGAAGCTTTCATCCGCTGTCGAATTAGATCCACATGATCCTTCATTTGCTGCACAAAGTCTGGGGCAGATAGCTGCTTCTCCCCAACTTCTTCCCAACATACTGGCGATTTGCACCTCCTGCCGTACAAAGCCTCAAACGGCGCCATGCCAATCGTCACTTGATAGCTTTTATTGTAGGAAAACCAACTAAAGACAACGCGTCTTGCCATCTAACACCAAAATCCATAACAACAGCTCGTAACATATCCTCCAACGTCTGGATAGTTCGTTCAGATTGGTCATCTGTTTGGGGATGATACGCTGTGCTCATATCCAATCTGGTACCTAGAGCTGCTTGCAAACTCTTCCAAAACCTGGAAGTAAACCTTGGATCTCAGTCAGAAACGATCGAAACAGACACACCGTGCAATCTAACCACAAAATCCACGTACAATTTCGCCATTTTCTTCAGAGAAAAGGTCATACCGTAGGGAATAAAATGTGCAGACTTCGACAATCGGTCGATAACCACCCAAATAGCATCGCATCCTCTGCTGGAATGAGGCAAATGCGTCACAAAATCCATAGCTATGTGCTCCCAATTCCATTGGGGCACTTCCAGACTCTGCAACAGACCATCGGGTCTCATCCTTTATGCCTTAACCATCTGACAATTCAAACAACGAGCAACAAATCCAGCAACGTCGCTTTTCAGGCCAGCCCACCAGAAGTGCCGCTTCAACGCATGGTACATCTTTCTTGCACCAGGATGAACATTGTGTCTACTGCAGTGCGCTTCTCGAAGGATCTCCTCCTTCAAATCAATGAGGTTAGGCACAACCAGCTTGCCACGAAACCTCAAGAAACCATCAGAAAAAACAGAATAATCCTCAAGTTCTCCAGCCCTGACCTTTAACTTCAACTTGTTGATGGAAGGATCAGTCCTTTGAGCTGCTCGAATAGTAGAAACAATCTGTGGCTCCACTTGGAAAGAAGAAACCACAACACAACCCTCAGCCAGGTAGAATCTCCATCCAGTAGTGTTAAGATGCTCCTGATCCTTAGAAATATACAACGAAGCAAGCATCTCACTAGCCTTCCTGCACAAGGCATCGGCCACTACGTTCAATTTCCCAGACTTATACTTGATCTCACAATCAAAGTCCTTCAGCAGCTCCATCCAACGACGTTGTCTCATATTCAAGTCAGGCTGCAAAAACAGATACTACAAACTCTTGTGGTCCGAGTACACCACAAATTGCTCGCATACAGGAAATGACGCCAGATCTTCAGCGCAAAGACCACGGCTGCTAGCTCCAAATCATGGACTGGATAACGAGTCTCATGCGGTTTCAGCTTCCGCGAGGCATACGTAATGACTCGACCATTCTGCATCAAAACACAGCCCGCCCATTGAGCGAAGCGTCAGATCAAACAACGAAACCACCTGATCCGGACGGCAAAGCCAACACAGGCATTAATCAGTTTCTCTTTGAGCAATTGAAAAGAATTCTCGCATTGCTCAGTCCACACAAACCGCTTGTCCTTCTGAGTCAATTGAGTCATCGGCTTTGCTATGCTGAAAATCCTTCAATGAAACGACAGTAATATCCAGCAAGACCCAAGAAACTGCGAATCTCCGACACATTCCTGGGACGCTCCCGTTCAAAACAGCATCAACCTTACTGGGATCCACATAAATCCCCTCGGCTGAAATAACATGACCCAGAAACACGACGCGATCCAGCCAAAATTCGCACTTTGAGAATTTAGCAAACAGCTGCTGGTCTCTCAACGTATGAAGGACAATTATCAGGTGCTCCTTATGCTCCAAAGGAGTCTTAGAATATACCAAGATGTCGTCAATGAACACTATCACGAACTGATCTATGAACTCTCTGAAGACCCGGTTCATCAGATCCATAAAGACTGCGGGAGCATTGGTCAGCCCAAACGGCATAACCAGGAACTCGAAGTGCCTGTACCTCGTACGAAAAGCAGTCTTTGCGACATCATGATCTCTTACTCTCAGCTGATGGTACCCCGATCGCAAGTCTATCTTCGAATACACCGCATAACCTTTCAGCTGATCAAACAGATCATCGATCCTGGTTAAGGGTACTTGTTCTTAACAGTCGCTTTATTCAACTGGCGGAAATCAATGCACATCCGCATTGAGCCATCCTTCTTCTTCACAAACAAAATGGGCGCTCCCCACGGCGACATGCTAGGTCTAATAAAACCTTTCTCCAGCAAATCGTCCAACTGCACCTTGAGTTCGCTCAACTCCGCAGGCGCCAATCGATACGGGGCACGAGAAATCGGAGCTGTGCCAGGAACCAGCTCAATGCTGAAGTCAATCTCTCGCCTCGGAGGAAAACTAGGAATCTCCTCCGGGAACACATCGGGAAAATGTCGCACCACGGGAACGTCACTGAGCTGCACACGAGAAGAATAAGACGCATCCAAAGCATAAATCATTAAACCAGCATTCCCTAAGGACAACAAACTGAACATCTCCATCGTTGAGACTAACGGGATCTTCGATCGAGAATCCTGGCCGTAGAAGTCCCACTTCTCGCCAAATGAAGGCCTAAAATGAACAATCCATGGAAACAATCCACGGGGGCCCTATAATTGGACAACACGTCCATCCCAACGATACAATCGAAATCCCACAACATCAGACGGATCAAATTCGCCACCATCACATGCTCCCCAAATCTCAAAACGCCATCTAACAAAACCTCCTGGGAAAACAGGCTCACACCGCCAGGGGTAGAAACAGAAACAGCATCGTGCAAAGGAATGGTATGCAGACCATGCTCGATAACAAAAGAAACAGAGATGAAAGAATGCGATGCACCAGTGTCAAAAAACACACACGCAGGAAAATCGAAAACAAGACATGTACCTCTAATCACCCTGCTCGGCGTCTCCTCTGTCTGCTCCCTAGTAATGACGTTGGCCTGAGCATGCTGGGGTCCAGAATAGAACGGCTGACACGACTGTCCGAATCGCGATGGACCAGGCTGCTGGAATGGCCTGAACTGAGTCTCACCAATCCTGGGCTGCTGAAACTGAGGGAAACGTCCCCTAGACTGTCCTCCACGACCCTGAGGCGGGGCTGTGATTTGCTGCGATCCAGCTGACGGACACACCCTAGAGAAATGCCCATACTTACCGCAAATATTGCAAGAGCCCTGAACATCGACACACTGGGTCTATGGATGCTTGCCACCGCAATAAACACAGAACTCAGCCCAAGAACCACTGCTACTCGAGCTACCTGAACCAGAAGAGCCCGAACCAGACTTCTTCTTGAACTGTTGTCCGCGAGGTCGGAACCTCTGACGGCCAGACTGCTGTGCCACCTGCTGCTGATGCTGGGGCTGATGGGCTGACTGCGAAGCCTGAGAAGACTGCGCTCCCTGACTAGCAGGACGACCACCCTGCGCCACTTGCTGCATACGAGCACGACGACTCCGCAAACCCTCCTCAATATCGATAGCACTATCCACTGCTTCAGCGTAAGTCTTGGGTTTGCTTGTCAGCACCATCTGATACAGTTCCTCATTCAAACCCTCGAAAAATCTAGTCCTCTTGGCCCTCTCCCGGCCAGAAACATGCGGAACATACGCCAATAAAGAAGAAAACACTCTAGCATACTCACGAACAGACATCGAACCCTGCTCCAAGTGATCAAACTCCCGCTCACGGGCATTCACGTACGACTCAGGAACATACTCCTGCCTAAAAGTCTCGCAAAAGCTGTCCCAAGTAATCCCAACTCTGGTCTCCAACAAAGTACTAGAAGCACCTCGCCACCAGCGCTCTGCACCCTTCCTAAGCTGGAGGGTCACCAAACTAAAACGAAGCTCGTCGTCATACTGGACACGATCAAAAAGACCAGTGATGTTCCGAAGCCATGAATCTACATCCTCGCTCGACTCATCGCCATTGAAAACCTGAGGATTCATTCTCTGAAACCTCGCTATCACAACATCCATCCTCTCTACAGGGGTCGGAAACACCTCAACCTCATCATCCTCATGATGGATACTACGAGTACGACTAAGAGCACTACGCCGATCCTCATTCTGACCTTCCGACTCCTGAAACTGCCCCCTACCTCTAGCTCTACGTCTAGGCGGCATCTACGAAGGCACTCAACAGGATAAGGCAACAGAGAAAAGATACAGCATAGATATCACAACAATATGCAGCACATAATCACATAGGTAAAGCACATGCAACACATAACACTGTGCCTAGACTCAAGTGTGATAAAAAAATCGAGCTTATCCCAGCTTAAGCTCTGATACCAAAAATGTCAGGCCTCGTGCTCACAACAGAGTAAAACCACACAACACAAGCGGAAGCTACTAAAAAGCGGGTAAAATATTTGCTTTTGGGGCCTGACGGTTTAAAACAATATAATTTAAGATACGACAATACTCAAAGTAATCCCAGTTTAAAAAATCAACCAACAAAGGCTACAAGCCCACGACAAGCAGTACAACATAAACATGTATCAAACACCTGGTAACAACGACAACTGAATACCACAAGATTCAAAAAAATACAACATGAGCATAGGGCATCCCCTGGCTAGCTGTACTGATACATCTATATATGTTATACACTACTGGGACACTCTAACCACCACCTGGGGCACCTCAAGCCGGGTTAGCTCCACGACAAGCTGGATAACCTGAACAACACAATAGGAAAGGAAAACAAACCAAGCCCCAGAGGGACATGGGGTCAAACCCCAGTATGGAGAGCAACTGAAACAGCTAAAGAAAAGCATAAGATAAAATGCAGATGCTATGCATGAGACACCGGATAACAGCTGAAGGCTACAACCGAAAAGGGAGCCAAGGAACTCAATCATAGCTCCATAGAATCTGCAACAAACGGTGGCCACAGGGTGTGTTCAAAGTGTGGTAATGAGCCACTCGCCTTGACACTACACCCGAATACCAGATGCATCAAACAGCTCAACCTATCGTTGCACAACTCATGAACTGTGGTAGTTAACCACTCAGCGCATGAGGGCTAACAGATCCCGATAGGGAGATGAGAGTGCGGTATTGCCGCTCGCCCTCGCATCCTGGTAAGAAACAACAGCACAATACAACAAGATACAAAGCAAGGAGTCTGAAATGCAAGTGAATAAATGCGTGTATGCACATAACAGCAGGCAGTAAACACTGACAGCAATACACGAAGCAACAATCAGCCATCACAACATTTATCCATGCCAAAACTCACGCTGTAACAAGCTCAACCCGTACCTTAATTCTGTGCAACGATTACCACAACAAGAGTCCCGAGAATTCTGGTTTAGACCTGCTAAACACACAACGCACAAAACATAAATCCCACGGGACACGGCACAGAACTCACGGCTGGGAGTTATACACTCAAACCAGCATTCATCCTACTCACAACTCAACAGGAAGCTCAATAACAAAGCTCTAAGGTAAGATCTTATCTCTAAATCGAAGGGCTACCTGCACAGCGAACACACGTCCGAAGGAAGCACTTCGCGATCTTACTTCCAGCTAACAACAGCTCCCAAGAGTGGTATAGAATGAAATAGCATCTCAATAGGAGTCCAAAGCTACCTTGAACATCCAAAATGGTGACCGAAAATGACGGGAATTCACCGGAGATACTCACGGTGAACAGTGTTCTAGGGTTCACGAGCAAAGGATAAAAGTCGGGAGAATTTTCGCTATGTATGGAATCTGATTAAAAATGGAACAAAGACCAAGCCTTGCTGCTTATATACACGCGAGAAATCTGATTTAAAATCCACCGACACTAACAGATTCCAACGACACTAACATAACAATCGCAGCTGCCGACAGAAACGGGAACAGTACGTAGCTGATGCCAACAGCTTCTTCAACAGTGCGAAGCTCACGCCAGCAACCGCAACTTAAAAAAAAGAGTGCTAAACAAAACGCAGTCGCTCCGCACACGTCAGCAAATCTTCTCAAAGCGCCACGCCTAAACAGATCCATACAAAGCCAGTACGACGTCGCGCAACCTACGTCATCATATCTGATGAACTAAACGCCCGCAATAGTGATCGCTAGCGCTAAACCAATACGACTTCGCCTCCACTAATATAAACGACGGCTTTTTTCATCCGCTACAGGAACTCGCTGCGAACAGATATCACCATACCGAACATGTTCTCACAAAACAGATTTCTCCTCCAAAAACTCAAAAATACGTAAACTTCCAGAATTGCTCTAAATGTGAAATCCAACCCGAAAATGCAAACGAAAACTTCAAATAGAATTCTGAACCACCAAAAATCCTAAAAAGACCGATTAATCCAATAATTAATCTTTAACACATTTTCAGGTCTCACAGGATCTGAACAATTGTGCCTTGCAGCTGGCTCTTCCAAGAGCTGGTTGTGGCATCAAAGAATGAATCATCTAAACATTAAAACACTTGCCAATTTGAGTCAACATGATATGGTTTCTGGTATGCCAAAAGTAAATTTTTCTAAGGACAAGGTTTGTGCCGCTTGTCATCTGGGAAAGCAAATTAAATCAACTTTCCAAAAGAAAGGCGGTAAACGTTCTTCCCGTAGCTTAGAGTTTTTACATATGGATCTTTTTGGTCCTATACCCATAACTAGCTTAGGGGGAACGAATTACACCCTAGTTGTTATTGATGATTTTACAAAATATACGTGGGTGTTGTTTTTAAAAGAAAAATCTGAAACCACCGACCAGCTAATAAGTCTTTTGAAACGTTTGCAAAATGACAGATCTTGTTCAGTCAACCGGATAATAAGTGATCACGGTACAGAGTTTTTAAATCGAAAATTGAATTTTTATTTGGAATACCTAGGGATAAAGCATGAGCTTTCAGCAGCTACAAATCCTCAACAGAACGGGATTGCTGAGAGGAGAAATCGTACTTTAAAAGAAGCTGCTAGGTCTATGATTGCTTATTCTGGTGTCTCACAAAAATTTTGGGCAGAAGCAGTTAACACAGCGTGTTACACTCAAAATAGATCTATGATTAATAGGATGCACGATAAAACCCCATATGAGATCTGGAATGGCAAGAAACCTGATATATCTTATTTCAGGGTGTTTGGGTGCAGATGTTTTATTCATAATAACGGAAAAAAGCACCTAACAGCCTTGGAACCAAAATCTGATGCAGGTATCTTCTTAGGCTATTTAGCTGTTAGCAAAGCTTATCGCGTATTCAACAACAGAAGTCTAACAGTTGAAGAATCTGCACACGTGGTATTTGACGAGACAAGCTCCAAATCCACTCAGCTGCAATCTTACATGATTTGTGTTCACGTCTGGAATCAACAAGCCTTGAGGAATCAGACGATGACTTGTCACAAAGATATTCAGCTGAGACACAACAGACGCTGGACACACCGCAAAACATTGCTCAACAAGATCTGACAGGTAATCCAGTAGTCATCGATTTAACTAACGATGATTCCATACAGGAGTAGATCTCGACTAGTGTGCCAGCTGCTGGAGGTGAAGCGATCAACGATCAACCAGACGTCGCTCAATCAGATGTTGTTCAACCAGATGGTTGCTCGATCAGATGTTGCGCAAGCAGGTTCCACTATTCATAAATCAACGTCTGATGCACAAGACGCAAGCGTTTATCAATCGGCACCTAGATCAAAATTTGGACAACAAGGCGCGAGCACATCATACCAATCGGCATCAAGACCAACGTCTGGACAACCAGTCGCAAGTGATCATAAATTGGTATCCAGACCAACTTTTTCAAGAGCTGATCCAAGCTCACATCTGGAACAACTATCACAACAGCTGGAACCTGACGCACAAGCCAATAACGAAGAATATCAATTGGTATCAGCTGATCCAGTTGTTATCCAGCAATCGACACGGGGGGAACAAGGAGCAAATCCCATTGGATCTGATCTCCGATGGAATAAAAATCATCCACCTGAGCAGGTCATAGGTAACATTCATTCTCCTGTTCGCAGACGAGGCCAACTATCTCATGATCTTTTTGATTCTGCATTTATTTCGCATATAGAACCTAAGAAAATAGATTAAGCCTTAGCTGAACCCAGCTGGATAGATGCAATTCAAGAAGAACTTAATCAGTTTAAGCGTAACAACGTTTGGCAACTTGTACCTAGACCCTATAATCATTCAGTCATAGGAACTCGATGGGTCTTTAGGAATAAACTGAATGAAGATGGTGTAGTAACTAGAAACAAAGCTAGCTGGTAGCGCAAGGATTTAGACAGATGGAAGGTATAGATTTTGGTGAGACCTTCACACCAGTAGCTAGATTAGAAGCCATTCGTATGTTTTTAGCTTATGCTGCATTTAAAGATTTTAAAGTCTTTCAGATGGATGTTAAGAGTGCATTTTTAAATGGCATCTTAAAACAGAGGAATTGTATGTTGCACAACCTCCTGGCTTCGTAAATCATACACATCCAAATTTTGTTTACAAATTGGATAAAGCTCTATATGGGTTGAAGCGAGCAACCAGATCTTGGTATGATACACTGTCAAAATTCCTCATTGAGAATGATTGCACGATAGGCACAGTGGATAAGACGTTGTTTAAATTGTTAAAGCTGATCACGTCTTATTAGTTCAAATATATGTTGATTATATTATTTTTGGGTCAACTAACCCCAAATTGTGCCAAAAGTTTTCGAAGTTAATGCAGGATAAATTTGAGATGAGCATGATGGGGGAGTTTACGTTCTTTCTGGGCTTACAAGTACGACAGGTGGAGAATGGTATATTCATTAACCAGGCTAAATATACGAAAGAACTGCTGAAGAAGTTTGTCATGGACAACTGTTCAGCAACTGCTACCCCAATGAGCTCTTCAATCAAGATGGACAAAGATGAAGCTGGAACTGCCATTGAGGTATCACTTTATCGTGGTATTATAGGCTCTTTGATTTACTTAACTGCTAGGAGACCAGAAATCATGTTTGCTGTCTGTATGTGTGCTAGATTCCAAGCAGAGCCAAAGCAATCACATTACATAGCTGTAAGAGAATTCTTAAATATTTAAGGGTACTTCCAACGTGGGTCTTTGGTATCCCAAAGACTCAATCTTTCAACTAATTGGTTATAGTGATGCAGACTACGTAGGATGCAGGATTGATCGCAGGAGCACTAGCGGTACTTGTCAATTTTTAGGAGATCGTTTGATTTCCTGGTTTAGTAAGAAGTAGACGTCGATCGCAACATCAACAGCTGAAGCAGAGTACCTCACAGCTGGCAGCTGCTGTGATCAAATTCTTTGGATACAACATCAGCTGAAGGACTATGGCATCTATGCTTCTGAAGTGCCTCTTCTCTGTAACAACACTAGTGCGATCGCAATCACCCAAAATCCAATACTGTATTCAAGAACGAAGCACATCGACATCAGGCATCATTTTATAAGGGACCACGTGCTAAAGAAAGACGTCTGGTTGGAGTACGTGTCGACTGAGCAGCAAGTTGCTGACATCTTCACGAAACCTCTACCAGACGATAAGTTTTCTTATTTTAGAAACATATTAGGTCTCCTTGAACTGCCTTGATTTGTCTGTGTGCTAACAATTTTGCAGGTTGTCATCTGTCTCTTAAATCAGCTGTGAGTCTTTTGTTCAGGGGGAACGCATAGACTTTCAGCTGAGGCAAGCACATTGCATTGGAGGATATCAGTCGTAGGGAGAACCAAGATCTGAATTGTTAAGCGCAACTTCAGCTGAATATGTAGCGTCTGGATACACTCAGATGTTACATATACACAGCTGATGCTTATTTGTGATCAGCCCCTGCCTTACCCTCAGCGATACATTAAATCAGCAGTGATGTTACTACAATCACTGCACCAGCTGTGATGAGGCGCGCGTTTTTTTTAATCTTTTCCTTCTACGTGTAAAATATTTTCAAAATCATTTTAAAATACGTTCTCTCGTATTTTTGATAAAATCGTTTTTAACATCATTTCAAAATATTGTACGCGTCGTTGGATGATTGACACGTGTTGTCATCATTCCAATCGTCACATCTACATCACATCTTTCGTTTGTGTTTACTATTCCATACATATTTACGGCGTTTCCTTTTCGCTAACACTTACCTTGCATATTTCACTCTCACGTATTCTTGTTCTCTGTGTATTTTCTTGAAAATCCTTTTCAGGCTTACTCTAAGTTCATCCATCAATCAGAAATGGCATCCTCTCTGTTTATCAACACTGTTCATGTGTGCTTTGAATCTGTCCTCGCTATGGACAATGCCGGGATGGTAGTGATGTTCGAATCCCTTGTGGATACTGGATTGAAAGGTTTCCTGGGTTGTCCTGCAGTGATTCACGAATCTGCTTTGTTGGAGTTCTTTGCAAATGGATCAGTTAGGGATGGATTGGTTGTTAGTACTGTAAATGGAGTAACAGTGGAGATTTCTGAACAACTGTTTGCAGAGACATTTGAGCTTCCAGTAGAGGGCTTGATAGATTTGTCGGAGATCCCTAAGGATTTAGTGTTTGATGCGAGGAGCTTCGTTTCTTTGTATGGTGAACCGGTGAGTATGTCCGGGAAAAAGAAGGATATGGCGATATTCGACTTCTGTGTGACATTTTGGCCAAAATGATATCTGTAAAGGCTGGGTCATTTGATGCAATCACACAGGAGAAGTTCTTGATGATGGCAGCGATTACTTGTGGCGTAAGGATTAACTGGAACAGGCTGTTGTTCAACATCTTTAAGGACAAGGTGACTCCGGGGTCAAGGCAAGCCAAAGGGTATGCTATTAAAATCAGCCTGTTGCTGGAAAATGTTCCAAACTTGGAACTAGGCGAATCCTCGGAGTTTCCTTCGGATATGGCGATATTCGACTTCTGTGTGACATTTTGGCCAAAATGATATCTGTAAAGGCTGGGTCATTTGATGCAATCACACAGGAGAAGTTCTTGATGATGGCAGCGATTACTTGTGGCGTAAGGATTAACTGGAACAGGCTGTTGTTCAACATCTTTAAGGACAAGGTGACTCCGGGGTCAAGGCAAGCCAAAGGGTATGCTATTAAAATCAGCCTGTTGCTGGAAAATGTTCCAAACTTGGAACTAGGCGAATCCTCGGAGTTTCCTTCTTCGAAATTTCTCACAGAGAAGACCGTGCATCGGTATATTGTGTTAAATGACAAGGTTGGTATGGAAGTTGTTACAGCTGAACCAAGGGTGAAGAAAACACCCGTGAAAAGGGCTGCGTCCAAGAAGAGACCAGCTACAGATGCTGATGCTGAACGAGTGGTGAAAAAGAAGCGAACTACAAAGAGTAAATCAGTGTCTGCACAAGAAACTCTGGAGACTCTGCCTGTTGAAGCAGTGCCTCTTCAAATGATTGTGACAATTCCTTTTGTACACAGTTCAGCCGACTCTTCGAGATCGGATTAGGGACGGACAGACTACAGATGAGCAGTTACAGCAGTGGAGACAGAGAGACGAGGCTAGAGGACGAGGTTTGTACACAGTCGAGGATGGGATTACTCGTTTCGGGGGTCGCATGTGGGTACCCAATACTGAGCAGTTGAGAGCTGAGATCTTATCAGAGGCCCATGCATCGACGTATTCCATTCACCCAGGGAGTACGAAGATGTATAGGGATTTGCAGACACTTTACTGGTGGCCAGGGATGAAGAGAGATATCGAACGGTTTGTATCAGAGTGTTTGACCTGTCAGCAGGTCAAGGCAGAGGAGGTCGCGTTCTAGGCCTCAGGGTGCTCAGGGTGGTCGTATCGCTGTTCAGGGAGCACAGTCTTCCCAGTCCTCGCAGTCAGCTCATCAACCCCCGCAGCAGCAGCAGCATCAGTTGGCTCAGAAGTCTGGCTGTCAAAGGTTCCAACCTCGTGGCCATCAGTTTAAGAAGAAGTCTGGCACTGGTTCTTCTGGTTCTGGCAGCTCTAGTAGCAGTGGTTCTAGGGCAGAGTTTTGTGGCTTCTGTGGAGGCAAGCATTCGTCGACTCAGTGCGTTGGTGTGCATGGCTCTTGTAATATCTGTAGTCAGAATGGGCATTTCGCGAGGCTGTGTCCGTCGGCCGGATCGCAGCAAGCCGTAGCCCCACCTCAGGGTCGAGAAGGATCGTCTAGGGGTCGTTCCCTCAGTTCCCGCAGCCTAATTAACTGCCGTTGTAAAGCTTAGTTCTAAGGCAAGTAAAAGCTGATCCTTGCTACACCATTTAAAGCATATATTTATTTTCCTCATTATATGGATCTGATTGCCTGTATGTTTAAAGTTATGTTTAAGTTCATGTTTACGCATGTTTAAGAAAAGAAAGATCGGGTTCAAAATTATGTTTTCTGCTTCCAAAGTTTTTCCAGAATGTTTTAAGAAAGATTGAAGATGTTTGAAAGTACTGAGGAGTTCAGATTTGAGTCACGTATGTTCATGAATGTTCTTCTTTCTGGTGAATGGTAATATCTGAACTTGACTCTATGTAATCGAAGATGCTAGTCGAAGCAGAAACTAAGTCTGTTTGATAGGCAGAACCGGTATCATAGATGTCGTTCATGAAGTTGCAGAACCAATTCTTGTTCAGATTTTGTTTCCTATGTTAGCGTTTAAATATCATATTTAAATTAGAAGATTTCAATCCAGATCCGTGTTTTTCGCTACACATCAGATTTTGGTCAGTTTTCACCTTACAAATCATTTCGCTGCTGAGTTGACCAACCTAGTTGCGTTGACATCTGAGTTGACCAACGACATCTGTTTCTTTTCCAAACACTATTCTGTTGGAGTCATCTGTTTCTCGCTATCACTATAGTTACACAGTCAGATCAGTTTCATGATAACAGTATTGTTCCTTGTTGTCATATCCGTTCAACGTTACTCTCCAAATGAGAAATCTGTTTATACAATAGAGATCTGTTTTGCTTTCCAGTACAGTTTTCTTTAGAGAGATCTGTTCGCATTTCAGCGATCACTTTCCAGTAGTCAAATCTGATACTCAGTAAGTTTTAAAATTCGGAAGCAAGTTTTAAAAGTAAAGAACCCCAATGATTTTCAAAGGAGATTTCAAATAAGACTTCTAAAGATAAGAAGTTTAAAGGAACGAAAGCTTATTTTAAGGATTTATGGCATAGATAACAGACGGTCATAAAGGAAGGGTGAGCAGCTGTCCAGATGTCAGTTACCCTTTCATAAAGGAAGGGTGAGCAGTCGTCGAGAGTGTCGATTGCTCTTTCACAATGAGCTATATGCTAGAACTGATATCAGAAGTCATTTGATCAAGTGCACAACGGACCTAAGGAGAGCTTCTAAACCATAAATTCTAAAGTTCAAGAAAATAATGAAGGGATCTGGGTTATTATCCCCGCATCCAAGCTTACGAAAGTTACGAAAATGAAAGAAATTTTTAAGAAAGTTTTAAGAAATTTTACGAAAGAATGTTTATGTTTAGATGAAGTTCCTTTAAACTCAGATATGTAAATGTTCAGATGTTTGCCTGCATTAAATGACTTTGTTATTACTCAGATTTTACTTGCTGAGCCCCTAGGCTCATTAGCTTTTCAAATGGTGCAGGTGAGACAGTTAAGGGACAAGCGGAAGATGGAAGCTGAGACTGCTGGGTAGTGAAGTGTTTATATATGGACAGCGTTTTCCTGTGTCTTATATGTTGTTGTCTTTTATCATAGACATATGTATTAGATCAATTGCTACAATAGTAAATTCATATATAATTTCAGATGTTGTAATATCGCTTTTGCAGTATATATATGAAATCTGTTTTCCGCAAAATTTCAGTACTTGGCTCCAAACGTTTGTATGCCAGATTTGTGTTTTGTGTTTCGAAATTTTCTTAGTTATAAGAAATACAGCTTACAACAAATTGTCATTTAGCCCTTCCTTTTATTTCAACATTTTATTTCACCCCAAATCAGTGACCCCATGGGTTCGGGCATCACTGCATGGTATCACAGCAATGTTCCTGAGATAAACACATGCACTATTAGTTGGATCAGATTTCATCGACCATTTCTACAAAGTTGTGAGTTTATTTTTCAGAGCATTTTCTTTAAATTTTTAGCATGCTCTGATAATTATATGTGGTGGATTACGAGCTATAGATTATAAGATGTCAGGAAGAGGAAGAGGTAGAAGAGGTAATCCCTTAGAGGAAACCAGTCCTGATAGTAATGCTAGTATCGCTCAACTCTTAAGACTACTGGTAGAGCAAACCGGCAGGGGTAATGGTCAATCTTCTAGTAGTAGAGGACCAAGCCATGATGATCCCCGAGAAAAGTTTAGAAGACAGATGCCAAAGGAGTTTGGTGGTACAACGGATCCATTAGTTGCTGAAAGATGGATCAAATCGATGGAGGTTATCTTTGAGTACCTCCAAATGCCAAATTTAGATAGGCCTAGGTGTACTATCTATATGTTAAGACATGACGCCATGATTTGGTGGGAAGGAGCTAAGCTGTTTGTGGATTTGTTGAATCTTACTTGGACAGATTTCAAACAAGTATTCTTTGAGCAATACTTCACGGCAGACAAGAGGTCTGAATTGAGGAGGGAGTTTCTGACCCTGAACAGGGGAGCATGACCGTACAGGAGTATGTAAGGGCATTTGAAAGAGGGTGTTACTTTGTGCCTTTGATAGGTAATGACCCAGAAGAGAAGTTAAGTCATTTTGTGGAAGGATTGAATCCTATGTTCAAGATGAACGTTAGGCTATCTGTGTCCAAGACTTACAGAGAAGCAGTGGATAGAGCTCTACGAATTGAAAGAGACTGGAAGGATTTTGATGAAGAAAGGCAGCGGAAGAGGCAGGCCTTTTAGCAGAAAGATCAGAGGCCCTTCAAGAAGCAGTATAAGAATTGTTAGAGTAGATGCCCAACTAGCCAAATTGTGGCGTGTGGGTTTATAGACTCTTGTATATAACAATCTTTATATATGATATTCGCGTTTATCCATATGGCATTCTTTACTTTCATTGTGTGTATGATGATTTACAATTGCGTTGAGTAAAGACCTAGAATGCACTCAAGTGTATGTTAGATATGATAGTGGGTATGACGGCTATCATGAAACACATCTAATAGTCACTGTGTATTCTGAACATGTTCCTAGTCGATTGGGCCGTCAAAATGAGGATAAGGCCGCCCGAGTTCGAGACTAGTATTTGCGATGCGAAGTACCATGTTTCATTGGTAGGGAACATTGTGATGTTCTGAGCATGCAGATAGATAGTGACCTGATGATCTATCGAACTACCCTTGTTCGAACTTTCCAAGTGGTTACCATTTGTCGAGTGGATAAGTCTGAGGTCTTGGTTGTACTTATTAGTCCTCACGACTCGAAACGTCATTGAGACTCTACATGATAGGCGTCTCACTTTGACCCGTTTGCCGACTCACTTGGGGTCATAAGGCGTCGGGATTGGGTGAGACCCCGATGCATGTAGGAGTCGATGCATCGTTGTCGAGGATTCACCGCTAGCAGACATGCGTGGATATCCTATGCTATCTGAGGGGATAATAGTGTACAAATCTCTGGCCAGAGTATTAGAAGGGTTTTAGGTAAATTTGTTTACCTAGTTACACTCGCGATGTCACTATTAGATCTCCAAGATGTATGCATAGCTATCGGATCTATGGCGACTCTCGATTTACCAATGGTCGTTGATCTGATCGGGATATATGCATTGAAAGGACCGTACTGTACGCTAACCACGATCAACTGGTTCTTTCAGGCACTATCAGTGATACCTAGGGGATCATGGGGCGATGTTGCTAGACGCTTTACCATGATCCGATGGGCAAGTCCGGAATTATGATTCCGGAGCCACAATGGTTGTGGGCCCACGGCTAGCTGTATCCCTGAACCATTGAGGGTCACACAAGCACTGGATTCGAGATTCCCGCATGGATACTCAGCTCAATGTGTTGAGCATACAAAGAGGATTTTGGGAGTGCGACTTCCTAAAAAGTCAAAAATCGTGATTTGCCGATGTTGAGGGGCAAAACGGTCATTTTGCAATTTAGGGTTAGATGATCTGAAAAATTGTTTTTCACATCATAACATTCAGTTTTGGAAACTGAGTTGATCCGTCCGATCTGATCGGCGATCGGAGTTACGATGAAGTCGCAGCAATGGATATCGTCATTTGGACCCGTGCCCGATGGGCCGGTCCAAGTCCATTGTTAGTCTAATTAATGTAGACTTAAGCATTTTAATCAACAATTCATAACAACCCTAACCCTAATCAAAGCCGCCCCTTCTCCTCTCTCACAAGCCGCCGCCTAGTGCCGCCACCGCCGCCGCCGCCTCGAGTCGCAGGAATTTGTTCCGGCCAATTCGACGAGGAGAATCCGTCCGTGCAGATCTCGTCAGGCCTTCTAGTGCAGGCTGACGAAGGAACGTTAGGATCAGATCTCTCCTGAAACGACGACGTAAGGGAACTCCTTGCTAACAACCAGATCTCTCAACAGCAATGCTTGCGTCATCCTCACTAAGCAACCGCGCGATGCTGACGTCATCAGATCTGTCGCGCAACTCTAGCATGAACACTACACGCTTCTATCAACAGATCTGCTTACGTCATCAAGTCTGGTCCAATATTACGTTAGGATCAGATCTCTCCTGAAACGACGACGTAAGGGAACTCCTTGCTAACAACCAGATCTCTCAACAGCAATGCTTGCGTCATCCTCACTAAGCAACCGCGCGATGCTGACGTCATCAGATCTGTCGCGCAACTCTAGCATGAACACTACACGCTTCTATCAACAGATCTGCTTACGTCATCAAGTCTGGTCCAATATTACGTTAGGATCAGATCTCTCCTGAAACGACGACGTAAGGGAACTCCTTGCTAACAACCAGATCTCTCAACAGCAATGCTTGCGTCATCCTCACTAAGCAACCGCGCGATGCTGACGTCATCAGATCTGTCGCGCAACTCTAGCATGAACACTACACGCTTCTATCAACAGATCTGCTTACGTCATCAAGTCTGGTCCAATATTACGTTAGGATCAGATCTCTCCTGAAACGACGACGTAAGGGAACTCCTTGCTAACAACCAGATCTCTCAACAGCAATGCTTGCGTCATCCTCACTAAGCAACCGCGCGATGCTGACGTCATCAGATCTGTCGCGCAACTCTAGCATGAACACTACACGCTTCTATCAACAGATCTGCTTACGTCATCAAGTCTGGTCCAATATTACGTTAGGATCAGATCTCTCCTGAAACGACGACGTAAGGGAACTCCTTGCTAACAACCAGATCTCTCAACAGCAATGCTTGCGTCATCCTCACTAAGCAACCGCGCGATGCTGACGTCATCAGATCTGTCGCGCAACTCTAGCATGAACACTACACGCTTCTATCAACAGATCTGCTTACGTCATCAAGTCTGGTCCAATATTACGTTAGGATCAGATCTCTCCTGAAACGACGACGTAAGGGAACTCCTTGCTAACAACCAGATCTCTCAACAGCAATGCTTGCGTCATCCTCACTAAGCAACCGCGCGATGCTGACGTCATCAGATCTGTCGCGCAACTCTAGCATGAACACTACACGCTTCTATCAACAGATCTGCTTACGTCATCAAGTCTGGTCCAATATTACGTTAGGATCAGATCTCTCCTGAAACGACGACGTAAGGGAACTCCTTGCTAACAACCAGATCTCTCAACAGCAATGCTTGCGTCATCCTCACTAAGCAACCGCGCGATGCTGACGTCATCAGATCTGTCGCGCAACTCTAGCATGAACACTACACGCTTCTATCAACAGATCTGCTTACGTCATCAAGTCTGGTCCAATATTACGTTAGGATCAGATCTCTCCTGAAACGACGACGTAAGGGAACTCCTTGCTAACAACCAGATCTCTCAACAGCAATGCTTGCGTCATCCTCACTAAGCAACCGCGCGATGCTGACGTCATCAGATCTGTCGCGCAACTCTAGCATGAACACTACACGCTTCTATCAACAGATCTGCTTACGTCATCAAGTCTGGTCCAATATTACGTTAGGATCAGATCTCTCCTGAAACGACGACGTAAGGGAACTCCTTGCTAACAACCAGATCTCTCAACAGCAATGCTTGCGTCATCCTCACTAAGCAACCGCGCGATGCTGACGTCATCAGATCTGTCGCGCAACTCTAGCATGAACACTACACGCTTCTATCAACAGATCTGCTTACGTCATCAAGTCTGGTCCAATATTACGTTAGGATCAGATCTCTCCTGAAACGACGACGTAAGGGAACTCCTTGCTAACAACCAGATCTCTCAACAGCAATGCTTGCGTCATCCTCACTAAGCAACCGCGCGATGCTGACGTCATCAGATCTGTCGCGCAACTCTAGCATGAACACTACACGCTTCTATCAACAGATCTGCTTACGTCATCAAGTCTGGTCCAATATTACGTTAGGATCAGATCTCTCCTGAAACGACGACGTAAGGGAACTCCTTGCTAACAACCAGATCTCTCAACAGCAATGCTTGCGTCATCCTCACTAAGCAACCGCGCGATGCTGACGTCATCAGATCTGTCGCGCAACTCTAGCATGAACACTACACGCTTCTATCAACAGATCTGCTTACGTCATCAAGTCTGGTCCAATATTACGTTAGGATCAGATCTCTCCTGAAACGACGACGTAAGGGAACTCCTTGCTAACAACCAGATCTCTCAACAGCAATGCTTGCGTCATCCTCACTAAGCAACCGCGCGATGCTGACGTCATCAGATCTGTCGCGCAACTCTAGCATGAACACTACACGCTTCTATCAACAGATCTGCTTACGTCATCAAGTCTGGTCCAATATAACGCTAGAGTCAGATCTCTCAACAGCAATGCTTGCGTCATCCTCACTAAGCAACCGCGCGATGCTGACGTCATCAGATCTGTCGCGCAACTCTAGCATGAACGCTACACGCTTCTATCAACAGATCTGCTTACGTCATCAAGTCTGGTCCAATATTACGCTAGAATCAGATCTCTCCTGAAACGACGACGTAAGGGAACTCCTTGCTAACAACCAGATCTCTCAACAGCAAAGCTTGCGTCATCCTCACTAAGCAACCGCGCGATGCTGACGTCATCAGATCTGTCGCGCAACTCTAGCATGAACACTACACGCTTCTATCAACAGATCTGCTTACGTCACACACAAGCGCTGCTTACGTCACCAGATCTGTCGCTCTCTAGTTTCTCAAATTCGAACAGCTTTCACACAACCAACAGATCTCTCACAAAATCAAACAATTCATATCATTTCTCGACCAGATCTCACCCGATACACACGAATTAAATCTGGACAGTTCCAACTAGAGATCTAAATATTTTCCAAAACAGATTTCATCCAAATTCGAAATTCCAAAATCTCAATTCTTAATTCTCGTGATTAATCTAACTCAAAATCCGATTAATCACTAATTAGAAATCTGAATCCTCAC
>KV018150.1:0-13857 GCA_001598015.1 Dorcoceras hygrometricum
GGACAGATAGCTGGGCTAAACCAACAAATTTTCTACTTAGAGCATCAGCTACAACGTTGGCCTTTCCTGGGTGATAACTGATCGTACATCGTAATCCTTCACCAATTCCAGCCATCTTCTCTGCCTCATGTTTAATTCTTTCTGGGTGAAAAAGTATTTCAGACTTTTGTGATCTGTGAAGATTTCACACTTCTCCCCATACAAATAATGTCTCCAGATCTTTAAGGCAAATACAACAGCTTCCAGCTCCAAGTCGTGAGTGGGATAATTCTTTTCGTGATTCTTTAGCTATCGGGAAGCGTAGGAAATTACCCTACGATCCTGCATCAACACAGCGCCTAATCCCAACTTGGATGCATCTGTGTAAATAACAAATATCCCTTGATCGGATGGCATAGTTAACACGGGAGCTTCAATCAACGCCTGTTTCAACTGCTCAAAGCTGACTTGACATTCGTGGGTCCATTCAAACTTGCTCAGCTTTCTAGTTAGCGAAGTTAAGGGAACAGATATGTTCGAAAATCCCTTAATAAAGCGCCTGTAATAACCAGGTAAACCCAGAAAACTCCTAACTTCTGCAACAGATCTTGGTGCCGTCCAGTCGCGAACGGCTTCCACTTTCACTGGGTCTACTTCCAATCCATCTTTGGATATAATATTCCCTATAAAAGATACCTTCTCCAACCAAAAATCACACTTACTAAACTTGGCGAACAACTGCTTGTCTTTCAAAGTCTGAAGCACTGTTCTCAGATGGTTCGCGTGCTCAAATATGTTCTTGGAGTATACTAAATATCGTCGATGAACACCACTACAAATTGATCCAAAAAGGGTTGGAAAACTCTGTTCATCAAAACCATAAAGGCTGAAGGGGCGTTAGTAAGTCCAAAGGGTATTACCAAAAATTCGTAGTGACCGCAACGTGTTCTAAAGGCTGTTTTGTAGATATCTGCTGGCTTTATCTTCAAATTGATGATAACCAGACCTCAAATCAATCTTAGAGAAAACTACAGATCCCTTCAACTGATCAAACAGATCCTCAATTCTAGGAAGGCGATATTTATTCTTAGTTGTCAGTTTGTTCAGCTCTCTATAGTCTATACACAGCCTTAGACTCCCGTCCTTTTTCTTAACGAACAAAACAGGGGCTCCCCATGGTGATGTGCTTGGTCTGATGAATCCTTTGTCCAACAGATCCTGTATTTGCTCTTTCAACTCTCTCATTTCTGATGGAGCAAGACGGTAGGGCGGTCGGAAAACTGGTGCTTCTCCTGGTACCAAATCAATGGCGAACTCCAGCTCCCTATCGGGTGGCAATCCTCGTATATCCTCTGGGAACACTTCTGGGAATTAGTTTACTATCTCAACATCTGAAAGCTGAGGCTTATCACTTGCTGCTAACGACGATAGACTAACCAGATACCCTACCCCACATTTCCTCAAACAACTCTGAGCCTTAAGAGCTGAAATAATTCTAGGGATCTTACCAATCTGGTTGGCCTCAAACGTGAACCAGTCTCCTCTTTGAGGTTTTACCACCACCGTTCTAAGCTTGAAATCTATTACGACTCCATATCTAGTTAGCCAATCCATTCCTAAAATCATGTCGAACTCAGGCATAGGTAAAACAATTAGATCGGCCGTGACCAAATGTCCTTGAAGTCTAAGTTCTAAGTCACGAAACAGGTCATTAGATATCAGTTCTTCTCCAGAGGGTACCGTTACGCAAAATCCCATGGTTACTTGGTCAGGTCTGACAGGTAACTTATTAGCAAAATCTGTTGCTATGAATGAATGAGAGGCACCTGAATCTATCAAGGCTAATGAAGGTAATCCAGCGATCAAAGTCTTACCAGTAACCACTGTGGAATCTGGGTTGGCTTGCTCAGTCGTCATGACATAAGCTCTGCTGGTCACCATCTGCTTCGTCTTCGGGCAGTTCTTAATAACATGCCCTGGCAATCCACATCTGTAACAAATATTTTGTCCCACTCTACAGGGACCAGGGGTTCTGACACTTGGGACACATAGGTCTGTTGCCAATTGCTGGAACCGCGCTAATTGGTTGAACCACCAGAGGTTTCTGCTCCTGAGGTTTCTGTTCTAACGATCGCTGTTGATTCTTATATGGTTTCTTGGGTGGTCGCTGGTCTTTCTGTTGAAAGGCCTTCCTCTTCAGCTGTCGCTCCTCCACAACAGCTTTCCAATCTTGATCAGCTCTCAGAGCTTTGTCCACCTCGCTTCTATAATCCTTTGGTTCCACCAGCCTCACATCATGTCTAAGCGCTAGTTTCAGTCCATCGACAAAGTGTCGTAATTTCTCCTTGGGATCTGCTCCAATCAACGGTATAAAATAACATCCTCGTTCAAACTTTCGAACATACTCCTGGACAGACATGTCCCCTTGCTTAATCATTAAGAACTCTCTTTTCAATTCGGATCTTTTATCCTCTGTGAAGTACTGTTCGAAGAACACTCGCTTGAATTCTTCCCAGGGGAGATTCGTCAAATCTACCGCAAACTTTACTCCTTCCCACCAGAGCATCGCATCATCCCTCAACAAGTAAATCGTGCATCTGGATCTTTCCAAGTCTGGCGTCTTAAGATACTCAAATATCACCTCCATTGATTTAATCCAGCTCTCTGCGACGAACGGATCTGTCGTGCCGCAGAACTCTCTTTGCTTCTGTCTTCGAAATCTTTCCTGAGGGTCATCGTTGCTAGGTCCTCTACTACTAGAAGATTATCCATTGCCTCTACCCTGCTGTTCTACCAGCAACCTTAGAAGTTGGGAAATACTAGCGTTGTTATCGGGACTGGGTTCATTTTCAGGGGCATTTCTCCTCCCTCTTCCTCGGCCAGACATCTTAATCTATAGCCCGTAGTCCACCACATATGAACATCAGAACATGTAAGAATCAAAAGATACATTCTCTAAAACATAAAAGAAAACTCACTATCCCGAAGAGACGGTCGACGAAATCTGTTCCAGCGGGGAATGCGTGTGTTTATCTCAGGACCATGCTCTGATACCAAGTTGTGACGCCCAGACCTCACGGGGTCACGGATTTAAAGAAAAGGAAATAGAAACAGAATTGAAGGGCTGAAATGAAAACTGCAAGCTGTATTGCCTTGCAAAATAAAAATCAAAGTACAAACAGACTTCTAGTAATCAGATTTCATATATCAAAGTTCGAAATACAAAATGCAACTGCGGATTACAACTACTAGAACTCTATCTGAATTCATCATTGTTGTAATAGATCTTAATACAGATTTGTCAAAGATAAAAAAAAACAAAAACATCAATAACATAGTGGAACCGCAGGCCTTCGATAAACACCCACACGCTCCACCCAGTTCAGACTCCACCTCCCATCTGCTCCGGAACTGACTCACCTGCACCAAGAAAGCTAGTGAGCCTAGGGGCTCAGCAAGAAAAACTGAGAATAACAAGAGCATAATATGCAGGCAGTTACATTACATAAGACCTCATAGTTTAAAGGAAGGCATTAAAACATAAGATATCATCGTATACATTACTGTGGGAAAAACTCAGATCCCACCATTAATATTTTCATCAAACTTATGGCTCAGAAGCTCTCCAAATAGGTCCCGTTGCACTCGATCGAATGACTACTGATATCAGTTACTATATGGTGAAGTCTCACCCAATATGAAGGGGAAACCAACCCGCTCGTCAGCTGCTCACAGATGTGATTCGCGGTGCTTTTGCTATTTGGAACCAGATGTTTACTAGTGGAAAGACTATCGCTAGCGGAAAACAGATGTTTACTGTATGAGAGTTATCGTTAGCGGAAAACAGATGTCGCTAATGGATGTGTTCGAGGTTGCGGTCATCTCAGATGTCAACGCACTGGATGGAATATTTCAGATGTCGCTAAAGAGTTAGTGTAGTTGGCGTGGAACAATTGTCTCTATAGAAGGTGGGTATACGGGATCAACAACGAACTTTGGTATGGGTCAAACAGATGTCAACGAAGTAAAAGTTGAACGACAACGGATGTCTACAGGGAACTCAACTGTTGGGACAATTAAGAGGTCAACAAAATGGAATTGATCCCATCAGACGTCAACGGTCAATGATATGAAATCTGATTGAGACCGTTTATTGAAAAAAAATCAGGTATGACGTAGAAGTTTCAGATGTCTTCATGAAATCTGATTCTCAATAAGCGAAATAGGAATCTGACTAAGAAATCAGTGATGTAACATCTGAACGACTTCCAACAATACCAGCGATGCCATTCAAACCAGAATCAACTCCTGATTCAACTAGCATCACCAATTTCATGGTGTCGTGTCCAGACATCACCATCCTCTGGGAAAAGAACTTTCATAACTTCGTAAGGAACTGGAATCTGAAATGCTCAGCGTTTTAAAACAATATCCTCATCGTCAACTTCATAAAACACATTTTTTTTTTAGTTTTAACAGGAACCAACAGTGAACCCGATACATTAAGTATAGTTCAAATCAATAGAGACATGAACAAAAACTTATATCGAACATAAACTCAGGAAAGAATTCACAGAGCTGAAAGGAAACAATACATATGCTTTCATGGCGTAGCAAGAATCAGAGTTACTTGCCTTAAATTGGAGAAACACGAAACACAGCAGGTCTTAGCAGAAGGTCTCCTCAAGCACCACGGCGAGCTCCACTGGTTTCTTTTATGAAAAATGAAGATTTTCTAGTAAATTATTGATCTTATAGTCCACAAGGACACAATCATGGGAGCCTGATTCGTAACAGGGAAATAACACTTGAGTAGGTATGGTGTACCACGCTCACTCCTTAAGATTTTATTAAAAATCCCTTGTCACTATTTTATACAAGTGATACACGAATCTGAAAAAGAACCATCCTGCCATCCCAAAACCATTTTTATTTGTGAAATATGAAAATCGCTCGTCTTGTGCTCGGGGTGACATCTGATCAGACCTCTGCGCCGTGATTGAAATCTGAAAATAAGAAATCAGCTTTCAATTAAACAATAAGCTGAAGTCTGAAATTTCGAAATGGTCCTTAATTTTAAAAGGACTAGAAATTGTGGTCCTATGGATTTTGGGGCGCTACAAAGCTGGTGCATCAGCTGGATGTTGGAGAAGCACGAAGATAAAGCGCAGAGTGTGAAGAGCAGTTCAAGAGCAGAATCAAGAGCAGAGAAGAAGTGCAGATTTGAAGAGCAGAATGCTAAAGTACAGAATAGCTCAAACGCAGATCAAGTGCAGTGTACAAGAGTAGTGATTGAGTGCGAAGCTGTATACAAGAGCAGTGATCAACTGCATGCTTGATCATTGAGCACGACAATGATCATTTCAACGTAGGGATCTCAGTCATTGGGTAGACTGAGATAGAATTGATTAACAGTTTGCTTGCTGATAATTTGGATAAGGTGTGGATCAAGTGAGCAAGCAAGCACACTAAGGGCTCGTGACGAGAAGAATAGAGCCCAGCTGGTTAAGGACAAACCAGCTTGAAGCTAAGAAGACCAGCCGGGAGCATACAAACCACCTGGCCGTATGATATCTGTGAGAAGCATGATCTCATAGATATATCAACCGGCTGGTTGGTGATCAGCTCGGAATGGAGTAAAGCTGGAGCCTCAAAGCATCTCGAAGAGCAGGAAAGAACAGAACAAGCTCAGCTGCAGACAAAAAGAGGCACAGATGCAGAAGTTGCTCCAGATGATCAGTTCGAAGATAAGAACAAAGAAGCTGGTGAGGAGAAGGAGAGAGCTCTGCAGGAGCTGATGAATTAACCAGCTTGACAGAGAAACGAGCTGAGAAACCAGGACCAGACAAATCAATCTGGTCAAGCAAATCAGTTTGAACAATCTACGAAGACCAATTTAATTGGTTCAAACTGATTTGCATTGTTTTGTCCATATCAGGAACAAGAAAACAGAGCTCGAAGTTAGCAAAAGGCTGCAGAATCTCCGATAAACAGAGCTCAAATCAAATAAAGCCTGCAACGCATTAAATGCAAAGGACACAAAGTACATATGCATCAGAAGACTTTTCAGAACGGCTACATCTTTGTGTCCAACGGATTAATCCACGCAGAGGCTTTATATACAGGTGCAATGGAACAGAAGAAGATATGCGCAAAAACAGTGAGAGTAGTTGTGTGAAGTTCAATCAGAAAATCAAGAGACGCACAACACTGAACCTGGGAAGATAGCAGAAAACCAGCTCAAACCAGGAGCACTTCCCGGAGTGTGTGAGATTTAATTCATTGAGAGATTGTGCTTACACTGTAAATCTCACACATACACATTCACTCATATTCGAGAGTTTAGCGAAATAGATAAAGAGTGAATGTGATTCAAATACTCTCCATTGTAGTCTTTGGACAGAGACGTTAAACAAGTCTAGTTTTCTTTCGCACTGAGACGTTAAAGAAGTCTGTGTAGTCTTTGGACAGAGACGTTAAACAAGTCCTTGTAGCCTTTCTCACTGAGGCGTTAAAGAAGTTAGTCACACAGCTTACGGACTGGTGTGCAATGGGTAGAAGCTAGGAGTTCTTGCGGCTGCGGGTTGTAGGAGTGGGTTGCAGCGGGGGTCGTTGTAATCAAAGTCTTCTAGTGGATCCTTCCCGTGGCAGAAGAATGGGAGATGTATGAGATTGAGCTCCGAACTTCCAGAAACAAATTCAACGTATCTTTTTTTACTGTTTTCAGTATTTACATTCATACGCATCACATATTTGCTTATGCGTTATAACTGTTTAATTGGACTTCGAACGATAGAGTGCAGTTTGAGTTATTTCCGCATGTTTTATTTACATTACTCAATCTGTATCTTGATGCACATGCACAAAGTATTCAAGAACACTGAGCTATTGTAGCTCAAGTTAAGTTAACCAGATCATTCGGCCGAAGTGTCGAGCTGGTTCTAGTCTTCCAGCTTGAACTGGCATGTTTAGCACTCGCCTTATATCGGGCTGGTTTCAACTTTCAGCTGAAACCAGCTTGATCTTGGCGAACCCGGCTTCAACTTCTGGCTGAATCCTATGTCTTTTCATTCGATCTGGTTACACCCTCTAGCACTGGTTATTGATCGAATAACTATTCATTGCACTTTAATAGAGGGTCTCGCTTCAATCGATGCAACAGATACCGGCCCCGAAGCCAAATCTGTTTCATGCTTGCACTACTATTTTTGAAACAAACCAGACTCTAGAATTTTTTCTTTTTTTTAAAAAAAACATTTGCGGAATACATAAACTGAAAGTGTGGCTCGTTCCCTTTTAAAACATTTTCCAAACCATTTTCTCAACATGACTTGAAATAGAAATACATAAGTATTTTAAAACGTAAAACCATCCATACTTCTTAAAACCAGCTGAGTAAAAGTACTGAAAATGAACATGTTTAAAACCAACATACTAAAAGTGTATCATAACCAAAGATAACATCACTGTGGTCAAGGGGTACTGCTGTAGCAGGCGCTCAGAGGTTCTCACCGCCAGTCGGGGTATACTCAGCAGGGTCATCACCTGCACCATTTAAACCTAGTGAGCCTAGAGGCTCAGCATGCTCTATCTTGTATCATAACAAAGTACATACTAATAAAGTCGCATGCAAGCACCTACTTGTAATAAAATAATGTTAACACATGAATGCATGCATGGTCTTAAAACATTGCTTCATACATTTCATATCATAACATAACATATAACATATATAAGGCATGACATAGCATAACATGAAAAACGTATGAGTCGTATCCTGAAGTGTGACCATAGTCGATTGATCAATCTATAAACCAACGTACGCGGCGGTGTGGTTCACCCGACCTTACCTCGGGATCCCTATATGTCACACATCTATGCTGCCACTTCACCATGCCGTGAACACATGGATCCGTAAGCTCGTAATATATGAACATAAGTTCAACGGGCCCGGTATCCCGCATCCCCTCATCATAAGTTGTCACAAATCATTCAATCCCTCGGGTTTTGTCTTTTAAAAGAACATGCCTTTAACATTCATAAAAAATTTATGATGCATGCATTTCGTAAAATTATGCAAATTTAAAAGCTTAGCCCGTTAATGTATATTTAATCGTTTCCTTTAAAACATTTACGTACAAAACATACTACATATATAGTTAAATAACATTTACGGGCTTCTAAATTTTTCTACCTCGATCAAGGACTGGTTCAGGAGCTCGGTCCACTACTTCTAGACTAAACATCAATCTTAACTTAGTCGATGACTCGAATGTTCACCCTTTAAAATCTCCTAACACCCTCAATTTTTGACTACTTTTCATTCAATTTTGACTAAAGAATTCAAAGGCTAATTTTGACGAATTTAAAATCAATTTTGACTTTAAAATTAATTTAAATCAATTTTGAATTTAAAAATGACAACTTAATCGATTTTGACTCAAATGGTCAATTTTGACCAAAAGACCGCTTTTGACCAAATTAAAATCAATTTTGACTCAATTAAAATTCCAAAAGCCCCAATGTTGACTTCAAAAATTCAAAAATAAACATAACTCTATGTTTATGTTCATGCGTGGTTATGAAAATGAAAGATCGGGTTCACAATATTGTTTTCTGTTTTAAAACTCTCCAGCATGTTTTCACGCAGATACTGATGTTGATTTTAAAACATTGAGCAGTACAGATTCTAGTTTATGGTACGATTATGAAGTTCTTCCTTCTGGTGAATGGCGGTGTCTTTACTTGACTCCAAGTAATCGGCGATGCTGGTTGAATCGAGATTTTGTTCTTGTTTGATAAGCGGAACTGGTATCTTTGGATGTCGTTCGTGATGCTGCAGCACTAGTTCAATAGCCAAATATGTTTTCTACGCTAGCGACATGATTAAATAGTCAAATATGAATTTCCCATGTCAAATCTGTTTCCCACCTATAACGTTTGTTTTGTACCCAAACACTGTTTTCTACAGTCAAATCTGTTTTCCCGCTAGCGATACCGACCCCGAAGCCAAATCTGTTTCATGCTAGCACTACTATTTTCAATAGCCAAATCTGCTTCGATGATAGAGACACCATAGTCGAGTCCGATTCACGCTAACGATGCTGTTACTTGACCACATCTATTTTAACGTTAGCGATACCATCCCGATAGTCAAATTTGTTTCCATTACTAAGACTGATTTGTACCCGAGTACTGTTTCTGTTAGCCAAATCTATTTTCACCCCAGTAATAAGTTCCTAATAGTCAAGTATGTCGCTCAGTGAAGTTTTAAAGAGAAATGAGATTTTAAAGAAGTGAATCCCTATAAATGTTGATCTGATTTCGATCAAATGTTTGTTTAAAGGAAGAAATGTTTAGTTTTGAAGGATTTATGGCATAGATAACAGACGGTCAACACGGAAGGGTGAGTAGCTGTCGAGAGTGTCAGTTGCCCCTTCATATTGGGCTTCATGCCATATAGAAACTGAATTCAGAAGTAGCTTGATCAAGCGCCTACGGACCTAAGGAGAGCTTCTAAGCCATAAGTCAACAAAAAATATGGATGAGATCTGGGTCTTTTTCCCAAATCTGATTTTACGAAAGAAGTTTATGTCAAAACGCCTTCCTTTAAACCATGTTATTTTATGATATGATGTGTCTGCCTGCATTAAGTGATTTTGCTACTGTAGCACCCCAAAATCCATAGGACCATAATTTCTAGTCCTTTTAAAATTAAGGACCATTTCGAAATTTCAGACTTCAGCTTATTGTTTAATTGAAAGCTGATTTCTTATTTTCAGATTTCAGTCACGGCGCAGAGGTCTGATCAGATGTCACCCCGAGCACAAGACGAGCGATTTTTAGATTTCACAAAAAAAAATGGTTTTGGGATGGGAGGATGGTTCTTTTTCAGATTCGTGTATCACTTGTATAAGTTAAAATAGTGACAGGGGATTTTTTTATAAAATCTTAAGGAGTGAGCGTGGTACACCATACCTACTCAAGTGTTATTTCCCTGTTACGAATCAGGCTCCCATGCTTGTGTCCTTGTGGACTATAAGATCAATAATTTACTAAATCTTCATTTTTCATAAAAGAAACCAGTGGAGCTCGCCACGGTGCTTGAGGAGACCTTCTGCTAAGACCTGCTTGTGGACTATAAGATCAATAATTTACTAAATCTTCATTTTTCATAAAAGAAACCAGTGGAGCTCGCCACGGTGCTTGAGGAGACCTTCTGCTAAGACCTGCTGTGTTTCGTGTTTCTCCAATTTAAGGCAAGTAATCTGATTCTTGCTACGCCATGAAAGCATATGTATTGTTTCCTTCCAGCTCTGTGAATTCTTGCCTGAGTTTATGTTCGATATAAGTTTCTGTTCATGTCTCTGTTGATTTGAACTATACTTAATGTATCGGGTTCACTGTTGGTTCCTGTTAAAACTAAAAAAAAAATGTGTTTTATGAAGTTGATGATGAGGATATTGTTTTAAAACGCTGAGCATTTCAGATTCCAGTTCCTTACGAAGTTATGAAAGTTCTTTTCCCATATGGTGATGTCTGGACCCGACGCCATGAAATTGGTGATGCTAGTTGAATCAGGAGTTGATTCTGGTTTGATAGGCATCGCTGGTATTGTTGGAAGTCGTTCAGATGTTACATCACTGATTGCTTAGTCAGATTCCTATTTCTCTTGTTGAGAATCAGATTTCATGAAGACATCTGAAACTTCTACGTCATACCTGATTTTCTTTCAACATTCAGTCTCAATCAGATTTCACATCGTTGACCGTTGACGTCTGATGGGATCAATTCCATTTTGTTGACCTCTGAATTGTCCCAACAGTTGAGTTCCCTGTAGAAATCCGCTGTCGTTCAACTGTTACTTCGTTGACATCTGTTTGACCCATACCAAAGTTCGTTGTTGATCCCGTATACCCCCTTCTATAGAGACATCTGTTCCACGCCAACTACACTAACTCTTTAGCGACATCTGAAATATTCCATCCAGTGTGTTGACATCTGAGTTGACCGCAAGAAATCCGCTGTCGTTCAACTGTTACTTCGTTGACATCTGTTTGACCCATACCAAAGTTCGTTGTTGATCCCGTATACCCCCTTCTATAGAGACATCTGTTCCACGCAAACTACACTAACTCTTTAGCGACATCTGAAATATTCCATCCAGTGCGTTGACATCTGAGTTGATCGCAACCTCGAACACATCCGTTAGCGACATCTATTTTCCGCTAACGATAACTCTCACACAGTTAACATCTGGTTTCCGCTAGCGATAGTCTTTCCACAGTAAACATCTGGTTCCAAATAGCGAAAGCACCCCGAATCACATCTGTTTACTACACCTGAAATATTTCCTCGTAACCAAACAATGTTTCTTTCAGAACCCGATTTTCTTTAATCAGCTGGATGCTCAAGCAGACGAGCGGGTCGGTTGCCCCTTCATATTGGGTGAGACTTCACCATATAGTAACTGATATCAGTAGTCATTCGATCGAGTGCAACGGGACCTATTTGGAGAGCTTCTGAGCCATAAGTCTGATGAAAATATTAATGGTGGGATCTGAGTTTTTCCCACAGTAATGTATACGATGAGATCTTATGTTTTAATGCCTTCCTTTAAACTATGATGTCTTATGTAATGTAACTGCCTGCATATTGCGTTCTTGTTATTCTCAGTTTTGCTTGCTGAGCCCCTAGGCTCACTAGCTTTCTTGGTGTAGGTGAGTCAGTTCCGGAGCAGATGGGAGGTGGAGTCTGAACTGGGTGGAGAGTGTGGGTGTTTATCGAAGGCCTGCGGTTCCGCTATGTTATTGATGTTTTTGTTGTTTTTTATATTTGACAAATCTGTATTAAGATCTATTACAACAATGATGAATTCAGATAGAGTTCTAGTAGTTGTAATCCGCAGTTGCATTTGTATTTCGAACTTTGATATATGAAATCTGATTACTAGAAGTCTGTTTGTACTTTGATTTTTATTTTTCAAGGCAATACAGCTTGCAGTTTTCATTTCAGCCCTTCAATTCTGTTTCTATTTCCTTCTCTTTAAATCCATGACCCCGTGAGGTCTGGGCGTTACAGTTACTCTCAGATTTTACTTGCTGAACCCCTAGGCTCACTAGCTTTTATGGTGCAGGTGAGACAGATCTGGGGCAGACGGGCTCCGGGAGCTGATCCAGCTGTGGTGCTGTGTTTATCGAAGGCCGGCGTTTCCGTGTCCATAGTTACTAGTGTTGTTGTTTTTGATCTTTTGTCAAATCTGTATTAAGATCCATTACAACAATAGAGAGTTCATATAGAATTCCAGTAGTTGTAATATTGCACTTTGCACTTTATATATGTTATCCAGATCTGTTTCCGCTATTTATTACTTGGCGCCAATTGTGTTTGAATTTCGATTTTTTTTTCATGTTGTAAGAAATACAACTTACAATAATTATCCTTCAGCCCTTATTTTCCTTTTGTAATTTCGATTCAACTCAAATTGTTGACCCCTGGGCGTGGGCGTCACATTATCAGTTCTACCTGCTCTCGGTTATATGCTCTGCTCTGTTCTGATGATCAAATTCAGTTATATATATGTATATTTTTGTTATGCTCGAATGGTTCCACCACTTGCTGAGTGTTTCCCAAACACTCACCCCTTACTTCTCCTATATAAGAATGAAGAAAAGGTTGAAGAGTACGAGTAAGAGATGTTCTGGGGCTGGTGAAGACTTAGTATAGGTTAATGAAATTTTCGCTTCCGCAAACTTTTATTTTCATTTGTAAAGAAGATTATTTTGATTATGTAAAAGACTTGTTGTAACGCTTAGAAAATCCTGACTACGTAGAAATGAGTGCATGACTAGGGAGAAAATAATTTTAGATGTTACATGCCATTTTATGTGATTTAATTATGATTTTCTCTATTGCATGGTATGTCTATCATGTTTTAAGCCTGTTGAGTTACGGACGCATGGACGAGACTAGAGATGACCGAGATGAAAATAATTTAAGATTTTTATGAATAAATTCATTGTTTTTAAACAACAATTTCTGAAAACTGGGGTTTTTATGATTATTTTGGAGGGGAACCCGTTTTTCGCCTATACGGGCTGTTTTTTGGATTTTATGGTGTTTAAAATTTGATAGGGCCTTTATTTCCAATAGTAGAAGTTTTAAAAGCTTGGTTTAGAGTTTTAATTAGCTTGGAAACTTAAGTGAGGGGTAAGCATGTCAGGCCTCGTGCTCACAACCGAGTAAAAACCCAAACACATGCGGAAGCTTATCAAAAAGTGGGTAAAATTTTCGCTTTTAGGCCCGACGGTTTAAAACATATAATTTAAAATAGAACGATACTCAAAATAAGTTCCCAGTTTACAAAACCAACAAAAGCAAGTATAACATCAATACAAATAAACATATCAGACTCCACATCAGAATACAACAACGAAGCACAGGGCATCTCCCCGGCCACTAGACTGATACATACATATATGCTATACGCTACTGGGACACTCAACTACCTCCTGGGGCACCGCCAGCTGGATTACCTCCTCGACCAGCTGTATGACCTGGACAACACAACAGGCAACAAACAAACCAAGCCCCAGAGGGACATGGGGTCAAACCCCAGTACGGAGAGCAAATAAACAGCAAAGATACAGCATAAATAAAAGGCAGATGCTATGCATGAGACACCGGATAACAACAGGAGGCTACGACCAACAAGGGAGCCAAAGAACTCAAGGCATAGCTCTATCAATTCTGCAACGGATAGGTGGCCACTGTGAGTGTAGGACATATGGGAGTTACCCACTCACCCCTACTCGCTCACGAATACCAGGTGCATCAATCACTCCACCTGCTGTTGCCCAACCTATGAACAGTGGTAGT
>KV018150.1:13913-25057 GCA_001598015.1 Dorcoceras hygrometricum
GATACGATACAACTGAGATATGAAAATGCAAGAGATGCAAATGCGTGTATGCATATAACAACAGGCAGTAACCACTGACAGCCATACACGTAAACAACAAACAGCCATCACTGCATTTACTCATGCCAACCTCACGTTGTAACAAGCTCGAATCCGTACCTTAATACTGAGCAACAATTACCGAATACAAAGCCTGAGAATACTGACTCCAACCTGTAAACATACGCAAGATACAGGGAATCATCAACCCAAAACTCACGGCCAACACACATAAAGCTCACGGCTGGGAGTCCCACGCTCAACCAGCAAACACCACCCTAATACAACTTAATAGGGAGCTAAAACACAGCTAGGAAACGAGATCTCAACAACTAAACTCGAAAACTACCTGCACGCACAACCCACGGCCGAGAGCAGTAGCTTCGCGATCTCTCCCCAGCGAACACTAGCCTCTGAAACTGGTATAGGGTGAAAGAGCTTTCCAAGAGGAGTCAAATTCTACCTAAAACGTGAAAAACGGTGGACGGAATCGACGGGAATCTACCGGAGAAGCTCACGGTAAATAGTAGTCGAGGGTTTGAAAACAGAGAACGAAGTCGAGAGAATATTTGCTAAGTATGGATTCTGTTTTCTCAATAATTGAAGGCCAAAGCTTCCAATATATACACGCGAGAAGTCTGGATAAAATGCCCACCGACAGAAATAGCTTTCAAGACTTCTAAATGCACAACAGATTCCACAAAAATCAACGCATGAGCTAAAACACGGTGAAATCTGAACACAAACAACGCGGGAACCAAAACGACGTCGCACAGGTGAAATCTGAATGCTAGCGCTAAAAGCTGGACACTGAAAGCTAGTCGCCCAAACAAGCGCTGAAATCTGGTCACCAGTACGCTATACTCACAAAACAGATCTCACGCAAACAGATCTCATGCGAATAGATCTCACGCAAAACACTATACCAGATCTCTCCCACAAGCGCTAATCAAAACGACGCCGTGCTTACTTATCCAAACGACAGCGTTTCAAGCCTTAACCAAAACACGCTAAAACCAGATCTCTACACCTTAGCGCAAAACAGATCTCATGAAACGACGGCGTATCAAACAAAACGCGCCACAACGCTAAGCGCCCAGATTTCACAAACTTCGAACAGATCTCTCAAACCAGCAACGCTTACGTCATCCACACAACGTTAACACGCGATGCTTACGTCATCAAATCTGCTACCAGATTTCACCAAAATTTCGAAAATATCAAAATTTCCAGAATTGTTCCAAATGTGATTCCCGACCCGAAAATGCAACCCAAACATTCAAAATGAAATCTGAATCACCAGAAATCACTAAAACCCGATTAATTCAACAATTAATCCTTAATAAAATTTCCAGGTCTCACATTTCTCCCCCACTAAAAAGAATTTCGTCCTCGAAATCAACAACAATTCAAATACCAAAAAACAGCAGCAAGATACAAAACAGGAACTCGCTCAATACAGGCCAAGAGTTCAAGATAACTGAGCAAACAATTTACGACATCTAGGGAAGAAATACAAACAAAAGCTACAACCTACTGGAAAATATAGCCCAACGGCTATTCAAACAGATGTGGCCACTCGCGCTGCATCTTTTCTTCCAGTTCCCAAGTAGCTTCTTCCCTTCCATGTTTGCTCCACTGCACCATTACCAAAGGAATGGTCTTATTCCTCAACTGTTTCTCTTTTCTGCCAAGGATCTGCAAAGGATATTCTTGATAACTCAACGACTGGTCTAGCTCCACCTCATCAGTTCCAAGCACATGAGACAGATCTGGCTCATACTTCCTCAACATGGAAACATGAAAGACGTCATGTAGGGAAGACAACTCGGACGGCAACAACAGACGATACGCTAAAGGGCCAATCCTCTCAACAATCTCATACGGACCAACGTAACGAGACGCTAACTTTCCCTTGCGTCCAAAGCGCATCACACTACGAAACGGAGAAACCTTGAGAATTACACGATCACCAACCTGAAACTCAAGAGGTCGACGCCTCTTATTCGTATAACTGGCTTGGAGATCCTGGGCAGCTTTCATCCTTTGTCGAATAAGATCCACATGATCTTTAATTTGCTGCACAAAGTCAGGGGCAGATAGCTGCTTCTCCCCCACTTCTTCCCAACATACCGGCGATCTGCAATTCCTGCCATACAAAGCCTCAAAAGGCGCCATACCAATCGTCACTTGGTAGCTGTTATTATACGAAAACTCGACCAAAGACAACGCGTCTTGCCAGCTACCTCCGAAATCCAACACAACAGCACGCAACATATCCTCCAACGTCTGGATAGTTCGCTCAGATTGGCCATCTGTCTGGGGGTGATACGTGGTGCTCATCGCCAATCTGGTTCCCAAAGATGTTTGCAAACTCTTCCAAAAACGGGAAGTAAACCTCGGATCTCGGTCAGAAACGATTGAAACGGGCACACCATGCAATCTAACAACAAAATCAACGTACAGCTTCGCCATCTTCTTCAACGAGAAGGTCATACCATAGGGAATGAAGTGTGCAGACTTCGACAAACGGTCCACAACCATCCAAATAGCATCGCATCCTCTACTGGTACGAGGCAGATGCGTCACGAAATCCATAGCAATGTGCTCCCAATTCCATTGGGGCACTTCCAAACTCTGCAACAGACCACCAGGTCTCATCCTTTCGGCCTTTACCATCTGGCAATTCAAACAACGAGCAACGAAACCAGCAACGTCACTCTTCAGGCCAGCCCACCAAAAGTGCAGCTTCAACGCATGGTACATCTTCCGTGCACCAGGATGAACGCTATGTCTGCTGCAATGCACGTCTCGAAGGATCTCCTCCTTCAAATCAATGAGGTTAGGCACAACCAACCTGCCACGAAACCTCAAGCAACCATCGGACGAGACAGAATAATCCTCAAGTTCGCCAGCCCTGACCTTCAACTTTAACTCATGGATGGAAGGATCAGTCCTCTGAGCTGCTCGAATGCTGGAAACAATCTGCGGTTCCACTTGGAACGATGAAATCATCACACAATCCTCAGCCGGGTAAAATCTCCAATCCGTAGTGTTAAGATGCTCTTGGTCCTTGGAGATGTATAACGACGCAAGCATCTCACTAGCCTTCCTGCTCAGAGCATCAGCCACTACGTTCGACTTCCCAGGCTGGTATTTAATCTCACAATCAAAGTCCTTAAGCAACTCCATCCATCGACGCTGTCTCATGTTCAAGTCAGGCTGCGAAAACAGATACTGCAAACTTTTGTGGTCGGAGTACACAACAAATTGCTCGCCATACAGGTAGTGACGCCAGATCTTTAACGCAAAGACCACCGCTGCTAACTCCAAATAATGAACTGGGTAACGAGTCTCGTGCGGTTCAACTGCCGCGAGGCATACGCACCATTCTGCATCAACACACAACCCAATCCATTAAGCGAAGCGTCAGAGCAAACAACGAAACCACCTGAACCGAACGACAGAGCCAAAACAGGCGCAGTAGTCAACTTTTCCTTGAGCAGTTGAAATGTATTCTCACACTGCTCAGTCCAAACAAACCGCTTATCCTTCTGGGTCAATTGCGTCATCGGCTTTGCTATACTTGAGAATCCCTCAATGAAGCGACGATAATAGCCAGCCAGACCTAAGAAACTGCGAATCTCAGACATATTTCTCGGTCGCTCCCAGTTCAAAACAGCATCCAATTTACTGGGATCCACAAAAATGCCAGCCGCTGAAATGACATGACCCAGAAATACCACGCGATCTAACCAAAACTCGCACTTGGAAAATTTCGCATACAACTGCTGCTCTCTCAACCTCTGAAGAACCATTTCCAAATGCTCCTTGTGCTCCCTCGGAGTCTTCGAGTAAACCAAGATGTCGTCAATAAAAATAATCACAAACTGGTCTATGAACTCTCTAAAAACCCGGTTCATCAGATCCGTAAAGACTGCAGGCGCGTTGGTCAACCCAAACGGCATCACCAAAAACTCAAAATGTCCGTACCTCGTACGAAACGCAGTCTTCGCGACATCTTGTTCCCTCACTCTGAGCTGATGGTACCCTGAATGAAGATCAATCTTTGAATACACCGCAGAACCTTGCAACTGATCAAACATATCATCAATTCTCAGCAACGGGTACTTGTTCTTAACAGTGGCTTTATTCAACTGGCGAAAATCAATGCACATCCGCATTGAGCCATCCTTATTCTTCACAAACAATATGGGCGCTCCCCACGGTGACATACTAGGGCGAATAAAACCCTTCTCCAGCAAATCGTCTAACTGCACCTTAAGTTCTCTCAACTCCGCAGGCGCCAGACGATAAGGAGCACGCAAAATTGGAGCTGTGCCAGGCACCAGCTTTATGCTGAAGTCTATCTCCCGCCTCGGAGGAAAACCAGGAATCTCCTCCGGAAACACGTCGGGGAAGTGTCGCACCACGGGAACGTCACTAAGATGAACACTGGAAGAAGAAGACGCATCCAAAGCGTAGATCATAAAGCCAGCATTTCCCAGAGACAACAAGCTAAACATCTCCATCGCGGAAACCAACGGAATCTTCGATCGCGAATCCTGACCGTAGAAGTCCCACTTCTCGCCAGACAAAGGCCTAAAGTGCACAATCCCATGGAAGCAGTCCATGGAGGCCCTATAGTTGGACAGCACATCCATTCCAACTATGCAATCGAAATCCCAAAGCATCAAACGGATCAAGTTCGATAACAGGACATGCTCACCAAACCGCAACACACCATCCAACAAAACCTCCTGGGAGAATATGCTCAGACCACCAGGGGTAGAAACAGAAACGGCATCGCGCAAATGAATGGTACACAGACCATGCTCAACAACAAACGAATCAAAAATAAACAAATGCGATGCAACGGTGTCAAACAACACACGAGCAGGAAAGTCAAAGACAAGACATGTACCTCCAATCACCCGGCTCGGTGTCTCCTCGGCCTGCTCCCTCGTGATAGCGTTAACCTGGGCATGCTGGGGTCCTGGGAAGAAAGGCTGAGACGACTGCCCAAAGCGCAAAGGGCCAGGCTGCTGAAACGGTCTGAACCGAGTCTCACCCAAACGGGGATGCTGAAACTGCTGAGAACGGCCCCTAGACTGACCTCCACGACCCTGAGGCTGGGCCGCGGTCTGCTGTGATCCAGCTGATGGACACACTCTCGCAAAATGCCCGTACTGACCACAAAGGTTGCAGGAGCCCTGCACACCTACACACTGCGTGGAAGGATGCTTTCCACCGCAAAAGCCACAAAACTCCGCCCGAGAACCGCTGCTACTCGAGCTGCCTGAATCGAAAGACCCTGAACCAGGATTTTTCTTGAATTGCTGACCGCGGGGTCGAAACCTCTGGCGGCCGGATTGCTGAGCCACCTGCTGCTGCTGCTGGGGATAATGAGCGGACTGAGAACTCTGAGACGACTGAGCTCCCTGACCAACAGGTCTACCACCCTGCACTGCCTGCGCTACCTGCACTCTACGCGTACGACGGCTCCTCATGCCCTCCTCAATGTTGATAGCACTATCAACGGCCTCAGCATACGGAGCATACTCACGCACAGTCATCAAGCCCTGCTCTAAAAACTCAAACTTCTGCTCACGGGCAGCCACATACGAATCTGGGATATACTCCTGCCTGAAGGTCTCACAGAAAGTGTCCCAAGTGATACCAACTCCAGTCTCTATAAGGTACTAGACGCACCTCGCCACCAACGCTCTGCGGCCTTCCTCAGCAACAAGGTCACTAACCTCAACCGGAGTTCATCGTCATACTGAGCCCGATCAAAAAGATGAATGACGTTATGGAGCCACGAATCAGCATCCTCACTCGACTCGTCGCCATTAAAGATAGGAGGGTTCATCCTCTGAAACCGAGCTATAACAACATCCATTCTCTCCACCGGAGCCGGCGGAGCCTCAGCTTCCCCTTCTTCGCTACTCTCATGAGTACGACTAGAAGCACTTTACTGATCCTCGTTCTGACCTCCTGACTCCTGGAACTGCCCCCTACCTCTACCACGACGTCTAGGCGGAATCTAAAATACACTCAACAGGATAAGGAAAAATAGAACAGATACAACATAGAAAGCATATAACACAAAATATGCAGCACGTAGTCACATAAGTCAAGCACATGAAACACACAACACTGTGCCTAGACTCAAGCTCTGATACCAAAAAATTGAGCTTATCCCAGCTTAAGCTCTGATACCAAAAATGTCAGGCCTCGTGCTCACAACCGAGTAAAAACCCAAACACATGCGGAAGCTTATCAAAAAGTGGGTAAAATTTTCGCTTTTAGGCCCGACGGTTTAAAACATATAATTTAAAATAGAACGATACTCAAAATAAGTTCCCAGTTTACAAAACCAACAAAAGCAAGTATAGCATCAATAACAATAAACATATCAGACTCCACACAAAATACAACAATGAAGCATAGGGCATCTCCCCGGATACTAGACTGATACATACATATATGCTATACGCTACTGGGACACTCAACCACCTCCTGGGGCACCGCCAGAAGGGTTACCTCCTCGACTAGCTGTATGACCTGGACAACACAACAGACAACAAATAAACCAAGCCCCAGAGGGACATGGGGTCAAACCCCAGTACGGACAGCAAATAAACAGAAAAGATACAGCATAAATAAAATGCAGATGCTATGCATGAGACACCAGATAACAACAGGAGGCTACGACCAACAAGGGAGCCAAAGAACTCAAGGCATAGCTCAATCAAATCTGCAATGGATAGGTGGCCACTGTGAGTGTAGGACATGTGGGAGTTACCCACTCACCCCTACTCGCTCACCAATACCAGGTGCATCAATCACTCCACCTGCTGTTGCCCAACCTATGAACTGTGGTAGTTAGCCACTCGGCGCATAGGGGCTAACACATCCCAGCAGGGAGATGAGAGTGCGGTATTGCCGCTCGCCCTCGCTACCTGGTAAGAAACAACAGCAATACAACAAGGCACAACTGCCGAAGTACGGTACAATATAGCTGAGATATGAAATGCAAGTGATGCAAATGCGTGTATGCATATAACAACAGACAACCATACACGAACAAAAACCAGCCATCACTGCATTTACTCATGCCAAACTCACGCTGTAACAAGCTCGAATCTGTACCTTAACACTGAGCAAAAATTACCGAATACAAAGCCTGAGAATACTGACTCCAACCTGTAAAACATACGCAAGATACAGGGGATCATCAACTCAAAACTCACGGCCAACACACATAAAGCTCACGGCTGGGAGTCCCACGCTCAACCAGCAAACACCACCCTAATACAACTTAACAGGGAGCTAAAAGACATCTAGGAAATGAGATCTCAACAACTAAACTCGAAAACTACCTGCACGCACAACTCACGGCCGAGAGCAGTAGCTTTGCGATCTCTCCCCAGCGAACACTAGCCTCTGAAATTGGTATAGGGTGAAAGAGCTTTCCAAGAGGAGTCCAACGCTACCTCAAACGTGAAAAACGGTGGCCGGAATCGACGGGAATCTACCGGAGAAGCTCACGGTGAACAGTAGTCGAGGGTTTGAGAACAGAGAACGAAGTCGAGAGAAATATTTGCTAAGTATGGATTCTGTTTTCTCAATAATTGAAGGCCAAAGCTTCCAATATATACACGCGAGAAGTTTGGATAAAATGCCCACCGACAGAAACAACTTTCAAGATTTCTAAATGCACAACAGATTCCACAAAAACCAACGCATGCGCTAAAACACGGTGAAATCTGAACACAAACAACACAGGAACCAAAACGACGTCGCACAGGTGAAATCTGAATGCTAGCGCTAAAAGCTGGACACTGAAAGCTGGTCGCCCAAACAAGCGCTGAAATCTGGTCACCAGTACGCTATACTCACAAAACAGATCTCACGCAAACAGATCTCACGCGAACAGATCTCACGCAAAACACTATACCAGATCTCTCCCACAAGCGCTAATCAAAACGACGCCGTGCTTTCTTATCCAAACGACAACATTTCAAGCCTTAACCAAAACACGCTAAAACCAGAGCTCTACACCTTAGCGCAAAACAGATCTCATGAAATGACGGCGTATCAAACAAAACGCGCCACAACGCTAAGCGCCCAGATTTCACAAACTTCGAACAGATCTCTCAAACCAGCAACACTTACGTCATCCACACAACGTTAACACGCGATGCTTAGGTCATCAAATCTGCTACCAGATTTCACCAAAATTTCGAAAATATCAAAATTTCTAGAATTGTTCCAAATGTGATTCCCGACCCGAAAATGCAACCCAAACATTCAAAATGAAATATGAATCACCAGAAATCTCTAAAACCCGATTAATTCAACAATTAATCCTTAATAAAATTTCCAGGTCTCACAAAGCATGTAAAAATCCCTTTTCTTTTCTTAATTAAGCTTTATGGGTCAAACTTGTCACCCTCATTTTCATAACACCAAAATTCAATCAAAACCTAGCCTCCACACCATCAAGCAGCCGTCCCCTCCTCTTCTCCTCATAGCTTCGAAATTTGGTCAAGTTTGGTGATTCAAAGGCGGTCCGATCCCGATCTCGCGTCCTCTACGTCTGTAACTCGCAGATCTCCATTTTTTCCAAGCCATGCATGTAATATCTTTTCTTTTTCTCACCATTTAAACTATATTAAGATGTTTTAACGAAAATATGCAAGAATTATATGTGTTTATTTCAGATCTATACACCCTTGATTGAGTTCATGCATGAGACACAACTTTTCTCATGTTTTAGGCTTTGATCATGTGTTGCTCGATTGTGAAAGGTTCTTGGGGTCATGGCTCACATCCAGGATGTCGATTGAGGGTCCCTAGATGTAGAGAAGTGGGCTATATCATGGCGAGATCAAGGCTAGGAGTCGATGGGACCATGGCTGATCGGGAGACCCACGCATGGGGGGCGACGTGCATCGCTCTTCCTTTGCTTCGTTCGAACCATGAGACGCATGGTTCGAGCCAGGGTCGGTCAGGTTGTGATCGGCTAGACCTGGGGGTGGTCCATCCGGTGGGGCTCCGGCCAGGGCGGCTGGAGCTGCGCGGCCGAACGGTGAATGTACCGACGGGTCGAGGGAGGCGCATGAGTGAGTTGGTAGGGTTTGTTGACTTGGACCGGTTCGGTTCGACTGGACCGATGGGTTTGATGTTTATTTTAAGCTTTTAAGTCAAAATTAGAGCCTTTGGTTTTTTAATTAAGTCAAAAATTGATTATTGGATGTTAATTTGGTCAAAATTTGTCATTTGGGTCAAAATTTATTAAGATATCCTTTTTTAAAAGTCAAAATTGATTTTGAATTTAGTCAAAATTAGTCTTTTGATTTTAAAGTCAAAATTGGTTTTCTGAAATTAGTCAAAATTAGTCCTTTGATTTTAAAGTCAAAATTGAGTTTGAAATTAGTCAAAATTGGATGGTGTTAGGAATTTTAAAGAGGAATTCTTAAGTCTTGGGCTAAGTCAATGTTGATGTAAGTATAGAAGTATTGGGTCGGGCTCCTGAACCAGTCCTTGACCGAAGTAGAAAATGTAGAAGCCCGTGAATGTATATTTAATCATATATGTAGTATACTATGTACGTAAATGTTTTAAGGGAAATGATTAAATATACATTACGGGCTAAACTTTTAAACATGCATAATTTTACGAAATGCACGCATCATGAATGTTTTATGGATCGTTAAAGGCATGTTCTTTTAAAAGACAAAACCCGAGGAATTGAATGATTTGTGGTAAGTTTATGATGAGGGGATGCGTGATACCGGGCCCGTTGAACTTCTGTTCATGTATTACGAGCTTATGGATCCATGTGTTCACGGCATGATGAGTGGCAGCATAGAGGTGTGAGGGATCCCGAGGTAAGGTCGGGTGAATCGCACCGCCGCGTACGTTGGTTTATAGATTGATCAATAGAATATGGTCCACACTTCATGATACGACTCATATGTTTTTCATGTTATGCTATGTCATGCCTTTTGTATGTTATATGTTTTGTATGATATGAAATGTACGAACAAGGTTTTAAGGTCATTCATGCATTCATGTTATTTCTTACGAGTATGTGCCTGCATGCGACTTTGTTAGTATGTACTTTGTTATGTTACAAGATAGAGCATGCTAAGCCTCTAGGCTCACTAGGTTTAAATGGTGTAGGTGATGACCCTGATGAATATATCTCGACTGGCGGTGAGGACCTCTGAGCGCCTGCTGCAGTAGTTGTTGGCGCAACGGCGGATCCGGATCCCGCTACCGGGGCACAGCGGAAGATTTCAAAATTTTGCATCGGGAACGTCAATACATAACAATAATAGCAATAAAACATCCATAGGGTGTTTAGATTTGGTACCTTGCTGGTGTCTAGGTGCCTGGCTCCGACCAATTTCACGAGGAAATTGGCACTTCAACGGTTGGCGGTTGTCGTTCTCCGAATCCGGCCCATGACAGAAATCACGATCCCTCCGTCAGTCTGCACTAGAAAACGTGTCGAATCTTTCACGGACAGAATCTCCTCATCGAGACGGTCGGAACAAGTCCTACGTCGACAACAACGGACGGCGCACGGCGGTGGCGCGTCGCGGCGGGCGGCGACGGGCGAGAGTGGCGGCGGCCGAGGAGTGTGGGAGAGGAGGGAGGCGGCTAGCAATCTAGGGTTGTTATAGTCTTGTATGCAAACCTTAGGGAACACATATATATAGACTTGTGATGGGCTTGAACCGGCCCAATGGGCCTGGGTCAGGCCCAGTCCCATATGAATATTTGGTTCAACTGCGTCACCATGGCTCCATCATAATCCGGATCGACGATCAGATCGGATCGATCTACACAGTTTACAAAACTGAGTATTATGATGCGAAAACTGTTAGAGTAGATGCCCAACTAGCCAACTTGTGGCGTGTGGGTTTTATAGACTCTTGTACAAACAGTCTTTATATATGATATTCGCATTTATTCATATGGCGTTCTTTACTTTCATTATGTGTGTAATGATTTACAATTGCGTTGAGTAAAGACCTAGAATGCACTTAAGCGTATGTTAGATGTGATAGTGGGTATGACGGCTATCA
>KV018150.1:42664-66138 GCA_001598015.1 Dorcoceras hygrometricum
GGGATCACAATTCCGGACTTTGCCCATCGGATCATGGTAAGAGCGTCTAGCAACATCGTCCCATGATCCCCTAGGTATCACTGATAGTGCCTGCAAGAACCAGTTGGTCGTGGTTAGCGTACAGTACGGTCCTTTCAATCCATATATCCCGATCAGATCAACGACCATTGGTAAATCGAGATATCATGGTAAGAGCGTCTAGCAACATCGCCCCATGATCCCCTAGGTATCACTGATAGTGCCTGCAAGAACCAGTTGGTCGTGGTTAGCGTACAGTACGGTCCTTTCAATCCATATATCCCGATCAGATCAACGACCATTGGTAAATCGAGAGTCGCTAAAGATCCTATAGCTATGCGTACATCTTGGAGATCGAATAGTGACATTGCGAGTGTAACTAGGTAAACTCATTTACCTAAAACACTTCAAGTACTTTGGCCAGAGATTTATACACTATTTTCCCCTCAGATAGCATAGGATATCCACGCATGTCTGCGAGCGGTGAATCCTCGACAACGATGCATCGACTCCTACATGCATCGGGGTCTCACCCAATCCCGACGCCTTATGACCCCAAGAGAGTCGGCAAACGGGTCAAAGTGAGACGCCTATCATGTAGAGTCTCAATGACGTTTCGAGTCGTGAGGACTAATCAGTACAACCAAGACCTCAGACTTATCCACTCGACAAATGGTAACCACTTGGAAAGTCCGAATGAGGGTAGTTCGATAGATCACCAGGTCACTATCTATCTGCATGCTCAGAACATCACAATGTTCCCTACCAATGAAACATGGTACTTTGCATCGCAGATACTAGTCTCTAGCTCGGGCGGCCTTATCCTCATTTTGACGGCCCAATCCACTAGGAACATGTTCAGAATACACAGTGACTATTAGATGTGTTTCATGATAGCCGTCATACCCACTATCACATCTAACATTTTCATGATAGCCGTCATACCCACTATCACATCTAACATACACTTTAGTGTATTCTAGGTCTTTACTCAACGCAATTGTTAATCATCATACAACACAATGAAAGTAAAGAATGCCATATAAATAAATGCGAATATCATATATAAAGATTGTCATATACAAGAGTCTATGAGCCCACACGCCAAAAGTTGGCTAGTTGGGCATCTACTCTAACAGTGGCACATAGTAGGTGTCCTCTCTTGGACTCTTCCATAGAGAACCTCTTAAGTATGGTATCGATGTAGGTCGTTTGGGTGAGTCCGAGCATCCTTTTTGATCTATATCTATAGATCTGTATTCCTAGAATGTAGGATGCTTCACCCATGTCCTTCATCGAGAATCTACTAGAAAACCACACTTTAGTTGACTTCAACATTCCTACATCATTCCCAATGAGAAGAATGTCATCAACATAAAGTACAAGGAATGTCACAGCATTTTTAACCACCTTCTTATATACACATGGCTCCTCGAGATTCTTGATGAAACCAAATTCCTTAATTGTTTCATCAAATCTCAGGTTCCAACTTCTCGATGCTTGTTTGAGACCATAGATCGATCTCTGAAGTTTGCATACTTTATGCTCACTTCCTACAGTTGTGAAACCCTCAGGCTGCATCATATAGATCTCTTCCTTAATGTTTCCATTAAGGAACGCAGTTTTCACATCCATTTGCCATATCTCATAGTCGTCCCATGCGGCTATGGCTAGTAGGATTCTAATTGACTTGAACATTGCGACTGGTGAAACGGTTTCATTTGCCTTTGAGTGCAACCTTTAGCGACCAGTCGTTCCTTGTATATCAGTACCTTTCCATCAAGCCCATGTTTTCTCTTGTATATCCATTTACACCCAATAGGAACTATTACTTCAGGAGGATTAACAAGAGTCCAAACTTTGTTTGAATGCATCGAGTCAATCTCAGATTGCATTGCTTCAAGCCACAAATTAGAATCAGCATCGGAAATTGTCTTCTTGAAAGTTCTTGGATCACATCCAATAGTTTGATCACTTTGATCATCTTCAAGGAGGAAACCATATCTAACAGGAGCCCTAGGAACCCTTTCAGATCTCCTAGGTGCGACCATTTCTGGTATTGGCTCTTGTGGTGCGGGAGATTCACTTGGTACTTCAGATGGTTCTCAAACCTCTTCGAGTTCTACTATCTTGCCTTTTCTATCAAGTAGAAACTCCCTTTCCAGAAAGGTGGCATTTCTAGAAACAAACACTTTTGTTTCATTGGGATAGTAGAAGCAGTATCCAATAGAATTCTTTGGATACCAAATGAAGTAACATAAGATGGATCTATTATCCAGCTTATCTCCCACTGTTTGCTTCACGTAAGCAGGACATCTCCAAATGCTCATGTATGAGTATTTGGGTGGCTTGCCCATCCATATCTCATATGGAGTCTTATCCACTGCCTTGGTGTGGATATTGTTCAACAACATTACCGCCGTTTCGAGCGCATAGCCCCAAAACGAGGTAGGAAGCTCAGTGAAGCTCATCATAGATCGAACCATGTCCATCAAGGTTCGATTACGACGCTCCGCTACACCATTGAGTTGTGGTGTGGCCGGAGGGGTCCTCTGTGAGAGAATCTCATTCTCTTTAAGATAGTCTTGAAATTCAGCACTCAAGTATTCTCCACCTCGATCGGATCGAAGTGTTTTAATACTTTTCCCCAACTGATTTTCTACTTCAGCCTTGAATTCTTTGAACTTTTCAAAGGATTCAGACTTGTGCTTCATTAAGTACAAGTACCCATACCTAGATTGATCATCGGTAAAGGTGATGAAGTATGTGTGACCGTACTTAGTACCAATGCTAAGTGGGCCACACACATCAGTGTGGATCAAATCCAATAGGCCTTGAGCACGTTCAGGCTTGCCCTTGAAGGGTTGTTTAGTCATTTTTCCCTTGAGACAAGACTCACAAGTCGGTAGGGAGTTAATGTCAGACATATCAAACATGTCACTCCTAACCAACTTGTTCATCCTATTCAAGGAAACATGACCTAGCCTAGCGTGCCAAAGTTGTGCCGGGTTCAAGCTATCGTTTTTCCTTTTAATAGTTGTTGTATGTGTTTCCACATTGCGAGTTGGAACTTATTTTAATTTTAAGGTGTATAGATCGTTTTCGCGTTCCCCAATTCCAATAAAACATTCATTCTTGTATATATTGCAAATCGAATTGGCAAAATGACACTATCAAGCATTGAAACAGAAATAATGTTATTTATTAATTCGCGAACAAATAAAACGTTTCTCAATAACAACTTAAAATTTGAAGACAGAAATAAATAAACATCTCCTATAGCTACAGTAGCAACCATTGCTCCGTTGCCAAGCCTCAAGTGGGTCTCACCCTCTCTAAGACGCCGGCTTCTTGTCATTACCTGCAAATCATTGCAGATATGAGATCCACATCGGGTATCAATTACCCAAGAAGTCGAATTAAGATACATATTTATTTCAATGTAGAATATACCTTTTGCAGTTCGCAACTGCTCGAGGTACTCCTTGCAGTTCCTCCTCCAGTGCCCAGGCTTGTGGCAGTGGTGGCAAACATCCTCAGATTTATTTGGCTTTGAAGTCCTTGCCTTTGGCTTCTTGGCGGGCTTTTCCTCCTTCGTAGGGGCAGATCGTTTCTTACCCTTGCGTTTGGGCCCCTTCTTCGCAGAGGAAGAAGTGCCCATAAGGAGGACGGGCTTGTCCTTCTTTATGGTCCCCTCGAACACGACAAGCATGTTCACCACCTCTTCAAGGGTGGCTTCCAGCTTGTTCATGTTAAAGGAATGCAGCAGGGAGTGAGAGGAGAAGCAGATCCACAGACAGCTCATGTGGAAGCGTGATATCAAGGCCCACTACCTTCTCAATAAGCCCAATCATACGAACCCCATGCTCGCGGACCGAAGTCCCATCGCGCATGCGGCTTTTCATGAGCTTCTTGACAGTAGTGAACCTCTCAGTCCGAGAGTTCTCCCCATACAGCTCCTTGAGATGAAGGTGTATGCCAGCAGCATACTCCGTCTTCTCAAAACGCCGCAGCATTTCGTTGTACATCGATGCTATCACATAGCACCATGCCTTAAGCTCGTCGTCCCACCATTTGTCCAGATTTGCCAGTTCCTCAGGACTGGCATCGGCAAGGTCTTTCTTTGGAGGAGTCTTCTCTAGCGTGTAGAGAAGTTTCTCCGAAGCCAAAACAATTTTGAGGTTTCGAAGCCAATCTTGGTAGTTCAAACCAGTGAACTTGTTGCTATCCAGTATAGCAGCAAGTGGATTTTTGATTGAAGACATTGTAATAGCAGTTTATACTGAAAAGAAAGACAGACATGCATTACAGATTATTAATGAAAAACGCTAAGACATAAAACAAGATCATTTAGTTTTATGAATTACCCTCCCACTATTTTAACGATTTCACCACCTTCTAATGAAATCGAGAAAGCAAGTTTCCTTAGTGGGTACACAGAGTCCAATCAAGAAATCATGGTCCCGAATAATATCAGCCAACCATGACCCTCAAAAGGTAGAGTCCAATTGCAACAGGTGCAACCTCCATGTATTTACCTCACGTCCAGTAAGGCCCAATAATATGACGCCGATTACTATCACGTGTCAAGATGACCCATAAATGTTGTTATTTATTTCTATTTCAAATATTATTGAGAAAATGGTTTATAAAATTTTTAAGAAGAGAACGAGCCATACCTTTAGCTTATTATTCCGCATATGCTAAAAAAAAATTTTAGAGTCTGGTTCGTTTCAGTTGGCATCAGAGCGGTGGATCTTGTGGGGTACTAGCCTGCTGCGTGGAGCTTGGAAGTCGCATTACCAGTCTGTGAGTTTTACTGTTTTATGATTTATGTTTATGATCGCATGCTGCATGTTTAGTCTCGCATGAGTTTTGCCTTTAGAATTTTAAATTAGACGCTTACCATGCACTTAGATTTACGTGATAAGATTTTGGTATATCAGAATGCCTCCAGACATGATAGTACCCATCACGATGATGCTACGCCTCCTCCTCCTCCCCCACCACCTCAGTTGACTCCATACGAGAGAGCTAGCGTGGATATGCTAGCCGAGATTACTAGGCTTCTGGAGCGTCTGTCGGAATGATCAAGAAGTCTCACGAGAAGGACGTCGCAGAGAGATTCCGCAAGAAGGGACCTAAGAAGTTTGTTGGTACCACCGATCCACTTGTTTCTGAGGAGTGGATCTGATCTTTGGAGACCATCTATGATTACATGGGTCTCTTGGACGCTGACAAGGTCCGTTGTGCTATTTTTATGCTGAAGGGAGATGCCGCTCTCTAGTGGAAGGGCGCAATGGTTGGTCTATTCCTGGAGAGCCTGACATGGGAAGAATTCAAGAAGGTATTCTTTGAGAAGTATTTTTCTACTGATGCCCGGAGCCAACTTATTCGAGAGTTCGTGAGTCTCCACCAGAGAGACAAGTCTGTTGTGGAGTATGTGAGACAGTTTGAGTGGGGGTGTCACTTTGTGCCCTCGATTGCTACGATGGAGAGTGAGAAGCTATGGTAGTTCACTGATGGACTGCGACCCGACATCCGCCACTATGTCAATATGGAGGACGTGGCTATTTATATGGCGGCAGTGAATAGGGCATACCAGTCTGAGAGAGGCCGGAAGGACATGAGGGATGACTTCCAGAGGAAGCACCAAATGCAGCAGCCCGTCAGGGGCCAGTCTTTGCAGCAGCCAGCGAATAGACCTTTCCAGGGCTTCTAAGGGCCCATCTCCTCAGGGACAACAACAGCAGAGACCTCAGGGCCAGCAGAGGCCACAGGGTCAGCAGAGACCTCAGAAGCAGGGGACTACTTCCCCTAGACCTGGAGGGACACCGGCACCGACGTGCCATAAGAGTCATACAGGACAGTGCATGGCGGGCTCAGGAAGATGTTATCATTGTAAGGATCCTGGGCATATCTGTATTAATTGCCCTAGGAAGATGTAGTCCACTGGTCGTGTTTTCGTGATGCCCGGAGCCAACTTATTCGAGAGTTCGTGAGTCTCCACCAGAGAGACAAGTCTGTTGTGGAGTCCAGCAAGCGCAACGCCCACCGGCCAGCGTACGCAGGGCGTGTGCGACAGGCGCGCATCCCCTGCCGCACGCTGCGCGCAGGTTTGCGCACGGTGGCGCCGGGAAGAAAATTTTTTTTTTTTTGAAATTTGAAATTTGAGATCTGATGCAATACAGGTACAATTTTATGTATTGACAGATCCAAGCCAAAGCTCTGATACCACTGTTGGCACAGAAGCGGATCCGGATCCCGCTCCCGGGGCGCAGCGGAAGATTTCAAAATTTTGCACCGGGAACGGTCAATACATAACAATAATAGCAATAAAACATCCATAGGGTGTTTAGATTTGGTACCTGCTGGCGTCTAGGCGCCTGGCTCCGACCAATTTCACGAGGAAATTGGCACTTAAACGGTTGGCGGTTGTCGTTCTCTGAATCCGGTCCACGACTGAAATCACGATCCCTTCGTCAGTCTGCACTAGAAAACGTGACGAATCTTTTACGGACAGAATCTCCTCGTTGAGACGGTCGAAACAAGTCCGACGGCGACGACAACGGACGGCGCACGGCGGTGGCGCGTCGCGGCGGGCGGCGACGGGCGAGAGGGGCGGCGGCCGAGGAGTGTGGGAGAGGAGGGAGGCGGCTAGCAATCTAGGGTTGTTATAGTCTTGTATGCAAACCCTAGGGAACACATATATATGGAATTGTGATGGGCTTGAACCGGCCCAATGGGATCGATCATAATCCCGATTGACGATCAGATCATAATCCCGATCGACGATCAGATCGGATCGTCGATCGGTTCAACTGCGTCACCGTGGCTCCATCATCGGTTCAACTGCGTCACCGTGGCTCCATCATAATCCCGATCGACGATCAGATCGGATCGATCTACACAGTTTACAAAACTGAGTATTATGATGCGAAAAAATTTTTCAGACCACCTAGTTGAAAATTGCAGTTTAGCCCCTCCAAGTTCCAAGGATAGTCAAACTAGCCCAAAATTTAGGGAAATTACATTTTGATCCCTGTTGACTTTTAGGAAGTCGCACTTCCATATTTCCTCCTCCTATGCTCAACAAATTGAGCTTAATTTCCATGCGGGAAATCGAGAAACCAGTACTTGTGTGACCCTCAATGGTTCAGGGATACAGCTAGCCGTGGGCCCACAAAATGTTTGACTCCAAAACCACATTTTCGGACTAGCCCATCGGATCATGTTAAAGCGCCTAGCAACATCGCCCCATGATCCCCTAGGTATCACTGATAGTGCCTGCAAGAACCAGTTGGTCATGGTTAGCGTACAGTACGGTCCTTTCAACACATATATCCCGATCAGATCAACGACCATTGGTAAATCGAGAGTCGCTAGAGATCCAATAACCATGCATACATCTTGGAGATCAAATAGTGACATCACGTGTGTTACAAGGTAAACCCATTTATCTAAAACACATCTAGTACTCTGGCCAGAGATTTATCACACTATTATCTCATCAGATAACATAGGATATCCACGCATAAAAGCGAGCGGTGAATCCTCGACAACGAAGCATCGACTCCTACATGCATCGGGACCTCACCCAATCCCACCACCTAATGACCCCAACTGAGTCGGTAAACGGGTAGTTCGATAGATCACCAGGTCACTATCCATCTGCATGCTCAGAACATCACAATGTTCCCTACCAATGAAACGTGGTACTTCACATCGCAGATGCTAGTCTCAAGCTCGGGCGGCCTTATCCTCATTTTGACGGCCCAATCGACTAAGAACGAGTTTAGAATACACGGTGACTATTGGATGTGTTTCATGATAGTCATCATATCCACTATCACATCTAACATACACTATGGTGAATTCTAGGTCTTTATCCAACACAATTGTTAACATTATAAAATAATGAAGATAAAGAATGCCATAAAAGAATACGAATTTCATAAATAAAGATCGTTATACAAAGAGTCAATAAGAACCCACACGCCACAAGTTGGCAAGTTGGGCATCTACTCTAACAGCAGTACCCCGTGACCGCATTTATGTTTCACTTTTATTATGATACGCTTTTCAGATGTTGGCTTTAAACATGTTTATTTTCAGTACTTTTTACTCAACCTGTTTTTTAAACAGTATGAATCATTTTAAGTTCTAAATTAATTATTTATTTCTATTTCAAATATTATTGAGAAAATGGTTTATAAAATTTTTAAGAAGAGAACGAGCCATACCTTTAGCTTATTATTCCGCATATGCTAAAAAAAAATTTTAGAGTCTGGTTCGTTTCAGTTGGCATCAGAGCGGTGGATCTTGTGGGGTACTAGCCTGCTGCGTGGAGCTTGGAAGTCGCATTACCAGTCTGTGAGTTTTACTGTTTTATGATTTATGTTTATGATCGCATGCTGCATGTTTAGTCTCGCATGAGTTTTGCCTTTAGAATTTTAAATTAGACGCTTACCATGCACTTAGATTTACGTGATAAGATTTTGGTATATCAGAATGCCTCCAGACATGATAGTACCCATCACGATGATGCTACGCCTCCTCCTCCTCCCCCACCACCTCAGTTGACTCCATACGAGAGAGCTAGCGTGGATATGCTAGCCGAGATTACTAGGCTTCTGGAGCGTCTGTCGGAATGATCAAGAAGTCTCACGAGAAGGACGTCGCAGAGAGATTCCGCAAGAAGGGACCTAAGAAGTTTGTTGGTACCACCGATCCACTTGTTTCTGAGGAGTGGATCTGATCTTTGGAGACCATCTATGATTACATGGGTCTCTTGGACGCTGACAAGGTCCGTTGTGCTATTTTTATGCTGAAGGGAGATGCCGCTCTCTAGTGGAAGGGCGCAATGGTTGGTCTATTCCTGGAGAGCCTGACATGGGAAGAATTCAAGAAGGTATTCTTTGAGAAGTATTTTTCTACTGATGCCCGGAGCCAACTTATTCGAGAGTTCGTGAGTCTCCACCAGAGAGACAAGTCTGTTGTGGAGTATGTGAGACAGTTTGAGTGGGGGTGTCACTTTGTGCCCTCGATTGCTACGATGGAGAGTGAGAAGCTATGGTAGTTCACTGATGGACTGCGACCCGACATCCGCCACTATGTCAATATGGAGGACGTGGCTATTTATATGGCGGCAGTGAATAGGGCATACCAGTCTGAGAGAGGCCGGAAGGACATGAGGGATGACTTCCAGAGGAAGCACCAAATGCAGCAGCCCGTCAGGGGCCAGTCTTTGCAGCAGCCAGCGAATAGACCTTTCCAGGGCTTCTAAGGGCCCATCTCCTCAGGGACAACAACAGCAGAGACCTCAGGGCCAGCAGAGGCCACAGGGTCAGCAGAGACCTCAGAAGCAGGGGACTACTTCCCCTAGACCTGGAGGGACACCGGCACCGACGTGCCATAAGAGTCATACAGGACAGTGCATGGCGGGCTCAGGAAGATGTTATCATTGTAAGGATCCTGGGCATATCTGTATTAATTGCCCTAGGAAGATGTAGTCCACTGGTCGTGTTTTCGTGATGCCCGGAGCCAACTTATTCGAGAGTTCGTGAGTCTCCACCAGAGAGACAAGTCTGTTGTGGAGTATGTGAGACAGTTTGAGTGGGGGTGTCACTTTGTGCCCTCGATTGCTACGATGGAGAGTGAGAAGCTATGGTAGTTCACTGATGGACTGCGACCCGACATCCGCCACTATGTCAATATGGAGGACGTGGCTATTTATATGGCGGCAGTGAATAGGGCATACCAGTCTGAGAGAGGCCGGAAGGACATGAGGGATGACTTCCAGAGGAAGCACCAAATGCAGCAGCCCGTCAGGGGCCAGTCTTTGCAGCAGCCAGCGAATAGACCTTTCCAGGGCTTCTAAGGGCCCATCTCCTCAGGGACAACAACAGCAGAGACCTCAGGGCCAGCAGAGGCCACAGGATCAGCTGAGACCTCAGAAGCAGGTGACTACTTCCCCTAGACCTGGAGGGACACCGGCACCGACGTGCCATAAGAGTCATACAGGACAGTGCATGGCGGGCTCAGGAAGATGTTATCATTGTAAGGATCCTGGGCATATCTGTATTAATATTTATATCATTCCTACAGGCCATGAAGCTAGTTGAGCTTGGATGTCAGGCATTCTTGGCCAGTGTTATCGCTTCTGGAGGTTCAGCAGGCCCTTCACTATCTGATGTGGAGGTAGTCAGGGATTTTGCAGATGTCTTCCCTGATGATGTAGTGGGAGTTCTACCAGAGCGAGAGGTGGAGTTTTCTATTGAGCTGATGCCAGGTACAGTGACTATCACTAAGGCACCTTAGCGATTAGGTCCTACCGAGATGAAGGAGCTTAAGGAGCAGATTCAGGAGTTGCTCGACAAGGGGTTCATTCGCCCTAGATTTTATCCATGGGGCGCGCCAGTGTTATTTGTGAAGAAGAAGGATGGCAGCATGAGGTTGTGTATTGAATACTTGGAGCTGAACAGAGTTACAGTGAAGAATAAGTATCCACTCCCGAGGATTGAGGATTTATTTCATCAGTTGTAGGGAGCTTCGGTGTTCTCGAAGATTGATTTGAGATCTGGCTACCATCAGCTGAGAGTTAGAGAGGAGGACGTGTCCAAGACTGCGTTTCGGACACGCTACGGCCACTACGATTTCTTGGTGATGCCGTTCGGACTGACGAATGCCCTAACGATTTTCATGGATCTGATGAACAGGGTATTCAGACAGTACTTAGACCAGTTCATCATTGTTTTCATCGACGACATTCTGGTCTATTCGAGGAGCTTGGAGGAGCATAGGCAGCACTTGCAGACAGCTTTGCAGACTTTGAGGAAGCACAGATTGTATGCAAAGTTCAGCAAGTGCGAGTTTTGGCTTGAGCAGGTGGCATTAATAGGGCATATTATGTCGAGAGATGGGATTTCAGTCGATCCATCGAAGGTGGAGGCAATGCAGAAAAGGGGGATTCCAAGGAATGCAGCAGAGATTCGCAGTTTCTTGGGCTTGGCAGGTTACGATCACAAATTTATCAAGGGCTTCTCTTCTATTTCAGTGCCCTTGACAGTCCTGACCAAGAAAAATGAGAAGTATGTGTGGAGTCCCGAGTGTCAGAAGAGCTTTGATCAGCTAAAGGAGGCCTTTACTTCAGCGCCAGTGTTAGCTATGCCAGTGGACCACGAGGAGTTTGTGGTTTATACAGATGCTTATCTGAGAGGTTTTGTCAGGCCTCATGCACAATACAGAGTTAAAATCACGTAAAACATGACGGAAGCACTTTCAAAAGTGGATAAAATTTTTCGCTTTTGGCCTGACGAAGAAAACATAATTTTAAAATACCACAATACATCAAAATATCCCAGTTTAATAAAACATGCAAGGCTAAAAGCCGTAATACGACAGTATAGAATTTTAACAAATACCAGCCAGCTAATACAACCACTGAAAACATAAAGCACAGGACACTCCCCGGCTAATAGAACTGATACATATATGCTATACGCTAACTGAGACACTCTATACACCACCTGGGGCACCTCCAGCTGGATCATCACCAAGACCAGCGGTTTAACCTGGGAGACCTGAAAAACCAGCAAACAAACAAAACAACCAGCCCCAGAGGGACATGGGGTCAAACCCCAGTACGAAGAGCAGCATAAAACAGCAAAAGGATACAGCAAGCAATGTATCATGTCGTGCATATGCATGAGCGGTACAAAGATCATCGGTAATAACAGGGAGGCCAAACGAAAGATAATAAACAACTGTGACACATCACTGAGTCTCGGAAGCTACCCGATCGCACCAAGTGGAAAATAGAGTGGCTCATCATCAACACACGCGTGGGCGCCACCCACCGGGTCGCACGAAATTGCTAGTGTAACACAAACACCCGCCAACCTCTATCCAGGTCACTGCAACTGAGGGCTATGAGAACGGCTCACCGCACCCTCAAGATGCAATCAATCGTGGTTATGCCACACCGCACCGCACCACGAGAGAAAGGCTCCAACATAGCAACATATATAGCATGGCTGTCAAAGGAATCAAGGGCCCGATATGCTATGCAGATGCATCGCACGAAATTGCTAGTGTAACACAAACACCCGCCAACCTCTATCCAGGTCACTGCAACTGAGGGCTATGAGAACGGCTCACCGCACCCTCAAGATGCAATCAATCGTGGTTATGCCACACCGCACCGCACCACGAGAGAAAAGCTCCAACATAGCAACATATATAGCATGGCTGTCAAAGGAATCAAGGGCCCGATATGCTATGCAGATGCATTACAATGCTCAACATGAAATGGATGCTTGCAATGCCAATAAATACACGCAACAACATACTATAATACGCATATATGGCCACACAACAAGAATATAACCATGCAGGATACAACCAGCTCAAGCTACCACAAACAATAAGCACTACAATTCAGCCAATAGACATTACAGAATACACACAACTCCGCCTCAACACCAATACCAGACGCAGCTGTACAATACACACATAACACATTCCCATGCCTATCTTGAAGCTGAATTACAAGCTCAATTCGTACCTTTACGCAGCAAAATACCTCAAATAGATTCCACCAAGGCAGGGTACCAACCGCCTGCTCAAACAAGATTTCTCACGGGCTCCCTGCAAAACTCCACAAATCTGCCCAGAAGCTCGAACCTGTTAAGGCACCTAGCAAATCAGTTCAACAACTGAATTTCTAAACCTCGCAACCTACGGCCAGTAGCCTGAAGTTCACCCAAACATGAAGAACTATCGAGAGGAACCACAAGGACGCACGAACCTGCTACACAATACGTACCAGTCCTCAGGAATGCTAATAGAACGTCACGGCAACCCGAGAGGTCTGAAATGCACATGAAAATTCATAAATGCAATGACAGAACGCAATCTAGCATCTAACATAAACGAACAGAGATCTGAATTGGCGTGAACAAATGCACGAGTGTGACGGCTGCTAAATACCGAACACACGGAGACGCAAATAGCAACTCTAAACTGAATCTGTACCTTGATTCTGTGCAACGATTACCATAAGCAAGGGCCGAGAGAACTAGTTGAAACCTGCTAATACACACGGCGCACATAATTTAGAAACTAGTGGAAGTCACGGTCAACCACAGAAACTCACGGCTGGGAGTTATACACTCGACCAGCAACTAACACCATAATACATCTTAACAGGAAGCTCAACACAAAGCTGAAGGAAAGATCTTATCACCTAGCTCAAAGAATTACCTGAACACAGTAAACGCACGGCCGAACGAATTATTGGTGCAGCTTCGTGATCTTGCTCCAACCAACAAGAACCTCCAAAAGAGATATCAATCAAAAGAGCTTCCCGAAAGGAGTTCAACGCTACCTCGAACGTGAAAAAAATGGTGGCCGGAAGCGACGGGAATTCGCCGGAGAACTCACGGCTGAATAGTGTTCTAGGGTTCGAGAAACAGAGCATGGAATCGGTGAGAATTTCGCTAAGTGTGGGATCTGGTGAAATAAAACGAAGCCAACGCTTCTAATAAATACACACGAAAGATCTGCTAAAAACAATTCACCGACAGAAGAAGATCTTACAACGCTTAGCGCTAAACAACGACAAAACTCCAAAACGACGTCGCGCAACACACGTAGGAGAAGTCCGAAGGCAAAACCAAACACTGGAGAAGTCTGAAGCACTACACGCTGATCGCTGATCGCATAACACACTGGAGAACTCTGGTCGCTCACATTAAACGCGGGAGAAATCTGAACAAAACGCTAAACAGCGACCAATGCTCGCGTTAGAGAAATCTGGAAACACGCTAAGCTAAACGCTGGAGACATCTGGTCGAACGAACGTTAAACGCTAACCTCACGCAACAGATCTCTCACGCACACATTAAACTCAAGACGGCATCGTGTCAACCCAAAAACACGATGCGACAGACTCTATACGATAACGCATCAGATCTCTCTCTCTCGCGAGCCATCCAGACTTCACGGAACGACGGCGTTTCGTTACCTCACGCTACCAAATACGCAGCAACCATCCAAACGTCCAACAACCATATCTATCCACAAAACCAAATAGATCTCACCTCTGCACGCTACAAAAATACGCGCTAATAGACCTCCATACACTAGCTATAACAGATTTCTCCCTCTAACAGATTCTCACAACAAATCTATCGATTGGACTCCAAATTCAAATGGATTTCACACAATGAAAACCCGTAACTCAAAGCACAAAAACTCTAGGAGAACTCTGAAAATCACCAACCAGACTTCACCAAAATCCTGAGATCTGAATTTCGAAAATACTCAAATTTTCCAAAATTGTTCCAACCATGAAATCTGACTCAAAAACACTTTCGGAGCCTTTCAACGAAAAGCTGATCACTCAGATTTGTCCACGCACAAATCTGAACTCCTAAAATCCGATTAATCTAACAAATAATCTTTATTAGATTTTCAGGTCTCACATTTCTCTCCACCTTAAAAGATTTCGTCCTCGAAATCGAATGACAATTCTGGAATCTGAACAAAACCATCCTCGACATAGCTAACACTGGGAAGTTAAGCGACATGCAGAACAATCAAAAGCACTCCAACTCTCAGTCCAAAGACGACTAACCGAGAGTTCCAGATAACGGGAAACACAAAATACAAACAATCAGCTGCTGAGAAAACAACAACGAGCAACAGCTACAGAAATCGAACTTAATGCTTTAGCAAACCGGCGTGACCAACCTCGCTATGTCCACTCTAACAAATAACCAAAGCTGCAAAAAGCCGCTCAACATAGCCTAGCATTCGCTCCAACTTCCTCTCAACAGCTCGTAACATAAATTAAGAGTTTGGCTCACTTCCGCAACACAACGCGTTGAGCAAAGAGGACAGTTCATGATGGCACTGCCAAACTACTACCAAAAATTCGATCCTTCCAGCTATCCTCCAAAAGATAAAACATAATGAAGAGCTCATTGCAACTACCCTACGATGCCTAAAACCGCTGAAAATCAAAGGCCAAGGCACAACGCACACTGCCAAGAAAGGATCGACACCAAGAACAATAAGTTACCAACTGGGTAGGAGCAAGACTCGAATATGAAGGAAACAAAACACAAGAATGAAAGACTGTTCCAACATGGATGAGGGCACACTCCACTCATCTCAAATCTGTCCCTCTATATTCCTTCCTCTAACAAGTTCATTCCCACTGCATTACAACCCAGTTAAGATAACTATTTATCACCGTTTCTCCCCTCCATCTAAGATCCTCACTGGCTAAACAGCCTAAATTTAGGGTCTAGTCCAGCTCGTTTCATCAGTTTTCAACACAAAAGAAGGATCTGATTCGCAATTCCCTCGGCTTAGACACATAAAACCACGCCATGTGTCCGCAACAACACAGCCGGTAACCGTAAATCGCACACCAAAGATCCAATTTAACCCGATACAACCAAACATACTGATGAACTTAAGAGCTGACTTACCTCTAAATCTCTAATCCAGCATATCTAAGGAGGATGTGTACCCGCAACAACACAGCCGGTAACCGTAAATCGCACACCAAAGATCCAATTTAACCCGATACAACCAAACATACTGATGAACTTAAGAGCTGACTTACCTCTAAATCTCTAATCCAGCATAATCTAAGGAGGAGAAACTTTGCAAAAAGCACCTGGTTCACAAGCAGAGGTTCAAAATTACATACTTAACAATCAAAATCTGGTCAAAAGGTCACGCTCGACCTTTGCTCGAGATAGAACCATATTTCTTAGGTCATCCACCTACTGTCCGCGCAAATCTGGCATTCGAACCCAACAAGGAAACTCTACATAACCAGCGTCAGGCTGCAACGCCATTACAAACTATCAAATGCTCAAAAGCATCTTGAGATTCTCAACGCTGCTAACACTGTTGGATGGGCCTTCCAACAATTCGTCAGTAACAAGATTCTTCCACACAGACTGACGTTAAACTCACGCCCAAAGTATGTAACCGACTCTACCCAATGTTATATCGTCCAGGCAAACTGAACTGAGTGAAGACAAAGATCACCAATCGCTCTCCACCTTAAAAGATTTACGCTAAAACTCCAAGGTAAATACAACAGTCTCCAACACCGAGACAAAGGTGGGGCATCACATCTGGCAAAGTCTCCACTAATCGTAACGCAACTATGCCTCGCAGAATGCAAAAGAAGGGACTACAACCGAAGCAGGGAGTCCACAAAAGCTCACAACTCAAGGCTGATCAACAACAGATGTAGCCACGGTGTGTGTACAGGCAGAGGGGAATCACCCGCTCGCATTTACACCACACTCGATTACCAGATGCATCAAACAGCTCGACCTGCCGTTGCCAAACACATGAACTGTGGTAGTTAACCACTCGGCGCATGGTGGCTAATGGATCCCAGCAGGGATATGAGAGTGCGGTATCGCCGCTCGCCCTCGCATCCCGGTAAGAAACAAACAACAACAACAAAGCATGGCTACAACAGCTAAACTGAACAGGATATGACAAGACACGGTTACACGAATCGAAGTTCAACAGCTGGAGACACACAACTCGTAAAACAACTCAACAGCTGGGAACACAAACAGCAGAAATCAAAGGGAGTTCAAATACTGCAATTCTGCTGTCCCAACGAGAGAAAATCAAAGAGGATACGCACGGTACTAAAGATCACAAGGAAAATCAGGGAAACTCAACGGAAGCACGTGAGGGAAGAAATCCTCGAACAAGGGAGATCACCAACCCCAAACTAAAGTTCGGATATCGCAATCACAAACAAATAGCAGCTATCCACTCAACCAAGGGAATCTAAACACTCCCAAGATCCAACAACTTTCCTACCAGAACTTACTAACCTAACTCAGCATCACTCACGGAATGGCAACTTCTCCACCGGCAGTAGTAACAAGGACACGGCATTACACAACAATATGGGGCGGAAAAACCCTCGCACACCACCAAAACAATCAAGTACAATCATAAACTAGTGCAATGCCCACGCGTCAAACTAAACTCACACAGAGTTAACAAATAAAGAACAAGTACCTGAACAACCTCCTCCGATCAAGACATCATCTCGCTCCTCATTCGTTGCATCCACCTGAGTTGGTTGAAGTCCTGATTGATCAGACAGAGAAAGCTCTCTAACACCAGACGCCTCTGAAGGCTGAAATCCTGAGCGCTGGGACTGAGAAGGTCGACAAGATCGCCTCGAAGAACTCCTAGTCAAAGCCTGCTATCCCAAAGTAGGACACACTCTAGCAAAGTGCCCATCCTGACCACAATTGTTGCAAGAGCCTCGCACTCCAACGCATTCAGAAGGTCGATGCTTACCCCCACATTGACCACAGTATGACACATTCGTCCTCACTCCACCAGAACCGCCAGAACTCGAAGAACTCGAACTGGATCTCTTAAAGCATCTTCCTCTTGGTCTAAACCTCTGTCGAATCAAAGACTGCGGTGCCACAGAAGGCTGGGAGGACGACGTTCCAGATGGCACAGGATCCACACTTTGTCCTATCGACTGTTGCACTCGAGTCTGTCCAACTACAAGGCTTTCCATCAAGTCAACCGCTCTGTTGACAGCACTAGCAAGAGAGAGAAAGGCTGAAGACTGACTCTCACTATATTCCAAAGGAACACTCGATTGAGAGGCATCCTCTCTACCAGCACTAACCGGAGTCCTCGAATTAACCACCGCTTGCCTACTAGCTCTACCTATTCTCCTAGGCGGCATCTCTACAAGACACTCAAAGGTAAGCACACAAGCAAGTAATTCAAGTAGTCAAGCACAAACCAAAGAACCACTACTGTGCCTAGACTTACATGTGATCAAAGAAGTCGAGCTTATCCCAGTTTAAGCTCTGATACCAAAAATGTCAGGCCTCGTGCACAATACAGAGTTAAAATCACGTAAAACATGACGGAACACTTTAAAAAGTGTATAAAATTTTTCGCTTTTGACCTGAAGAAGAAAGCATAATTTTAAAATACCACAATACATCAAAATATCCCAGTTTAATAAAACATGCGAGGCTAAAAGCCGTAATACGACAGTATAGCATTTAACAAATATCAGCCAGCTAATACAACCACTGAAAACATAAAGCACATGACACTCCCCGGCTAATAGAGCTGATACATATATGCTATACGCTAACTGGGACACTCTATACACCACCTGGGGCACCTCCAGCTGGATCAACACCAAGACCAGCGGTTTAACCTGGGAGACCTGAACAACCAGCAAAAAAAAAACAACCCGCCCCAGAGGGACATGGGGTCAAACCCCAGTACGAAGAGCAGCATAAAACAGCAAAAGGATACAACAAGCAATGTATCATGTCGTGCATATGCATGAGCGGTACAAATATCATCGGTAACAACAGGGAGGCCAAACGAAAGATAATCAACAACTGTGACACATCACTGAGTCTCGGAAGCTACCCGATCGCACCCAGTGGAAAATAGAGTGGCTCCTCGTCAACACACGCGCGGGCGCCACCCGCCGGGTCGCACGGAATTGCTAGTGTAACACAAACACCCGCCAACCTCTATCCAGGTCACTGCAACTGAGGGCTATGAGAACGGCTCACCGCACCCTCCAAATGCACTCAATCGTGGTTATGCCACACCGCCCCGCACCACGAGAGAAAAGCTCCAACAGAGCAACATATATAGCATGGCTGTCAAAGGAATCAAGGGCCCGATATGCTATGCAGATGCATTACAATGCTCAACATGAAATGGATGCTTGCAATGCCAATAACTACACGCAACAACATACTATAATACGCATATATGGCCACACAACAAGAATATAACCATGCAGGATACAACCAGCTCAAGCTACCACAAGCAATAAGCACTACAATTCAGCCAATAGACATTACAGAATACACACAACTCCGCCTCAACACCAATACCAGACGCAGCTGTACAATACACACATAACACATTCCCATGACTATCTCGAAGCTGAATTACAAGCTCAATTCGTACCTTTACGCAGCAAAATACCTCAAATAGATTCCACCAAGGCAGGGTACCAACCGCCTGCTCAAACAAGATTTCTCACGGGCTCCCTGCAAAACTTCACAAATCTGCCCAGAAGCTCGAACCTGTTAAGGCACCTAGCAAATCAGTTCAACAACTGAATTTCTAAACCTCGCAACCTACGGCCAGTAGCCTGAAGTTCACCCAAACCTGGAGAACTATCGAGAGGAACCACAAGGACGCACGAACCTGCTACACAATACGTACCAGTCCTCAGGAATGCTAATAGAACGTCACGGCAACCCGAGAGGTCTGAAATGCACATGAAAATTCATAAATGCAATGACATAACGCAATCTAGCATCTAACATAAACGAACAGAGATCTTAATTGGCGTGAACAAATGCACGAGTGCGACGGCTGCTCAATACCGGACACACGGAGACGCAAACAGCAACTCTACACTGAATCTGTACCTTGATTCTGTGCAACGATTACCATAAGCAAGGGCCGAGAGAACTGGTTGAAACCTGCTAATACACACGGCGCACAAAATTCAGAAACTACTGGAAGTCACAGCCAACCACAGAAACTCATGGCTGGGAGTTATACACTCGACCAGCAACTAACACCCTAATACATCTTAACAGGAAGCTCAACACAAAGCTGAAGGAAAGATCTTATCACCTAGCTCAAAGAATTACCTGAACACAGTAAACGCACGGCCGAACGAATTATTGGTGCAGCTTTGCGATGTCGCTCCATCCAACAACAACCTCCAAAAGAGATATCAATCGAAAGAGCTTCCCGAAAGGAGTCCAACGCTACCTCGAACGTGAAAAACATGGTGTCCGGAAGCGACGGGAATTCACCGGAGAACTCACGGCTGAACAGTGCTCTAGGGTTCGAGAAACAGAGATTGGAATCGGGGAGAATTTCGCTAAGTGTGGGATATGGTGAAATAAAATGAAGCCAACGCTTCTAATAAATACACGCGAGAGATCTGATAAAAACAATTCACCGACAGAAGCAGATCTTACAACGCTTAGCGCTAAACAACGACAAAACTCCAAAACGACATCGCGCAACACACGTAGGAGAAGTCTGAAGGCAAAACCAAACACTGGAGAAGTCTGAAGCACTACACGCTGATCGCTGATCGCACAACACACTGGAGAAGTCTGGTCGCTCACATTAAACGCAGGATAAATATGAACAAAACGCTAAACAGCGACCAATCCTTGCGTTAGAGAAATCTGGAAACACGCTAAGCTAAACACTGGAGACATCTGGTCGAACGTACGTTAAACGCTAACCTCTCGCAACAGATCTCTACCCACGCGAACAGATCTCTCACGCACACATTGAACTCAAAACGGCGTCATATCAACCCAAAAACACGATGCGACAGACTCTATACGATAACGCATCAGATTTCTCTCTCTCGCGAGCCATCCAGACTTCACGGAACGACGGCGTTTCGTTACCTCACGCTACCAAATACGCAGCAACCATTCAAACGTCCAGCGACCAGATCTCTCCACAAAACCAAACATATCTCACCTCTCAACGCTACAAAAATACGCGCTAATAGACCTCCATACACTAGCTATAACAGATTTCTCCCTCTAACAGATTATCACAACAAATCTATCTTGGACTCCAAATTCAAATGGATTTCACACAATGAAAACCCGTAACTCAAAGCACAACATCTCTAGGAGAACTCTGAAAATCACCAACCAGAGTTCACCAAAATCCTGAGTTCTGAATTTCGAAAATACTCAAATTTTCCAAAATTGTTCCAACCATGAAATCTGACGCAAAAACACTTTTGGAGCCTTTCAACGAAAAGCTGATCACTCAGATTTGTCCACGCACAAATCTGAACTCCTAAAATCCGATTAATCCAACAAATAATCTTTATTAGATTTTCAGGTCTCACAGGTTTGGGTGCAGTTCTGATGCAGGGTGGTAAGGTTATTGCTTATGCATCGAGACAGCTGAAGAGTTATGAGCAGAACTATCCGACGCACGATTTGGAGCTTGCAGCAGTAGTGTTCGCTCTGAAGATTTGGAGACACTACTTGTACGGTGAGAAGTGTCAGATATTCATCGACCACAAGAGCCTCAAGTACTTCTTCACCCAAAAGGAGCTGAACATGAGGCATCGCAGATGACTAGAGTTGATGAAGGACTACGACTGTGACATTAGCTACCATCTGGGTAAAGCTAATGTAGTGGCAGACGCTTTGAGCCAGAAGACTGCAGTAGTGGCGTATTTGTCAGTTGAGAGGCCACTACCGGCTGAGATTCAGAGATTCGGTCTGGAGTTCTATTCAGGGGGCTGTGCGCCGAGTTTAGCAGCGCTCACTTTTCAACCGACTCTTCGAGAGAGGATTAGGGATGGGCAGGCCTCCGATGAGCAGTTACAGCAGTGGAGACAGCGAGATGAGGCCATAAGAAGAGGTCTGTACACATTTGATGATGGGATTATTCGTTTTAGAGGTCGTATGTGGGTGTCGAGTACTATACAGTTGAGAGCCGAGATCTTATCTGAGGCTCATGCATCGACGTACTCCATCCACCCAGGGAGTACGAAGATGACAGAGATTTGCAGACGTTGTACTGGTGGCCGGGAATGAAGAAGGATATTGAGAGATTTTTGTCTGAGTGCTTGACTTGTCAACAGGTCAAGGCATAGCATCTGCGACCGACAGGGTTGTTGCAGCCACTCCCTATTCCCAAGTGGAAGTGGGAGAATATTACGATGGATTTCGTGGTTGGATTGTCAAGGAGTCCCAGAGAGTACACGTCGATATGGGTGATTGTGGACAGACTAACCAAGTCAGCGCATATCTTACCGGTGAAGACTACTTTCACCCTGACGCAGTACGCAGAGCTTTACATCAGAGAGGTTGTCAGACTGCATGGCATACCAGTCTCTATTGTGTCGGACAGAGACACCAGATTAACATCTGCATTCTGGAGGAGTCTACATGCCGCCTTGGGGACTAGATTGTCGTTCAGTACAACTTTTCATCCATCGACAGACGGACCGTCAGAGAGGGTCATCCAGATACTGGAGGATTTACTGAGAGCCTATGTGATTGATTTCCAGGGTACGTGGGACTCGAGATTGCCGCTGGTAGAGTTCACGTACAACAACAGCTTTTAGGCATCGATTGGGATGGCTCCGTATGAGGCGCTGTACGGGAGGAGATGCAGATCTCCCGTGCACTGGGACGAGGTTGGAGAGAGAGTATTGACTGGACCGGAGTTAGTGCAGCAGACATCAGATATTGTGACTATGATTCGAGATAGGATGAGGACAACCCAGAGTCGTCAAAAGAGTTATGCCGATCAGGGACGACGAGATCTGGAGCTAGCTGTTGGGGACCATGTGTTTGTGAGGATCTCGCCCATGAAGGGCATGATGTGCTTTGGCCGGAGAGGCAAGCTCAGCCCGAGGTTTATTGGGCTATTCGAGATTTTGGATAGGGTTGGTACTTTGGCATACCGTGTAGCGTTACCACCCAGCTTGTCAGCAGTCCATAATGTTTTCCATATCTTGATGATGCGGAAGTATGTTTCGAATCCGTAACACGTTTTGGATTTCGAGCCGCTCCAGTTAGAGCCAGACCTATCATTCAAGGAGCGACCTGATGGAAAAGCGGTGGCGGATCCGGATCCCGTCTCCCGGCGGCACAGCGGAAGTTTAAAATTTGGCACTGGGAAACGTTCAATACAATAAAATCATGCTATAAACCATTCATAGGATGATTAGTAGATTATCTTGCTGGCGACTTGCGCCTGGCTCCAACCGGAATTACAAGAAGACCGGCTCTTCACGGTAGGCGGCTGTAGATTCGTCAATCAGGTCCACGACCGGAAGGGAGACTCCTTCGTCAGCCTACACTAGAAGGCCTGACGAGATCAACGCGGACGAAAACTCCTCGAAAAGTTGGCCGGAGCAACTCCGGCGAGGGGCGGCGGCGGCGGCGCGTGGTGGGCACGACGGCGGCGGCGGCTTGGAGAGGAGGGAGGCGGACAATGTTAGAGTAGATGCCCAACTAGCCAACTTGTGGCGTGTGGGTTTTATAGACTCTTGTACAAACGATCTTTATATATGATATTCGCATTTTCTTATATGGCATTCTTTACTTTCATTATGTGTGTAATGATTTACAATTGCGTTGAGTAAAGACCTAGAATTCACTAAAGCGTATGTTAGATGTGATAGTGGGTATGACGGCTATCATGAAACACATCTAATAGTCGCTGTATATTCTGAACATGTTCCTAGTCGATTGGGCCGTCAAAATGAGGATAAGGCCGCCCGAGTTCGAGACTAGTATCTGCGATGCGAAGTACAATGTTTCATTGGTAGGGAACATTGTGATGTTCTGAGCATGCAGATAGATAGT
>KV018150.1:82842-93350 GCA_001598015.1 Dorcoceras hygrometricum
GCCGGCGATCCCCCCCCTGGCGCGGCCAGCGCGCAAGTCGCTCGGGCTCATGCGCGCGAGATAGGGGCGCCGCCGCACACGGCGGCGACCGGCGGCCATACCAAAATTTTTTTTTTTTATTCAATTTGAAAATTAGAGATTAGATACAATTATGGCAACGATTGTATTGAAGGATCCGAGCCTGTGCCCTGATACCACTGTTGGAAAAGCGGTGGCGGATCCGGATCCCGTCTCCCGGCGGTGCAGCGAAAGTTTAAAATTTGGCGCCGGGAAACGTTCAATACAATAAAATCATGCTATAAACCATTCATAGGATGATTAGTAGATTACCTTGCTGGCGACTTGCGCCTGGCTCCAACCGGAATTACAAGAAGACCGGCTCTTCACGGTAGGCGGCTGTAGATTCGTCAATCAGGTCCACGACCGAAAGGGAGACTCATTCTTCAGTCTGCACTAGAAGGCCTGACGAGATCAACGCGGATGGAAACTCCTCAAAAAGTTGGCCGGAGCAACTCCGGCGAGGGGCGGCGGCGGCGGCGTGGTGGCCGACGGCGGCGGCGGCTAGTGAGGAGAAGGGGGCGGCCGAATGGGTGCTATAGGGTTTAGAGTAGTGTGGTAATGAATTTATATTAAGCCCTAATCACATTAGTGTATATATTAAATATACTTGGGCTTGAACCGGCCCATTGGACTTGGGTCAGGCCCAAGTCCCTATATGAACATTCGGTTCGTTTAATTCATTACGGTTTCATCATAACTCCGATCGACGATCAGATCGGACCGATCGACTCAGTTTCCAAAACTGAATATTATGATGCGAAAAATGATTTTTCAGATCACCTAGTCCAAATGACAGTTTTACCCCTCAACAGTGAGAAATCACGATTTGACCCCTGTTGACTTTTAGGAAGTCGCACTCCCTAAAATCCTCCTCAAGTGCTCAACACATTGAGCTCAGTTTCCGTGTGGGAATCACGAATCCAGTACTTGTGTGACCCTCAATGGTTCAGGGATACAGCTAGCCGTGGGCCCACACCCATTGCGGCTCCGAAATCACAATTTCGGACTTGCCCAACGGATCATGGTAAAGCGTCTACCAACATCGCCCCATGATCCCCTAGGTATCACCGATAGTGCCTGCAAGAACCAGTTGGTCGTGGTTAGCGTATAGTACGGTCCTTTCAATCCATATATCCCGATCAGATCAACGACCATTGGTAAATCGAGAGTCGCTATAGATCCGATAGCTATGCATACATCTTGGAGATCGAATAGTGACATCGCGAGTGTAACTAGGTAAACCCATTTACCAAAACACTTCTAGTACTCTGGCCAGAGATTTATACACTATCGTCTCCTCAGATAACATAGGATATCCACGCATGTCTGCGAGCGGTGAATCCTCGACAACGATGGATCGACTCCTACATGCATCGGGGTCTTACCCAATCCCGCCGCCTAATGACCCCAAGTGAGTCGACAAACGGGTCAAAGTGAGACTTCTATCATGTAGAGTCTCAATTACGTTTCGAGTCGTGAGGACTAATCAGTACAACCAAGACCTCGGACTTATCCACTCGACAAATGGTAACCACTTGGAAAGTCCGAACGAGGGTAGTTCGATAGATCACCAGGTCACTATCCATCTGCATGCTCAGAACATCACAATGTTCCCTACCAATGAAACATGGTACTTCGCATCGCAGATGCTAGTCTCGAGCTCGGATGGCCTTATCCTCGTTTTGACGGCCCAATCGACTAGGAACGTGTTCAGAATACACAGTGACTATTAGATGTGTTTCATGATAGCCGTCATACCCACTATCACATCTAACATACACTATAGTACATTCTAGGTCTTTACTCAACGCAATTGTTAATCATCATACAACACAATGAAAGTAAAGAATGCCATAAATAAATGCGAATATCATATATAAAGATCGTTTCATACAAGAGTCTATGAACCCACACGCCACAAGTTGGCTAGTTGGGCATCTACTCTAACACGACCAATACAGATTCTAGCTCGGGAGGAGTGCAGGCTGAGAGCGTGGAGTATTCCGATGGTCAAAGTCCGGTGGCAGAATCACTCGGAGGATGAAGATACCTGGGAGACTGAGGCTGATATGCGGACGCGCTACCCGGAGTTGTTTGGTACGTACTTGATTTTGGGTATGAAATTCCTATAATGGGGGGAGAGTTGTAACGTCTAGAAATTCCTGACTACGTAGAAATGAGTGCATGACTAGGGGGAAAATAATTTTAGATGATTACATGCCATTTTATGTGATTTAATTATGATTTTATACATTGCATGGTATGTCTTGTCATGTTTTCAGACTGTTGAGTTACGGACGCGTGGACGAGACTATGGACGATCGAGATGAAAATAATTTAAGATTTTTAAGAGTAAATTCATTGTTTTTAAACAACAATTTCTTAAAATTGAGGTTTTTATGATTACTTTGGAGGGGAACCCGTTTTTCGCCTATACGGGCTGTTTTATTAGATTTGAAGGTGTTTTCAAATTTAAGAGGGCCTTTACTTCGAAAATTAGAAGTTTTAAAAGCTTGGTTTAGAGTTTTAATTAGCTTGGAAACTTAAGTGAGGGGTAAGCATGTAAAAATCCCTTTTCTTTTCTTAATTAAGCTTTAGGGGTCAAACTTGTCACCCTCATTTTTCATAACACCAAAATTCAATCAAAACCTAGCCTCCACACCATCAAATAGCCGTCCCCTCCTCTTCTCCCCATAGCTTCGAAATTTGGTCAAGTTTGGTGATTCAAAGGCGGTCCGATCCCGATCTCGCGTCCTCTACGTCGGTAACTCGCAGATCTCCATTCTCTCCAAGCCAGGCATGTAATATATTTTCGTTTTCTCACCATTTAAACTATATTAAGATGTTTTAATGAAAATATGCATGAATTATATGTGTTTATTTCAGATCTATACACCCTTGATTGAGTTCATGCATAACACATGACTTTTCTCATGTTTTTGGCTTTGATCATGTGTTGCTCGGTTGTGAAAGGTTCACGGAGTCATGGCTCACGTCCAGGCTGTCGAGTGAGGGTTCCCAGATGTAGAGAAGTGGGCTAGATCAAGGCTAGGAGTCGATGGGACCATGGCTGGTCGGGATACCCACGCATGGGGGCGACGTGCGTCGCTCTTCCTTTGCTACGTTTGAACCATGCGACGCATGGTTCGAGCCAGGGTCGGTCAGGTTGTGACCGACTGGATGTCGAGTGAGGGTTCCCAGATGTAGAGAAGTGGGCTAGATCAAGGCTAGGAGTCGATGGGACCATGGCTGGTCGGGATACCCACGCATGGGGGCGACGTGCGTCGCTCTTCCTTTGCTACGTTTGAACCATGCGACGCATGGTTCGAGCCAGGGTCGGTCAGGTTGTGACCGACTGGACCTGGGGGTGGTCCAGTCGGCGGGGCTCCGGCCAGGGCGGCCGAACGGTGAATGTACCGACGGGTTGAGGGAGGCGCATGTGTGAGTTGGTAGGGTTTGTTGGCTTAGACCAGTTCGGTTCGACTGTACCAGTGGGTTCGGTTGGACCGAGGTCGGTTCGTCGTGTGTCCAGTAAAAATGTTTTAAAGTTCGTCCGAGTTATTTTAATTATGGACCGATTATTTTAATTTTTAGTTAAAGGTCCAATTTTAAAGAAAATTGTCAACTGTTTTAAATTGAGTCAAAATTTTAATTTTATTGGATTTGATGTTTATTTTAAGGTTTTAAGTCAAAATTAGAGCCTTTGGATTTTTAGTTAAGTCAAAAATTGATTATTGGATTTTAATTTGGTCAAAATTAATTAAGATATCCTTTTTTAAAAGTCAAAATTGATTTTGAAATTAGTCTTTTGATTTTAAAGTCAAAATTAATTTTTTGAAATTAGTCAAAATTAGCCCTTTGATTTTAAAGTCAAAATTAAGTTTGAAAGTAGTCAAAATTGGATGGTGTTAGGAATTTTAAAGAGAAACTTTTAAGTCTTGGGCTAAGTCAATGTTGATGTAAGCCTAGAAGTATTGGGCCGGGCTCCTGAACCAGTAATTGACCGAAATAGAAAATGTAGAAGCCCGTGAATGTATATTTAATCATATATGTAGTATACTATGTAGGTAAATGTTTTCAAGGAAATGATTAAATATACATTAACGGGCTAACCTTTTAAACTTGCATAATTTTACGAAATGCACGCATGATGAATGTTTTATGGATCGTTAAAGGCATGTTCTTTTAAAAGACAAAAACCAAGAAATTAAATGATTTGTGGCAAGTTTATCATGAGGGGATGCGGGATACCGGGCCCGTTGAACTTCTGTTCATGTATTACGAGCATATGAATCCATGTGTTCACGGCATGGTGAAGTGGTAGCACAGAGGTGTGAGGGATCCCGAGGTAAGGTCCGGTGAACCGCACCTCCGCGTACGTTGGTTTTTAGATTGATCAATTGAATATGGTCCACACTTCATGATACGACTCATACGTTTTTCATGTTATGCTATGTCATGCCTTATGTATGTTATATGTTATGTATGATATGAAATGTACGAACAAGGTTTTAAGATCATTCATGAATTCATGTTATTTTATTACGAGTATGTGCCTGCATGCGACTTTATTAGTATGTACTTTTTTATGTTACAAGATAGAGCATGCTGAGCCTCTAGGCTCACTAGGTTTAAATGGTGCAGGTGATGACCCTGCTGAGTATATCCCGACTGACGGTGAGGACCTCTGAGCGCCTGCTGCAGCAGTACCCCATGACCGCATTTATGTTTCACTTTTATTATGATACGCTTTTCAGATGTTGGCTTTAAACTTGTTTATTTTCAGTACTTTTTACTCAACCTGGTTTTTAAACAGTATGAATGGTTTTATGTTCTAAAATAATTATTTATTTCTATTTCAAGTATTGTTGAGAAAATTTTTAAGAAGGGAACGAGCCATACCTTTATCTTATTATTCGCATCTGTTTTAAAAAAAAAATTCTAGAGTCTGGTTCGTTTCACTGGCTTTGAGCTATACTATGAGACTTAATGTTTTTATAATTTTATAATTGTTTAACATTGTCGATGTCGCGAGTCTCTGTCTCGGGACGTGACATTTAGTGGTATCAGAGCTCACCAGGTTCATAATCTGGCTGGGAAACCAAGTACGAGATTTTTGCAAGGCTCGGGATGAACTTGCGTATTTCCACATGAGACCAGTGCTACCCCCTCCGAAACGGGCCAACGAGTAATCCTCACCACTACGTCATGACATAACCCGGTTTTTGGCCAAATTCCTTTGTTTAGGCCTCCGAAACCGCGTTTGTGCTATTTATGGAAAGTTTTGAAACTTCTATAATTTCCCGTATGGAACTCCGATTTCAGTTCCGTCAACTATTAAGTTCTTGGCTCTGATACCAAAAGGAAGAACATGATCATAAAACTCATATGAATATAGAAATAAAGACTTAGAACATGATAAAATAAGGAATGAAAGAAGTGATGTTTTATAAATTGAAATTGAAATCTTACAGAGTAAGGCTGCAGAGATTGATCGCAGATACAAGGTTTAGAAATATTGTAAATTCGCTCTCTAAACTCGCTCTTCCTAAACTATGAAAATACAATGAATATATAATGAAAATCTTTGAGGTCTTCGGGAATCTCGGTAGATGGAACGTAACCATCTATTTTTGCTTTATGTCTTGATCAACTTTTGATAGTGCGTGTCATCAGCTTTTGAAAGTGGGAACGCCTTTTGATAATGGGAATCTCTTTTTGAAAATGGGGAACATCTTTTGATAGTGGGCATCTTGCAAGTCTTTTGAAAAGCATTGTCTTTGTCGGCCATGTTGCCTTTTCTTTTGATAGTGGATGTTGAGCTGTTTTTGTTGTCTTTTGATCATAACTTGTACGCGTCTTTTGAAATCTTTGATGGAGAATCTGTTTGGAGGCCATGAATTTGCAAAAAGTGGCACGCGTTTCACCAAGAAACTTCTGGCCAATAATGGCACGCGTTTCACCGAGAAACTTCTGACCAATATTTGAAAGAAACATAAAAAGTTATATATATATATATATATATATAAGAAATTCTTTTGAGTATCTCATTTGGGTTTTTGAGTTTTTTGGGTTGTTTGATGAGCAGGAGGACCAGGTTTCTGCTCATTTGAGGTATATTTGGGCTTTTGTCCTGTGGCTATGAAATTTCTAACCACATGCTCATTGCATAGGTGGGTTTGATATTTGCCTCACCATTTGATCTTATGAATACAGAGTAATGAAAATGGAACGGGGTCAGGGTAAAGTTTTTGAAAATAAAAATCCAAGCAAAAATCCAGGGGACTTTGAATTCAGCATGAAATTTGAGGGGTTTTTGAAAATTATTGAGGCAAGAGGATTCGGAGAAAACCTCTAAACCCTTTTTGACTTCTTGAGGAAGGATTGAAGAGTCAGAACCCATTTGTTTCCATCATTCATGGAACCAAACAGGGAAGTTTGAGTCACAACCAGTATGAAATGTGAAAAACCAGGAATGAGAGAAGGGACGAAGGTAGAAAGCTTTGAACCAGGAATTTTTGTAGTCAATATAGTTGAAATAAGGAGGTTGAAAATTTACAGAAAATGGACGAGTTTTGAAAATCCCATAAGGACGACTTTGAGTAAGTTCATCCCACTGGGTTGCTGAGATGACCTGTTTGATGATACATTTTGAATAAATCGTATCTCCTTTTGAACATGTCCTGTTGCCTATTTCGACAGAGTCGGTGTCCACTAATATGAATTCATAAAATTTTTGAAGTTTTTCTGGGTTTTCGGATTCCCAGTATTGAGAGGGGGAAAAAGACGTCTGATATAATCTTGCTTTTTGACATTTTGGGGAATTTCTGTAATGCAAATCCGAGGTTTTCAGTCCACGATTTGGAAACATATTTGAACTCATCATTGGTTGGAGGGGTATGAGAAGAAGGTTGGATTTGGTTTGAGGGAGAAGCCAAAACTGATTTGTAGGGCAGTTCTGGAGATTTTGAAGAGGGCTATATCAGTTGTAATTTGAGGTAAGTGGAGGAAATTGACCCGTGGGTCTTTGAGTGGGTGTTTTTGAAGGTGTTGGTGGTGTCAACTGATGTAGTTGAATCAATTCTTGGTAGTAACTTTGGGCATCTCATAATCTTTTGCAGTTTGAATTTTCTGTTTAGGAGGATCCATTTGCAAGAAAACTGGGGGTTTTGTATAAAGGCGATGGAGAGAAGAAACAAGAACAAGGAGTTTGGAAATGTAGTATGAAAAATTGTTGTTGAATATCGACGTATTTAATGAGATAGTTTGAGTACTATTGGAATTATTAATTAAAAGAAATATTTTGAAAAGATAAAGTAAACGGGAGTGGGTTTGGTACGGTCTGAGCCAAAGACCATTATGAACACTACCTAATTGTTCTAAGGTTTCTAATATTTTGTTTATAACTGACATAATAAATATTTTTGCCTTATTATTTAATAAATTTGAAGAATATCTCTCAGATTGTTTTGGATTAATTATTGAGAAGAGGATTTTTTCTTGTTTATTTTTTGAAATTATACATAAGTGGCATATGCCTTTTGAAGGTTGGTCATGATCTGATTCAGTCTCATCTTTAGTGGATGTACTGGAATCACTAGGAATATCATCAAATAATTCATTAATGTTTTGTTTTTGATGTTTCTTATGAGATTTCTTAGGTTTTTTGATACAATTGTTGGACGTGTGACCTGGTTGGTTACAGTTCCAACATTTTAATATATTTGATTTAATATAAGTTTTGTTAGATTTTCTATATTTTTTATTATTGAATCTTGATGGTTTTGAATAAGATTGAAATCTTTTTTCTTTCTTTTTTCTACGGATTGAAGGAGGATCAATGTTCATAAGACCGAACATTGAGCAGAAAGAACCTAACTCTTTGCGAGTCGTAGTTCTATCAGATTTGTATTTAGCTTGAAGTTTGAGTTCTGAACATAAGGATAAACCTTCTTTTTTGATAAATGCAAACAACTGACAAAAAGTCATGTCTGCAAAAGGAATATCTTCTGTACCTATTTCATTTTTGAATTTTGAATTATTTTATCTGCGAAGAGACGGGGTAATCCCATTATGAAACGTTCTTTCCAAAAAGACATATTACAGTCTTCCCGACGGAGAACATGAGTTAAGAAAACATCCATATACAAGATAGAGCATGCTGAGCCTCTAGGCTCACTAGGTTTAAATGGTGCATGTGATGACGCTGCTGAGTATATCCCGACTGACGGTGAGGACCTCTGAGCGCTTGCTACAGTAGTACATGACCGCATTTATGTTTCACTTTTATTATGATACGCTTTTCAGATGTTGGCTTTAAACATGTTCATTTTCAGTACTTTTTACTCAACCTGGTTTTTAAACAGTATGAATGGTTTTATGTTCTAAAATAATTATTTATTTCTATTTCAAGTATTGTTGAGAAACTGGTTTAGAAATTTTTAAGAAGGGAACGAGCCATACCTTTAGTTTATTATTCCGCATCTGTTTTTTTAAAAAAAAATTCTAGAGTCTGGTTCGTTTCACTGGTTTTGAGCTATACTATGAGGCTTAATGTTTTTAAATTTTATAATTGTTTAACATTGTCGATGTCGCGAGTCTCGTTCTCGGGGCGTGACATTTTAGCGGTATCAGAGCTCACCAGGTTCATAATCCGGCTGGGAACCCAAGTACGAGATTTTTGCAAGGCTCAGGATGAACTTGCGTATTTTCACATGAGACCAGTGCTACTCCCTCCGAAACGGGCCAACGAGTAATCCTCACCACTACGTCATGACATTGTTGGCGCAGCGGCGGATCCGGATCCCGCTCCCGGGGCACAGCGGAAGATTTAAAATTTTGGACCCGAGAACGGTCAATACATAGTATAAACAGCAATTAAACATTCATAGGATGTTTAGTTTGGTACCTTGCTGGCTCCGACCAATTTCATGAGGAAATCGGCACTTCAACGGTAGGCGGTTGTCGTTCTCCTAATCCGGTCCACGACTTAAATCTCAATCCCTTCGTCGGTCTGCACTAGAAAACGCGACAAATATTTCACGGACGGAATCTCCTCGTCGAGACGGTCGGAACAAGTCCGACGGCGGCGACAGGCGGCGGCGACGGCGGGCGGCGACGGCAACGAGAGGAGGCGGCCGTGAGGAGTGGGAGAAGGGATGGAGGCGTGCTCTAGGGTTTGTGGAGTATGTTGTCAATGCAACATAAGGCCTCTATATATAAACATTCTATGGGCTTGAACCGGCCCAATGGGCCTGGGTCGGGCCCAGTCCCAGAGTGCACATTCGTTTCAAGTCCATCACCGTGGCTCCATCATAATCCCGATCGACGATCAGATCGGACCGATCTACACAGTTTACAAAACTGAGTATTATGATGCAAAAACAATTTTTCGGACCACCTAATACCCAGAGTGCACATTCGTTTCAAGTCCATCACCGTGGCTCCATCATAATCCCGATCGACGATCAGATCGGACCGATCTACACAGTTTACAAAACTGAGTATTATGATGCAAAAACAATTTTTCGGACCACCTAATCCAAAATAGCAGTTTGGCCCCTGCAAGTTTCAAGGATAGTCAAACTAGCCCAAACTTTAGGGAAATGCATTTTTGACCCTGTTTAATTTTGGGAAGTCGCACTTCCATCCTTACTTCTCCTATACTCAACAAATTGAGTTTAATTTCCGTGCGGGAATCGAGAAACCAGTACTTGTGTGACCTTCAATGGTTCAGGGATACAGCTAGCCGTGGGCTCACAACAATTGCGAGTCCGAAATCACAATTTCGGACTGACCCATCGGATCATGGTAAAGCGTCTAGCAACATCGCCCCATGATCCCTTAGGTATCACTGATAGTGCCTGCAAGAACCAGTCGGTCAAGGTTAGCGTACAGTACGGTCCTTTCAACACAAATATCCCGATCAGATCAACGATCATTGGTAAATCAAGAGTCGCTAGAGATCCAATAACCATGCATACATCTCGGAGATCAAATAGTGACATCGCGTGTGTTACTAAGTAAACCCATTTACCTAAAACACATCTAGTACTCTGGCCAGAGATTTATCACACTATTATGTCCTCAGATAGCATAGTATATCCACGCACAAAGGCGAGCGGTGAATCCTCGACAACGAAGCATCGACTCCTACATGCATCGGGACCTCACCCAATCCCGCCACCTGATGACCCCAACTGAGTCAGTAAATGGGTCAAAGTGAGGAGCCTATCATGTAGAGTCTCAATGACGTTTCGAGTAGTAAGGGCTAATCTATACAACCATGACCTCGGACTTAATCCACTCGATAAATGATAACCACTTGGAAAGTCCAAACGAGGGTAGTTCGATAGATCACCAGGTCACTATCCATCTGCATGCTCAGAACATCACAATGTTCCCTACCAATGAAACGTGGTACTTCACATCGCAGATGCTAGTCTCAA
>KV018150.1:113391-126188 GCA_001598015.1 Dorcoceras hygrometricum
TAGCTTGGTAACGGCTCGTGACACTCAGAGCATATGCGACATCCGGTCTAGTTGAGATCATGCCATACATAATACTACCTATTTCCGAGGCATATGGCACACGTGTCATACTCTCTATCTCCTCATCAGTCTTTGGACACATAGACTTAGATAGAGTGACCCCGTGGCACATAGATAGGTGTCCTCTCTTGGACTCTTCCATAGAGAACCGCTTAAGTATGTTATCGATGTAGGTCGCTTGGGTGAGTTCGAGCATCCTTTTCGATCTATCCCTATAGATCTGTATTCCTAGAATATAGGATGCTTCACCCATGTTCTTCATCGAGAATCTACTAGACAACCATACTTTAGTTGACTGCAACATTCCTACATCATTCCCAATGAGTAGAATGTCATCAACATAAAGTACAAGGAATGTCACAGCATTCTTAACTACCTTCTTATACACACATGGCTCCTCGGGATTCTTGATGAAACCAAATTCTTTAATTGTTTCATCAAATCTCAGGTTCCAACTTCTCGATGCTTGTTTGAGACCGTAGATCGATCTCAGAAGTTTGCATACTTTATTCACACTTCCTACAGATGTGAACGCTGCGTCATACAGATCTCTTCCTTAATGTTTCCATTAAGGAACGCAGTTTTCACATCCATTTGCCATATCTCATAGTCGTACGATGCGGCTATGGCTAGTAGGATTCTAATTTACTTGAACATTGCGACTGGTGAGAAGGTTTCATCATAGTCAACACCTTGCCTTTGAGTGTAACCTTTCGCGACCAGTCGTGCCTTTTAGGTCAGTACCTTACCATCAGGCCCAAGCTTTCTCTTGTATATCCATTTACACCCAATAAAAACTATTCCTTCGGGAGGATTAACAAGAGTCTAAACTTGGTTTGAATGCATTGAGTCAATCTCAGATTGCATTGCTTCAAGCCACAAATTAGAATCAGCATCGAAAATTGCCTCCTTGAAGGTTCTTGGATCACATCCAACAGTTTTATCACTTTGATCATCTTCAAGAAGGAAACCATATCTAACAGGAGTCCTAGGAAACCTTTCAAATCTTCTAGGCGTGTCCATATCATGTGTTGGCTCTTGAGGTGCGGGAGACTCACTTGGTACTTCAGTTGGTTCTCGAACCTCTTCGAGTTCTACTATATTGCCTTTTATATCAAGTAGAAACTCCATTTCTAGAAAGGTGGCATTTCTGGAAACAAACACTTTTATTTCACTGGGATAGTAGAAGTAGTATCCAATATAATTATTTGGATACCCAACAAAGTAACATAAGATGGATCTATTATCCAGCTTATCTCCCACTGTCTGCTTTACGTATGCAGGACATCCCCAAATCCTCAAGTATGAGTATTTGGGTGGCTTGCCCATCCATATCTCATATGGAGTTTTATCCACCGCCTTGGTGTGGATATTGTTCAACAACATTACCGCCGTTTTGAGTGCATAGCCCCAAAATGAGGCTGTAAGTTCAGTGAAACTCATCATAGATCAAACCATGTCCATCAAGGTTCGGTTACGACGCTCCGCTACACCATTGAGCTGTGGTGTGGCCGGAGGGGTCCACTGTGAGAGAATCCCATTCTCTTTGAGATAGTCTTGAAATTCGGCACTTAAGTATTCTCCACCTCGATCGGATCGAATCATTTTAATACTTTTCCACAACTGATTTTCTACTTCAGCCTTGAATTCTTTGAACTTTTCAAAGGATTCAGACTTGTGCTTCATTAAGTACAAGTACCCATACCTAGAGTGATCATCGGTAAGGTGATGAAGTATGTGTGACCGTACTTAGTACCAATGCTAAGTGGGCCATATACATCAGTGTGGATCAAATCCAGTAGGCCTTGAGCATGTTCAGGATTTCCCGTGAAGGGTTGTTTAGTCATTTTTCCCTTGAGACAAGACTCACAAGTCGATAGGGAGTTAATATCAGACATATCATACATGTCACTCCTAACCAACTTGTTCATCCTACTCAAGGAAACATGACCTAGCCTAGCGTGCCAAAGTTGTGCCGGGTTCAAGCTATCCAATACAAACATTAATTCTTGTATATATTGCAAATCGAATTGGCAAAATGACAAGAATATCCATCACTATCAAGCATAGAAACAGAAATGATGTTCTTTATTAATTCAGAAACAAATAAAACGTTTCTCAATAACAACTTAAAATTTGAAGATAGAAATAAATAAACATCTCCTATAGCTACAGCAGCAACCCTTGCTCCGTTGCCAAGCCTCAAGTGGGTCTCACTCTCTCTAAGACGCCGGCTTCTTGTCATTACCTGCAAATCATTGCTGATATGAGATCCACATCCGGTATCAAGTACCCAAGAAGTCGAATTAAGAGACATATTTATTTCGATGTAGAACATACCTTTTGCAGTTCGCAGCTGCTTGAGGTAATCCTTACAGTTCCTCTTCCAGTGTCCAGGCTTGTGACAGTGGTGGCAAACATCCTCAGATTTGTTTGGCTTTGAAGTCCTTGCCTTGGGCTTCTTGGCGGGCTTTTACTCCTTCACAGGGGCAGAACGCTTCTTACCCTAGCGTTTGGGCCCCTTCTTCGCAGAGGAAGAAGAGCCCATAAGGAGGACGGGTTTGTCCTTCTTTATGGTCCCCTCGAACACGACAAGCATGTTCACCACCTCTTCAAGGGTGGCTTCTAGCTTGTTCATGTTAAAGTTGACCACAAAGGGGTCGAATGCAGCAACGAGGGAGAGGAGATGCAGATCCATAGACAGCTCATGTGGAAGTATGATGTCAAGGCCCACTAGCTTCTCAATGAGCCCAATCATACGAACCCCATGCTCGCGGACCAAAGTCCCCTCGTGCATGCGGCTCGTCATGAGCTCCTTGACAGTAGTGAACCTCTCAGTCCGAGAGTTCTCCCCATACAGCTCCTTGAGATGAAGGTGTATGTCAGCAGCATACACCGTCTTCTCAAAACGCCGCTGCATTTCGTTGGACATCGATGCTATCATATAGCACCGTGCCTTAAGCTCGTCGTCCCACCATTTGTCCAGCTTTTACAGCTCCTCAGGACTGGCATCGGCAGGGGCTTCCTTCGTAGGTGTCTTCTCTAGCGTGTAGAGAAGTTTCTCCGATGAAATCGAGAAAGCAAGTTTCCTTAGTGGGTACACAGAGCCCAATCAAGAAATCATGGTCCTGAATAATATCAGCCAACCATGACCTTCAAAAGGTAGAGACCAATTGCAACAGGTGCAACCTCCATGTATTTACCTCAAGTCCAGTAAGGGCCCAATAATATGACGCCGATTACTATTACGTGTCAAGATGACCCATCAATGTTGAGTTGTGATGGACGGTCCCCTTAATGTCCCCAATAATATGAGCCAACATTAAAGGGAGTTCCAACCAACTCACAGCAAGTGTCAATGACGTGTACAACTTTCCGGCATACATAACCCCCTCAATGATATGAGCCGGGCCATGTATACGGGTAGCATCGACGTACACCGTACGCAGGTGGGGTGGCAGGTGTCGCGCAGCACCTTGCGCAACGTGCGCGCATGGGTGCCAGACAGCGGGCGCAACGCCCGCCGGCCAATGCGCGCAGTGGTGTGCGCGACAGCCGCGCAACCCCTACCGCAACGTGCGCGTGGGGCGTGCGCCACAGGTGCACGTCGCCCGCCGCACGTTGCACGCACAATCGCGCGCATCCCGCCGCAAATCGAGCGCGGCAGTTTCGCACGCCGTGTGCGATGGGCGCGCGGTGGCGTGCGGCGGTGTGCGCGGCGGCAGAATTTTTTTTTTTGTTTTTGAAATCTGAGATCTGATGCAATACAGGTACAATATATGTATTGACAGATCCGAGCCAAAGCTCTGATACCACTGTTGGTGCAGCGGCGGATCCGGATTCCGCTCCCAGGGCGCAGCGGAATATTTAAAAGTTTGGACCCGGGAACGGTCAATACATAGTATAAACAGCAATTAAACATTCATAGGATGTTTAGTTTGGTACCTTGCTGGCGTTTAGGCGCCTGGCTCCGACCAATTTCATGAGGAAATCGGCACTTCAACGGTAGGCGGTTGTCGTTCTCCTAATCCGGTTCACGACTGAAATCTCGATCACTTCGTCGGTCTGCACTAGAAAACGCGATGAATATTTCACGGACGGAATCTCCTCTTCGAGACGGTCGGAACAATCCGACGGTGGCGACGGCGGTGGCGCGTCGGCGGCGGGCGGCGACGGCAAGGAGAGGCGGCGGCCGTGAGGTCTGGGAGAAGGGAGGGAGGCGTGCTCTAGGGTTTGTGGAGTAAGTTGTCAATGCAACCCTAAGGCCTATATATATAGACTTTCGATGGGCTTGAACCGGCCCAATGGGCCTAGGTCGGGCCCAGTACCAGAGTGCACATTCGTTTCAAGTCCATCACCGTGGCTCCATCATAATCCCGATCGACGATCAGATCAGACCGATCTTCACAGTTTACAAAACTGAGTATTATGATGCGAAAAAATTTTTTCGGACCACCTAATCCAAAATAGCAGTTTGGCCCCTGCAAGATTCAAGGATAGTCAAACTAGCCCAAACTTTAGGGAATTGCATTTTTGACCCTGTTTAATTTTGGGAAGTCGCACTTCCATTCTTCCTCCTCCTATACTCAACAAATTGAGTTTAATTTCCATGCGGGAATCGAGAAACCAGTACTTGTGTGACCCTCAATGGTTCAGGGATACAGCTAGCCGTGGGCTCACAACAATTGCGACTCCGAAATCACAATTCGGACTGACCCATCGGATCATGGTAAAGCGTCTAGCAACATCGCCCCATGATCACCTAGGTATCACTGATAGTGCCTGCAAGAACCAGTCGGTCAAGGTTAGCGTACAGTACGGTCCTTTCGACATAAATATCATGATCAGATCAACGACCATTCGTAAATCGAGAGTCGCTAGAGATCCAATAACCATCCATACATCTCGGAGATCAAATAGTGACATCGCGTGTGTTACTAGGTAAACCCATTTACCTAAAACACATCTAGTACTCTGGCCAGAGATTTATCACACTATTATCTCCTCAGATAGCATAGGATATCCACGCACAAAGGCGAGCGGTGAATCCTCGACAACGAAGCATCGACTCCTACATGCATCGGGACCTCACCCAATCCCGCCACCTGATGACCCCAACTGAGTCGGTAAACGGGTCAAAGTGAGGCGCCTATCATGTAGAGTCTCAATGACGTTTCAAGTAGTAAGGGCTAATCTGTACAACCAAGACCTCGGACTTAATCCACTCGATAAATGGTAACCACTTGGAAAGTCCAAACGAGGGTAGTTCGATAGATCACCAGGTCACTATCCATCTGCATGCTCAGAACATCACAATGTTCCCTACCAATGAAACGTGGTACTTCACATCGCATATGCTAGTCTCAAACTCGGGCGGCCTTATCCTCATTTTGACGGCCCAATCGACTGGGAACGAGTTTAGAACACGCAGTGACTATTAGATGTGTTTCATGATAGCCATCATATTCACTATCACATCTAACATACACTATGGTGCATTCTAGGTCTATTAGATGTGTTTCATGATAGCCATCATATTCACTATCACATCTAACATACACTATGGTGCATTCTAGGTCTTTATCCAACACAATTGTTAACATTATAAAATAATGAAGATAAAGAATGTCATAAAAGAATACGAATTTCATAAATAAAGATCGTTTTACAAAGAGTCAATAAGAACCCACACGCCACAAGTTGGCTAGTTGGGCACCTACTCTAACAGACATAACCCGCTTTTTGGCCAAATTCCTTTGTTTAGGCCTCCGAAACCGCGTTTGTGCTATTTATGGAAAGTTTTGAAACTTCTATAATTTCCCGTACGGAACTCCGATTTTAGTTCCGTCAACTATTCTGTGATTCCTATGACTAAAATTCATAGTCTATGAAATAATCTCACAACTTTCTATTTTTGGAATTTTTTTTTGAAATACTATTCCGATCACTATTCGATGTCCTAAGCCTTTCCAAATTCATTTTTTTAGGAAATGACTCCCTTTGTTCCCCGTACTCGTGCTGCTGCTGCCATTCCCATGAAGCAAATTGTCCTCGACAACCAAAGCCGCACGATTAGATGTCTTAGAGCCAAATTAGCAACCGATAGACGAGAGTCAGCTGCTACAAAGGAAGGATTGGAAAATAAGTTGTCCAGCCGGGAAAGAGAATTACAAATCCAGAGATGTGATAATCATAGTCTACGAAATATGGTGACCCTGTACCATAAAGACATCGATCGCCGTATCTCTCAGCTGGTTGAAGAAAGAAAGAGCATAAGAGTAACCAAGTATCATTAGAGGCCTCGCGCACGACCATTGCCGGACTCACTGAAATAGGGCTTTGCATGTCAAAGAAAATTGTAAGGATGAAGGCAAAGAAACAACAGGCTAGAGAGAGCCATTTGGAGTGCCATAAAAAATGGCAAGCCCATATCCAACAGGCCCAAAGTATGATCCAAGAGCAACATCTAACAATCGAAACCCTGATGGAAGAAAATACTAGCCTACTCCAAACAATCCAAGGTCTACAAGGGAACAATGGGGCCCCCTTCGATGACGAATGGGAGGAAGACCCGGAAGAAGAAGGGCTTGAGGAAATTCCTGTAGGCGAGGGAGAGATTGTTGATGAATAGAAATATGTTTTACCTTTTGAATAAATATTGTACTTGATTCATTTTTCTATCCAAAATAAATAAATTTTCTTATCCCTTCGTGTTAAGGTATTCTCGGTTATTTCGCAATTATACGCATCCATTCTTAGTATAAGCTTTCCAATGGTAGAATATGGCAAGCAATCGGAGAAGTGACTAACAATGAAGGTGAAGTATCCTCCAATTCAGGAGCTGGTCTTAGCAGAGAAGACCTGATGGCAATCGCTACCATAGTTTCCACGGCTCTCCAAGCGTTGGTCAATACCAACAATGACCAAGCTCCCCCTCCCCCTCCACCTCATGGGACTAAGTACTACTATGAGTCTCTTCGCAAGAACAGAGCCCCCACTTTCGATGTGAACCATGACCCCGAAGTTGTCCAGACTTGGTTGAAAAATATTGAAACGCAACTTCGAATACTGGAAGTCCCAGAAACATTCAAAGTAGATGTTGTAACACCACTCCTAGACGGCAAAGCTGGAAAATGGTGGGAAGCAGTCTCGCCAACCATGACTGCAACTGGACAAATCACGTGGAAAAGATTTTGGGAAGCACTCTTGAGACAGTACTTCCCAATGGAAGTCAGAATGAAACGGCTCAGCGAGTTTGAAACTTTCATCCAGACTGCAGACATGTCGGTAATAGAGTATGCATCCAAGTTCAACTCATTGGGCACCTATGTACCAACAATCAAGGCAAATAATACTCTAAAGATGCACCGATTCAAGAAGGGTCTGAATAGCCGTATCCAGTCAGCCCTTGCGGTGTACCAAGCCACAAGCCTTGAGGACTTAATGGGAGCTACAATCCGAGCAGAGACTGACATAAAGAGGTGGGAAGCTGACAATAAGGACAAACGCCCCCTCAATGTTCAGACTTCATACGGTGGGCCTAATACTAAGCGGCAAAACCTCAGCAACCAAGGACCAGCCACTACACCAAACCACCCAGGGTTAGCACTTTGCACCTCTTGCGGTTACCGTCATAGTGGAGATTTTCGCAAGTAGAACGGTGCATGCTTTAAGTGTGGAAAGTTGGGCCACTGAATTGTGGATTGTCCGGAACACCAAGGTCCAAGGGCTGGGTCAAGCAATGCGGCCCAGAACAAGCCAAAGCCCAGGGAGGATAAACCCAATGCTCGTGTGTTTGCAATGGCACAGGAAGAGGACTGAAGACGGCAACGACGTGGTGGCAGGTACCATTTTTATCAACAAGCTTCCTGACTTATGTGTTGTTTGATTGTGGTGCTACCCATTCGTTCATATCTAGGAGAGTTGCTAAAAAGTTAGGGCTAGATCCTGAAATTCTATGTGAACCATATAGAGTAGCAACTCCTACCAACACTACCATTGAAACACATAAGATCCATCGGAACTGCGAGATATCCATAAACGACCATTCATTCTCTGCAAACCTGGTACAACTCAACATGGTAGAGTTTGATGCAATCTTAGGCATGGATTGGCTATCCAAGAAACATGCACTGGTAGATTGTCGAGGTAATAGTGTAAAACTCCAAGCCCCAGATCAAAAGGAACTGATATATTTTGGTAAGAGCAAGGAGCGAAAGTCCCTACTTTATGCTTCCCAAGCATGGACAACCATGAAGTCAGGAGCAAAAGTTTTCTTGGAAATGATCCACAAAGTAAGAGAAGGAGACAAACTAAAAATAGAAGACATCCAGTGGTACAAGAGTTCACATATGTGTTTCCAGATGACTTACCTGGAAAAGTGCCTGACAGAGAAATTGAGTTCGAAATCAACCTAGTGCCAGGGATGGACCCAAATTCCAAGGCACCCTACCGGATGGCACCCGCAGAACTCAAGGAGCTCAAGGATCAACTACAAGAACTGCTAGACAAAAAGCAGATCAGACCCAGTGTGTCACCTTGCGGAGCTCCAGTGTCATCGTCAAGAAGAAGGATGGAACTATGAGATTGTGTATCGACTACAGAGAGTTGAACAAGATAAAAATCAAGAGTAAGTATCCTCTTCCAAGAATCGACAACCTATTTGACCAGCTCAAGGGAGATACAACCTTCTCCAAAGTAGATTTGAGGTCGGGTTACCACCAACTCAAGATCAAGGCTGAAGACATCTCTAAAACTGCATTTAGAACACGATATGGCCATTACAAATTCACGCTGATTCCATTTGGTCTAACCAATGCACCAGCGGCCTTCATGGACCTCATGAACCGTGTATTCAAACCATTACTCGACAAATTTGTGGTGGTGTTCATGGACGATATATTCGTATATTCACCAAGTGAAGAAGACCACAAGGAACATCTCCGAATTATCCTTCAAACCCTGAGGGAGAAACAATTGTACGCCAAGTTCAAGAAGTGCAAATTTTGGTTGAAAAGTGTGGCATTCTTAGGCCATATAATCTCCGAAGCAGGAGTATCAGTGGAACTGAGGAAGGTAGAAGCTATCATGGACTGGCCTATACCTAAGACAGTGACAGAAGTTAGAAGCTTCTTGGGACTGGCTGGCTATTATCGTAAGTTCGTAGAAGGTTTCTCTTCAATAGCCATACCACTCACTAAACTCACCCAGAAGGACTCCAAGTTCAACTAGAACGAAGAATGTGAGACAAGTTTCGAAACTCTAAAGACAAAGCTTGCATCTGCCCCTGTTCTAACGTTATCCGTGGGGGACAAAAGCTTTACTATCTACAGCGATGCATCTAAAGGAGGACTAGGGTGTGTACTCATGCAGGATGGCGGGGTGATAGCTTATGACTCAGGACAACTGAAGATGCATGAACACAAGTACCCAACCCATGATCTAGAGCTAGCTGCGGTAATTTTTGCTTTAAAGATTTGGCGAAACTACCTTTACGGGGCAAAATGTGAAGTATTCACCGACCATCAGAGCCTCAAATATATATTCACTCAGAAATAATTGAACCTGAGACAGAGACGGTGGCTCGAGCTTTTAAAATACTATGACTTGACAATAAACTACCACCCAGGAAAGGCAAATAAGGTAGCCGATGCGTTAAGTCGGAAGAACATAAACAAGGTGATACTATCCTCACTCTCAGCTCAACCATACCTCAAAGAGTTGGTCAAAATCAATCAGGATCGAGACCCTTATCTGACCAAACTTAAGGAACAGATCAAGCAAGGGAAGGTGTCGGAGTTTCGAGTAGACCAAAAGGGAATCATTTGGATGAACGGAAGATTGTATGTGCCCGACGTCTATAAACTCCATCAGGAAGTGATGTCTGAAGCACATAAATCCAAGTTATAAAACCACCCAGTGAGTACAAAGATGTATAGAGATTTGAAAGAACACTTCTGGTGGAATGGGATAAAAAGAGATGCTGCTGATTTTGTTGCTAGATGCCAGGTATGTCAACAAATCAAGGCAGAACATCAAAGACCTGAAGATTATTGCAACCACTGGAAATTCCAGAATGGAAGTGGGAAAACATATCCATGGACTTTGTAGTAGGTCTGCCGAAAACGAGATTAAGACATGATGGAATATGGGTAGTCGTGGATAGGTTAACAAAGTCCGTGCACTTTCTGCCTGTTCGTATGAACTACGGCTTGGATAAGCTTGCTGCCTTGTACATGAACAACATTGTCAGACTACATGGAGTTCCAACCAGCATTCTGTCAGATAGGGACCAATGTTGTATCTCGTTTCTGGAAGAGCTTCCAAGAAGCCATGGAAGTAAGGTTACCCTCAGTACGGCTTATCATCAGCAAACATATGGCCAAATTGAGAGAACCATCCAGACCCTAGAATACATGCTATGGACATGCACCTTGGACTTTGGTTGTAATTGGAGCGAACATCTACCTCTAATAGAGTTCGCATACAAATATAGCTACCACAGTAGCATAGGAATGGCACCATATGAGGCCCTCTATGGACGGAAATGTCGATCGCCACTGTAGTGGGATGAGGCCCAGGATCGATAGAAAAGCTGAGCGAACTTAAGAGAAGACCCTTGGCCTTCGAGGTAGGTCAAAAAGTGTATCTCAAGGTCTCTCCAATGAAAGGGATAGTCCGATTTGATAAGGCGGAAAGCTGAATCCCAGGTATGTCGGACCATTTGAAGTCCTGGAAAGAATATTAACACTTGCCTACAGACTGGCCTTACCACACAGTATGTCAAAAATCCACAATGTCTTCCATGTCTCACAACTAAGGAGACATATCGCAGATTTTAGTCACATTCTTAATGAAGGGCCACTCCTTGTGGAAGGGAAATTGACCCAAGGACTGAACTATGAATAAGTACCTATTCGAATCGTGGACACAAAGGACCAGGTGCTTAGACGAAGAACAATCCCATATGTCAAAGTTCAATGGTCCAACCACACCGAGAGAGAAGCCACGTGGGAAATGGAGGAGAAGATGCGCAGACAATACCCCTACCTCTTTGAAAATCATGAGAACCCAGTTTCGAGGACGAAACTTCTTTTAAGGATGGAGGATGTGAAAAACAAGAAATTTAGCTCTCGAAAATTCAGCCCACAAAAAAAATTAAATTTCGATGGTCAACTCAGCTTTGGTAAAGTCAACTCAGCTCACGATGGGCAGAACAGATCACGCATGGTCAACTGAGCTTTGGTAAAGTCAACTCAGCTCGTGATGGACAGAACAGATCATGCATGGTCAACTCAGCTTTGGTAAAGTCAACTAATCTCACAGTGGACAGAACAGATCACGCAGTGTAGGCAAACTTTTGTGTGAACTGAGCAGCTTACAACATGCAAACAGCTCTCGCCAAAGCTGACAACAGATTGGAACAACTAAAGCTCCCCAAACATATTACAGATTTAGGATAAGCTTTAAGCATGCCCAGGACAGATCATGCACACAGATCACACATACTGATCAGCTCACAAACTGCAGCAGAACTTATACACACGTTACAAATCAGATTGCATTTGGAAACCCAAGCATCAACAATCGTGACTGCCGATTTAGAGAGATTCGATGCCCTTGTTTCCATATTAATGGCCATCAAAGCAGGATTTATGTCTGTAACGGCTGACCTTTGAACTCCCTGTTTCGACACCTATAAATACCTTGCTGTGGCATCAAGAAGACCCACACTCATCCCGAAAATTCTCAGATAATACCAGTAAGCTCCCACGTTGAAACCCTGCACGAGATGCATCACAAGTGATGTGCGAAGTTCACCAGATATACCAGATCCGACCTAAGCTGAATACAGTTTCTGCCACCTTGAACCAAAAACTTCACGAGACTGTAAGTGGGCTTTTTCTAGTATATTCGATTGAAATAAAATATATGGTATTCATGCTATATTTTGTCTTGAATTATCATTCGAGTTTTCGTTTCGTGTCAAATTCATGATATGATATATGCTCTGTTTTAGCACTGATATTTCTATTGCAATATGGGTCTATGGAACTGTTGGGGATCCGGATCCGCCCCCCGGCTAGGCAGCGGAAGAACAGAAAACAGATGCCGGGAGACGATCAATATGAAAAATTCAATAACAAACTACGACATTCATAGGATGTTTAGGTGACTACCTTGCTGGCACTTGTGCCTGGCTCCAACCGTAGTTACAATAACGTCGGCTCTTCTCGGTAGATTGCAGTAGATATCGCCAATCCGGTCCACGACCAGAAACGAGACTCCTTCGTCAGCCTGCACTAGAAGGACTGACGAGATCAGCACGAACGGATTCTCCTCGTCGAATTGGCCGAAACGATTTTCCGGCGAAGACGGGCGGCGGCGGCTTGTTGAGAGGAGGGAGGGCGGCGGCCAATGCTTTTAGGGTTAGGTTAAGTGTTGTGAGTTGTATGTATTAAGTCTTGGTTTAAGTCTAATTAAATAGACTTAAGTGTTGGACTTGGACCGGCCCAACGGGTCTCCTCGTCGAATTGGCCGAAACGATTTTCCGGCGAAGACGGGCGGCGGCGGCGTGAGAGAGGAGAGGAGGAGGGGCGGCGGCTCTTTAGTGCTTAGGGTTAGGGTTTGTAATCTTGTTTTTTTTTTTTTAGGTTAAGTCATAAGTCTACATTAAATAGAATAGGTGATGGATTTGGATCCGGCCCAACGGGCCCGGGTCCAACGGATGAACATTC
>KV018151.1:17958-29122 GCA_001598015.1 Dorcoceras hygrometricum
GCGTATCTGCTCACCTCATATGTTGTTTTAACTGGTAAGAAATGAGCAGACTTAGTGAGTCTATCAATTATAACCCAGATGGAGTTATATCCTTGAGCAGTTCTTGGTAAACCAGTCACAAAATCCATCGCTATACATTCCCACTTCCATTCTGGAATAGGCAGTGGTTTTAATAATCCAGCCGGTCTCTGATGTTCAGCCGTTACCAACTGACACGTCAAACATTCAGCTACAAATCTAGAAACATCCCTCTTCATTCCTGGCCACCAGTACAACTGCTGGAGGTCCTTATACATTTTCGTACTTCCGGGATGTACTGAATATGGAGCTGTATGAGCTTCTTTCAAAAGTTTAGCTCTTAAATCATCTACTTGAGGTACCCAGATTCTGCCCATAAACCTAACAATTCTATCTTCTGAAAAATAGAGGCTACTGCCTCTTTCTTTATCTTGTTTAACCCATCTCTTCAATTGCTCATCTTGCAGCTGACCTTCTAGAATTTGGTCTAACAAATTTGATCTTACTGAGAGATTTGCTAAAATCGTATTACTGCAGCTAGACACTATCTCGAGTCTAAACTTTTCAATATCAGCTGCCAACGGCTTCTGTACAGTCAGCTGAGCTAATCCAACAGATTTCCTGCTTAGAGCATCAGCTACCACATTTGCTTTTCCTCGGTGATAGCTGATCGTATAGTAGTAATCTTTAACCAGCTCCAACCATCGCCTCTGCCTCATATTCAATTCTTTCTGGGTAAAGAAGTATTTCAAACTCTTGTGATCTGTAAATATCTCACACTTCTCCCCATATAGGTAATGTATCCATATCTTAAGGGCAAAGACAACAGCTGCCAGTTCTAAGTCATGCGTTGGGTAATTCTTCTCGTGATCCTTAAACTGTCTAGATGCATATGATATTACTTTACGATCCTGCATTAATACGGCTCCTAGTCCCAACTTAGAAGCATCGGTGTAAATTAAAAATTTTCCTTGATCATTTGGCATCGTCAACACAGGTGCTTCAATCAATGCTTGCTTCAGTTTGTCAAAACTGTTTTGACATTCAACTGTCCAGTTATGCTTCACCTGTTTCCTAGTTAACGTAGTCAAGGGAACATCTATCTTGGAGAATCCTTGGATAAATCGCCTATAATATCCAGCTAAACCCAAGAAACTCCTTATCTCTACAACATTCTTTGGTACTGGCCAGTCGCGAACAGCTTCTACTTTATCTGGGTCGACTTCTATTCCATCCTTTTATATGGCCTAAGAATGATACTTTCTCCAACCAAAACTCGCATTTGCTGAATTTAGCAAACAACTGCTTATCTTTCAAAATCTGGAGTACTGTTCTTAAATGTTGAACGTGCTCATATCTGGTCTTAGAATACACTAAAATATCATCAATGAATAAAACTACAAACTGGTCCAAAAATGATTGAAAACCCTATTCATTAAATCCATAAAAGCTGATGGAGCATTCGTAAGTCCAAAGGGAATAACTAAGAATTGATAATGGCCATACCTAGTTCTGAAGGCTGTTTTATAAACATCAGATGCCTTAATCTTTAATTTATGGTATCCAGACCTAAAGTCGATCTTAGAAAATACTTGTTAGGATAAAATTTATTAGTTTTGGTGATAACAAAATAAGACTAGTTGCTACTGAAAAGTCAGCCGTTGCAATTAACAGGAGAACATTTTCAGTTGACGGGTTGATTTTCAGCAGATGGTATTTTCAACCGATGGTTATTAATTCAGAAGTTGGATTTATCAGTCGAAAGCTACAGTGGACCAGTCGGTGATATTATCAGTCGATAGTTGATTTCAGCAGGATGTCTATTCAGAGGAAATCGGCAGACGGTTAGAAATCAGCAGGTGAATTCTTCCAGGGTAATCAGCAGGCGCAAGCATTTGAAAGATAGCGTGTTTTGTTAAGGATTGCAAAACGACAGCGTTTGTTTAAGACAAAACGACAGCGTTTGTTTAAGATGAAACGATGGCGTTTTGGACTAATGGTAAAATTCAGCCGTTGGTGTTTGCGTATATACACCCGCTGGTATTTCAGTAGATACATCTTTTTAGAAGAATCAGCAGAGAGCTACAGTGGATTGTTTACCAGTCGATGGAACTTAATGTTAGCGGAAGTTAAACGATGTCGTATGGATAAATGGATACGACAGCGTTTTGCCTTCGCGCTAAGATTCAGTCGATGATTTTGCGATGGTAATAACCAGCAGGTACATCTCTTAAGGGAAATCAGCAGGTAGCTACAGTGGTCTTGGACCAGCCGATACTTTTTGAAGTGAAATATTTCAAGCGATCAGCTGATGCATATTATCAGGCGATGAAGTAATCAGCCGATGTATTCTTTCAATTGTTCAAGCCATCAGCTGTTGTGCAAACTATGAATCGATTCAAACGTTCATATCAGAAAAAATCAAGGGCGAAGATTGAATCGTACATATGCCATTTATTGAGGGAACAATATCTGTAATGGCCAGATATTTTAGAGGCCACAAATTAGAAAGATATGAGATTGAGGGATTACAATGCTATATTATTTCGATCCATGAATAGATTCAGTTTCAGATTTCATGTCTTACGCGATGATCAACCTATTCTTATATCTTGGGTTGATAACCAGATTTTAGAATGCAATAACAGTAGATGTCTAGTGGTTCCAGCAAGCCAATCGAATCCTTTTGTTTTAACTAAAATGGTTCGGTTTTCATATGCATCATTTTTATTTTGAAAAATAGAGACGCTTATAATGGATTTTTGGACATATCGATTAAACGTGTTTCCCTTCAGTAGGCATTCTAAATCATATAAATAGGATGATAAGTTGCTCATGCATCAAATCTCTACTGCGATTGTGTTCAAGAATTCAGGCAAGTAAACTCTGTTTCTTGCTCACTCAGTGAAAGCATATATTCAATTCTGTTTGCATGATTATATGAGATTTTAAAGAAAGGAAGATGGCTTCGGCTGTTCTTCAAAAACCAGAAAGTTCATGCTCTGTTTTTATGAAGGTTGCGTTTTACTGATTTTTAATCCAGAAAGTTTACAGAAAATGGTTTGATGATGTTCTTTTAGTTAGTTCTTGAGTTTTCTTCAGAAATTCCATCGAAGTAGCTTACAAGAAGCTTATTCGATCATTTCCAGAAATTTCTTCAGATATTTTGAATTCTTCAGACAAAGGAAAACCATCGTCATTCACCTGGTTAAGTCTGAAATCTGGTTCTTATACCACGACTGATAATTCTTCATTGAAAATATTCTAAGTATAGATTTCAACTGTTGTATTGTTTGATTTTAGTAGTTGCGATCAGCAGTCGCACTATTCCATGTTCATCAGCTGACAGTTTGTTCATAAGCTGATAGTTGTTCATCAGTTGATAGTTTGTTCATCAGCTGATAGTTTGTTCATCAGCTGATAATTTGTTCATCAGCTATTGATATTCAGCAGATGCATATTCAGCAGTTAAGTTGTTTTCGTAAAATCAGCAGTTGCACTTCTTCGTTGAAAATCAGCACCTGCATGGTTATCGTAAAACCAGCAGGTGCATTTCTTTTGCTAAAACCAGCAGGTGTATTTCTTTGTTAACACCAGCAGGTGCATTCCTTTATTAGAATTCAGCAGCTGCATTCTTTTGTTAGAATTCAGCAGTTGCATTTCCAAAATTTAGCAGACGCATTTCCTAGTAAATTTCCAGCAGTTCACTGTTCATCAGCAGATGTATTCCATTTCAATATTTCTACAGTTGCTTTATTTGTTTCTAAGTACTGATTATTTCAGCCGGTATTAGTCTTGCGACTGGTACTGTTCATTTCAGTTGGTTACTGTTCATTCTTCGTTTTCTTCAACAGATAACGAAATTTCAGAATTTGATTCCTTATTCAATTCCGAATCATTTCAAATGAATCTTTCGACTTATCTGACAGATTCAAGTAGTATTTTTATTCAGTTTTCATCTTCGCAAGCTTTACAGAGAAATCCCTTGAAGTTCCAGAACATCATTAGACAAGAGAAAACCAGTAATTCGTACAAGAAAGAAAGAAAACAGATTTTAGAAAAAAAAGAAAGAGCAGAACGATGTTTTAGAAAATATTTTAAGTTATGACAGCAAAGAGGGTCCCCAGAAGAAGGGTGAGTGTGCGGCTGACGAACCGTGTGCCCTTTCAACAGAGGAAGGATCAGGTGTATAGGTAGACGGATCTGTATGTCCCTTCACCATGAGCCATAGAGCTAGAAACTGATATCAGGAGTTTGATCAAACGAATTGGACCAAAATGTTTAAAGTGTTGTCATAATTTTAGAAGAGCACAATTGTGATTTTAATCACAGCTCCAGAGAATGTTTAAAGAAAAGGTTTTCAGAATTTGATTATGTTTTATGCTTTCAGTTTATATCAGAATTCCCAGTTATATATTATTGCGCTTGTTCATTCCAAAGCATATTCAGATTTCAGTATGTATTCAGCTTCCAGTTTCAGTTTCTATTGCATGATTTTGCTATTCCAGATTTACCTGCTGAGCCTTTGGCTCACTAGTTTTCATTGAGTGCAGGTAATCAGCAGTAAGAGCTGGAGGGAGATGATAAGAAAGGGAGGATGTGTTTATCGTGGACATCTTCCGTTGTTTCTTTCAGACTTTTGATTTTCATGTACATAACTTAGCTATAGTTTTGTATGTTAGCAGATTTCTAGTTCCTCATTTTTTGTAGAAATCTGTATGAACTTTTGGTGTAAAGTTATATGCTAGTTCACTCATATTTTTGTCAGCTGGTGTATCAGTTCCGCGTGTGTTTTAAGATCAGCAGAGGATTTAGTTCAGTGTTTTGTATACCCTTGTAGCTGATTTTACTTCCGCTTACGTCATTGTTTCAATTGTTCCGCATTTCAGCAGTAATGAATTGTGTTTATTCGCAATTTAGTCCAGAATTTAGTAACGACTTTTATGTTTATTAAGATTGAAATTTTTGGGTCTTTCAATTCGAACCCCAAATTTCTAAATTTCCTTTGAGAAAAGTCCGGTCGTTACAATATCAGTACTATTCTGGGTAAATAGTACACTGTATCAGAGGCTGGTTTACGGAGTTTGCACAAATATGGAAAGACGCCAAATTTGCTCTGACATAGTGCGACTTGCCTCTTAGTGGAGCAGGAATTACGGTGTACAAATTTGACAGAAATTCAAACGGGATTTATTTCCTCTGGAGAATTAAATGATCGTTGAGAACGAAGACTATAAATAGCAGAAGCTGGATTGAAGAAACAATCCTTCACTCTTATTATCTTGCGGTCACGCTGTCGAAATACATTCTCAGAGCTTCCTTTGCATTTTGAAGTTATATTCACGAAGCTCAAAGACTTGAAGAATATAACCTTTGTTATTCACTGAAATACCTTCAAGTCATCCTCTGGTTCAACCCTTGAATCGTGTTTCTTTGTTTAATAAACCAGAGGATTTTACAGCACTCAAGTTACTGTATTCATTGTTATTATCATTATTGAGTCGGTAAAGAACGTGCTCCTTAAATCCGTTCAAAAACATTATTCATCACTTGTAAACCAGCAGCTGCGTCTGCGTGGAAGTTTGTGAAGTTAGTGGTGCTAGGAGTTCATACAAGTGAGGCTTGTGTGATCGGGTGTTTGCAGAAAGACTGTGTACATCAAATCTTCTAGTGATACCTTCCTGAAAAGGAAGAAGGGGAGACGTAGGATATTTATATCCGAACTTCCAGAAACAAATTCTGAGCCCTAATCTTACTTTACGCATTTATTCATTATCTACTGTTCACAAATTAATCGGCTTCATTCCGCACTTTTTAGTTAGCCGAGAAGTTTGCATTTAACTGAGATACCTCAAGTTTGGTAACTCGAACTTGAGTTAAGCAGCGCGTGTAAAACGTTTTGAAAAGAATTTGAAATAGAAAAATCGAAGGAGTTCATTCAACCCCCCTTCTGAACTCTTGTACTTGTTTTGATCCTATTTTTGGGACCATCAATTGGTATTAGAGCAGGCGCTTCTCAGTTATTGAACAGTATTTGTTTGTGCGCTATTTTATAAATATGTCTACTTCTCAAAACAAGATTCCTTTGTTCTCCAGAGAGGACTACGATGATTGGAAGATTCGCATGCAGGTGCATCTGGCTGCTATGGATGATGAGATGTGGACTGTTATTACTGAAGGGCCATTGAAGATAATGAAGCCCAATCTGGCGTTTGCTGTATCAAATGGCGAGCCTCAGTTTCTTGGAAATCCAGACATGAATATACAAATGATGACAAGAAGAAAGCCAACTTGGACAATGTGGCCAGGGACATACTATACAAGACGCTGGACAAGGACAAAAACATGTTCAGCAAAATCAAAACCTGCGCCACAGCAAAAGACATCTGGGAAAAACTGGTCCAGATATGTGAAGGAAGCGACGAGACGAAGGAGAACAAGCTAACAGTCGCTCAGCAAAAGTACGAGTCCATCAAGATGAAGGATGGAGAAACAATGACAGAGTTCGATGAGAGATTCAGTTCAATAGTGATCGAACTGAACACTCTGGGCAAAGAATACAGCAACAGAGAGTTGGTGCTGAAAGTAATGACAGAATTGCCCAGAGAGTGGGATGTAAAAACTATGGCGATGAGGGAATCAAAGGATTTGAACAAGTTGGAGCTTCATGATCTATTCGAAAATCTGAAGGCGTATGAGTTTGAACTCGAGACAAGATCTGAAGTACCATCAACCTCCCAGCCGACGAAAGCTTTAGCAGCAACTACAACCATTGAACAGTGCTCTCCTAGCAAAAGAATCTGCAGAACAATTCAGCGACGACGTTATGTCCCTCTTTGTAAAGAAGTTTGGGAAATTCATGAGAAGATCTTTCAACCCTTCCTCTCCTTACAATAATTTCAATAAATCTGATAAAACTGCTTCTGATATGAAATGTTATAATTGTGATCATCCAGGGCACTTTTTAGCTGATTGCAATAGGCCAAGGAAGGAGGACAGATCCAGAGACGACAAGAGATCAGCTGATAGATACAAGCGAGATGATAAGAGAGCTAATGATAGATATAAGGAGGATCGATACAATAGAGATGAAAAGAATGATGATGGAGCTGTGGACAGATCCAAGGAGCGATCTAAGGATAGGAAAATGAGGATGAAAGTGACAAGAGACCCAGCCGCAAGCATGACCGTAAAGTGTTGATGGCTGAGGAAAGTACCAAGAGCTGGGCAGACACTGACTCAGACTCATCCAGCAGCAGTTCTTCTTCAAGTGACAGTGAACATGAGGAAGTTAATTGTCTCATGGCTGACCAGATGGCTGATGACGAGGTATTCGATTTTTCCAATGTTGAATTTACACGAGAAGACCTTGTCACAGCACTAAATGACATGGTCAAAGAGTATAGGAAGCTTTCTCACTCATTTGAGGAAGTGAAAGCTGAAAATGCTGATTTGAAAAATAGCTCAGTCGAACCAAGTGCTGTTGAACCTGGTGACACTGACAGTTTGAAAATTGAGCTAAGTAAGCTAACAGCTGAGAATGATGTGTTGAAAAATGAGACCAGTGAGCGCAAAACTGAAATCGAAACATTGAAGAAAGTAGTGAGCGCCTGGAATCAGTCTTCTCGATCTCTTCACAAACTGCACGAGAGTCAAAAACTAGCCAATGATAAGTCTGGTTTGGGATTCAATAGTAGTGAATGCAGTGAAGGAGAGACAAGTACTCAATCACAATCAGCATATGACAAGTTCAACAAAATGAGCTTTGTCAAAGCTAATGTGATATATGATTGCTTTGAGTCGGTAAAATATGATGATCAGAACTCTCCAAAGTTGAGCGATAATGGAAAAGCTGGTATCGGCTTTTCAACCTGAGAGCTCCAAGCCTAATTGGCTAAAGAACAAACTGGACAAAGACAAAGCTAAAGCTGGTAAAAAACCGTTTGTTCCTAACCAGCCGTGGCGTAGCTCAAAGAAGGTAAAAACTGGTTGGAAAAATACTCAGCCAAGGAGATATTCATATGGTCAAAATGTGAAATCAAAACTCAACAGATCTCACCGCAATTATGCACAGACTTTTGTGGACCCACATACTGGAAAGACTGTAAGGGTAATTCAAGTCTGGGTCCCGAAAGAGGTAATCCAATCAGGACCCAAGTAAAATTGGGTACCAAAAGCTGCTTGTTTGATTGCAGGATAACAGGTACAATACAGCAGCTGAAACAACATTGTGGTACCTGGATATCGGCTGTGCACGTCACATGACAGGAAATCCCAGGCTGCTATCAGACGTCACACCACACAAAGGAGCTAAAATTTTGTTTGGTGATAATGCATACGGTAACACCGTGGGTAAGGGTAAGCTTATCCACGGTAACATCTCTATTTCTGATGTCCTTGTTGTTGATAACCTTCGATATAATTTGATTAGTATTAGTCAGCTATGTGACAAAGGTTACATAGTCAAGTTTCAACAACACACATGCACGGTTCAAAGTCCAAGTGGTCTGACTGTATTGGTAGGAAAACGTTCGGGGAATACCTACATAATCAATTGGTCAGATCAGCTGGAATCTGAGCATTTGTGCCTTGAAGCTGGTTCTTCCAAGAGCTGGCTGTGGCACCAAAGAATGAATCACTTGAACTTCAAAACACTTGCCAAGTAGAGTGAACATGATATGGTTTCTGGTCTGCCAAAAATTAGTTTTTCTAAGGATAAGATTTGTGCAGCATGTCAGCTGGGCAAGCAAATTAAATCAACTTTCAAAAATAAAGGCGGAAAACGTTCTACCCGTTGCCTTGAGCTCTTGCATATGGATCTCTTTGGTCCTATTTCAGTAACGAGCTTAGGGGGAACGTCCTACACCCTTGCTGTTGTTGATGATTTTTCAAAATATACTTGGGTGTTGTTTTTAAAACGAAAATATGAAACCGCCGACCAGCTGATACGTCTTTTGAAACGTTTACAAAATGACAGATCTTGTTCAGTCAACCGGATAAGAAGTGATCGCGATACTGAGTTTTTAAATTTTAAATTAACTTCTTATTTGGAAGACTTGGGGATAAAGCATGAGCTTTCAGCAGCTAGAACTGGTTAGCTGAAAGGAGAAATCGCACTTTAAAAGAAGCTGCTAGATCTATGATTGCATATTCCGGTATTTCTAAAACATTTTGGGCAGAAGCAGTTAACACAGCGTGTTACACTCAGAACAGATCAATGATAAATAGGATGCATGATAAGACCCCATATGAGATCTGGAATGGCAAGAAACCTGATATTTCATATTTCAGGGTGTTTGGATGCAAGTGTTTCATTCATAAAAATGTTAAGAATCATCTAACAACTTTTGAACCTAAATCTGATGCAGGTATCTTCCTAGGCTATTCTGCAGTGAGCAAAGCGTATAGAGTCTTCAACAACAGAAGTTTAACTGTTGAGGAATCCGCTCATGTCGTTTTCGATGAAACAAGCTTCAAATACAATTCAGCTGCAAGCCTACATGATTTGTGTTCACGTCTGGAGTCAACAAGTCTTGAAGAATCAGACGACGACGTGCCACAAAGACAATCAGCTGAGGAGGAACAACCAGCAGTGGTTATAACGCACAACAATGTTCAACAGGACATGACAGGTAATCCAGCTGTTATTGATTTAACTAACATAGATCAACCGCAGAATCAGTGTCCTACTAGTGCACCAGCTGCTGGAAATGAAGCGACAAAGAATCAAGATGCTGCTCAACCAGAAGTTGCACCAGCTAGGAGCACACATCAATCAATATCAGAATCACCAGCTGGAAAACCAGCCGCAAGGAATTATCAGTCGGCATTAGGACCAACTACTGGACAACCAGTCGCGAGTCCTATTCAATTGGCATCTAGTCCACCGGCTGGTGAACCAGTCGCAAGTACATCACGACAACTGGATTCTGACGCACAAGCCAACAATGAACATTTTCAATTGGTGTCAGACAATCCAGCAGTTGCCATCCAGCCAACGACACAGGGGGAACAACAAAAAAATCCCATTGGACTTGATCTTCGGTGGAACAAAAATTGTGAGGAATCAGGTTTTGGATTAGGGATTAATCATATTTTCAGGTTTCGAATTTTAGGATTTTGGGTGAAATCCGTTTTTGTAATTTTGAAGTTGAATTGTAGAAATTATGATAGAAATCTGATTTCCTTAGTAGCGCTTGATTTTAGCGCAAGCGGAGAGGTCTGGTGAGTGAGATCTGTTCGCTAAAGTTATCGGGTGAAAGCTGGTCGTGTTTGGAGTTGTAGTGATGAAGTTATATTAGAAATCTGGTTTTCCTACATGTTAGCGTAATTGCCGCGAGATTTAGATGAAACGGTGTCGTGTTGGTGAGGTCTGGATGACCAAGAGTGAAGCGCTTGCATTTCGTAATTTCGGATGTCAACGCGAGTCAATGCAATTTGAATTGGTGAGAGATCTGCTATCGTTTGAGAGATCTGGTCCCTTTCGTTTTTGAACGTGGTAGGGCGTTCGTGTGAAGAGATCTGCTGACGTAAGCAGATTTCACGTGTTGGTCAACATGTAGAGTTGACATCTGGTTTAGCGAGTAGCGAGAGAGCTGGTTTCGCGTGAGAGACCTGGTGGAGTTAGCGTGTCGCGTGAGATGGTGACACGTGTAAGTCAACGAGATAGAGTTGACGTCTGTTTGAGCGTTAGCGTAGTGCGTTGAGGAGAGATCTGTTTCTTTGCTGCGTCGTCGTTTTGGAATTCTAGCTCTTAGCGTGTTTTGTATTGATTTTGCGTAGAGATCTATTTTAGCGTTGAGCGCTGAGATCTGTTGCGTTGAACGCTGAGATCTGTTTTATTGGAACGCTGCCGTTTAGTGTTGTGCGCGAGCGTGTTTTGCTAGTGTGAAGTCTGATGGGATTTAGCACCAAATTGAGAGATCTGTTTTGCAATTGCGAGCGATGCAGGAATCTGTTTTTGTCGGTGTTTGATTTAGACAGTAGAATTTGAGTTGAGGAATAAATAGAAGTGTCGAACTACACTTAAAATATTTCTCAACCTGTTATTTCTTATCCTCATCTTCGAAACCCTCGACTTTCTACTGTTCACCGTAACTTTCCATCGCCGATTCCCATCGCATCCAGCCTCTGTTTTTAACGATTT
>KV018152.1:1881-18678 GCA_001598015.1 Dorcoceras hygrometricum
AATGGTCGTTGATCCGATCGGGATATATGGATTGAAAGGACCGTACTGTACGCTAACCACGACCAACTGGTTCTTGCAGGCACTAACAGTGATACCTAGGGGATCATGGGGCGATGTTTCTAGACGCTCTTACCATGATCCGTTGGGCAGGTCCGGAATTGTGATTCCGGAGCCACAATGGTTGTGGGCCCACGGCTAGCTGTATTCCTGAACCATTGAGGGTCACACAAGTACTGGATTCGAGATTCCCGCACGGATACTCAGCTCAATGTGTTGAGCATGAGAAGAGGATTTTGGGGAGTGCGACTTCCTAAAAGTCAACTCGGGTCAAATCGAGATTTCCCGACGTTGAGGGGCAAAACGGTCATTTTGCACTGGGGTTCTGAAAAATGGTTTTTCAGATCATAGTGTTCAGTTTTGGAAACTGAATCGATCGGTTCGACCTGATCGGCGATCGGAGTTACGATGAAGTCACGGCGATAGGGATGAACGTAATGTTCATACTTTGGACCCGGGCCCGTTGGGCCGGTCCAAGACTAAAGCCAAGTCTATTTAATTAGACTTAACTTCATAATGACACAAAAAAACACTAATCAAAACCCTAACCCTAGCCTAAATTGCGCCGCCCCCTCCTCTCTTCTCACAAGCCGCCGCCGCCACCGCCGCCGCCGCCGCCCTCTTCGCCGGAAAATCGTTCCGGCCAACTTTTTGAGGAGAATCCGTCCGTGCCGATCTCGTCAGGCCTTCTAGTGCAGGCTGACGAAAGAGTCTCGCATCCAGTCGTGGATCTGATTGGCATTATCTACCGCAGTCTACCGTGAAGTGCCGTTTTCTTTACGAAATCGGTCGGAGCCAGGCACGAGTTGCCAGCAAGGTATTCTACAAAACACCCTATGAATGTCATAGTTTGTTGATTGTTTTTATCGTATTGATCGTCTCCCGGCACATGTTTTTCGTTCTTCCGCTGTCCCGCCGGGAGGCGTGATCCGGATCCGAACAGTTTTAAGTGTAATAAACAAACATGCAATGCGTATGTATGAATGCGGAAAGCAGTAAAGGAAATACGCTGAGGTTTGTTTATGAAAGTTCGAAGCAAACTCTCCTACGTCTCCCCTTCTCCCACAATCGGGAAGGATTCTACTAGAAGACTTTGATTGCAGCGACCCTTCGCTACAACCCACTCCTGCAACCCGCACCCACAAGAACTCCTAGCCACACCACTGCACATTAAGCCCTCAAGTTGTGTGTCTAACAACACTTCTTTAATGCCTCAGTGAGAAAGGCTACACACACTTCTTTAACGTCTCAGTGCGAAATACAACTAGACTTGTTTAACGTCTCTGTCCAAAGACTACAATTGAGAGTTTTCAAATTGATTCACTCATTTTTCTATTTCGCTCAACTCTCAAATATATGAGTGAATCGTGTGTGAGATTTACAGTGTAAGTTCTATCTCTTAAACATACAATCTCAAAAACTGGAAAGTGCTCCTGTTCGAGCTGGTTTTTCATTGTCTTCCCAGGTTGTGCTTCATCTTGTTAGTGCATTCTGGATTTGCACAACACTCTCTTTCTATTTTTGTGTGCATTTTTCAATCTATGCTTCGCGCCTGATATATAAAGCCTTATCATCTTATTTGTCCGTTGGACACAAAGTTGTAGCCGTTCTGAAAAGTCTTCTAACGTATTTGTACTTTGTGTCCTTTGGCGTTGCAGGCTTTATTTGACTTGAGCTCTTTTCATCGGCGCTTCTGCAGCCTTTGCTAACTTCGAGCTCTGTTTGTTTGTACCTGATGTGGATACGACAAAACAATTCAGTTTGAACCAATCAATTTGGTCTTCGTTTGTTTGTGTTCAAACTGCTTTGTTTGTCTGAGCTGGTCTGTCCAGATCTGGTTCCTCAGCTGGTGTCTTCCCAGCTAGTTGCTTTTCATCTCTGATCTGCTCTTGAGCTGCTCTGCTTATGCGCCTCTTTTTGTCTGCAGCTGAGCTTGTTTAACCCAAGCAGATCATTTCTCTGAGCTGGTTGCTTCACTTAGCTTGATTCCCTGCTTTACTCCATTCCCAGCTGGTTTCTCTGCTCCTAGCTGGTCTCCTTTAGTTCAAGCTGGTTTGTCCTTAACCAGCTGGGCTCTATTATTCTCGTTGGAATCCCCAGTGTTACCTGCTTGTCCTCTTTATCCATTCGAACACCTCATCCAAACTATCAGCAAGCACACTGTTATAATAATCAATCTGATTCATATGATGAATTGATTATCGTGCATAGTGATCTGACCTGCACTTGATCATTACGCTTGTCTATGCAACGGCACTTGAACACTGCACTTGTACTCTGCACGTGATATGCGCTTCAGCCGTTCTGCACTTCATCGCATCCCACTGCGCTTGAACTCTGCTTTTCTAAATATTCTGCGCTTGATCTCCGTGCTGCTCCTGCTCCAAGCTGGTGAACCAGCTTGGTATTCCCTGCATTCTGGAAGTAAACTGTTGTACCATCTTGGGCGTCCCCTTACTGTTTCAGCTAGATATCTTTGATCAGTCCAGCTCAGGCGTCCCCTCACTGTTCCAGTTTGGATATCTTCATGTCTACTCCAGTATTAGCAAGCTCCGCATGTGACGTAGAGCATTAGTACAATAGTAACAGATTTTGTGTCAATCAAAACTTAGATTCTGATCTGTAAGAACAGTTCCAACAAATTCGTATGAGAAAAACTATCCAACCCATGATGTGGAAATAGCTGCAGTAATTTTCGCCCTAATAATATGGAGACACTACCTGTATGGTGCGAAATGTGAAATTTTCACTGACCATCAAAGTCTCAAATATCTCTTCACCCAAAAGGAATTGAATATGAGACAGAGACGATGGATTGAGCTATTTAAATATTTGTAACAATAAGCTACCATCCAGGCAAGGCAAATAAGGTAGCTGATGTGTTAAGTAAAGTGAATTTATCATCACTCTCAACCCAACCGTGTCTTAGAGAATCGGACAAGCTAAAGCAGGATCAAGACCCCAGTTTAAAGAGGTTGAAAGAGCAGATCAAGGAAGGGAAGATAACTGATTTCCGAGCAGACCAATATGGTGCTCTTTGGATGAAAAGACGATTATGTGTACCCGACATTGAAAATCTTCGACAAGAAGTGATGTCCGAAGCACATAAATCAAAGTTCTCATTCCATACAGGAAGCACAAAGATGTATAGGGATCTCAAGAAAAGCTTTTGGTGGAATGAAATGAAAAAGGATGTTGCAGATTTTGTCTCTAGATGTCTGGTATGTCAACAGGTCAAGGCAGAATATCAACGACCTGGAGGACTACTACAACCGTTGGAGATTCCAGAATGGAAATAGGAGCATATTTCCATGGACTTTGGAGTGGGTCTACCGAAATCAAGCAAGGCCATGATGAATCTAGGTAATCACACAGGTTAATAAAGTCCTCGCACTTTCTACCAATACGCATGAACTATAATTTGGATAAACTCGCTGCCTTATACATGACAACATTGTAAGGTTACACAGGGTCCCAACCAGTATTTTGCCAGATAGAGATCCAAGGTTTGTATCTCGGTTTTGGAAAAGCTTCCAAGAAGCCATGGGAACTAAGATTACCCTCAGTATGGCCTATCATCCCCAGACATATGGCCAAACAGAGAGAACAATTCAAACCTTAGAAGATATGCTGAGAGCGTGTGCGTTGGATTTCAGCGGTAACTGGAATGAACATCTGTCTTTGATAGAATTCGCATACAACAACAGTTATCACAGCAGCATAGGGATGGCGCCATATGAAGCTCTATATGGACGAAAATGTCGATCACCACTGTATTGGGATGAATTCGGAGAGAAAGCCATAACATGTCCCGAGCTAGTCCAAGCAACAGTGGATAAGGTTGCAATCATAAGACAACGACTTAGGACAGCTCAATATCGACAGAAAAGTTGGGCAGACTTGAAGAGAAGACCCATGGAATTTAAAGTTGGTGAAAAAGCATACCTCAAAGTCTCTCCAATGAAAGGAGTAGTCCGATTTGAAAAGACCGGGAAGTTAAATCCCCTATATGTTGGATCGTTCGAAATCTTGGAAAGAGTGGGAAAACTGCTTATAGACTGGCATTATCCCCAAACATGTCCAGGATTCACAATGTCTTCCATGTTTCACAACTAAGGAAATACATTGCGGATCCTAGTCACATTCTTGAAGAAGGCCCACTTATTGTTACAAGTAATTTGAACGAGGAGTTGAAATACGAAGAGATTCCTATTCGAATTGTGGACACAAAGAATCAGGTACTTAGACAGAGAACCATTCCATATGTCAAAGATCAGTGGTCCAATCATACAGAGAGAGAATCCACATGGGAACTGGAAGAAAGAATGCGTAAACATATCCCTACCTTTTCGATGGTCAAGGTAACCAAAGTTTCGAGGAAGAAACTTTTTTCAAATTTGTAACATCCTAGATTATTCAGCATGCATTGAGACTCAATATTGTACCAAATACAACCTCAAATGAATTCAAATTTTGAAGGATAAATCATCAATATGTAACATCCATTTTGACACCATTATATCCCTCATTATTCATATTTTATGGCCATTATGACCATTAAAATGTGGCCATTAAGTTTGGCCTTTCACCTCCCCATCCTTGACCTATAAATACCCTTGCTTTGCACAAGAGGAAACACACCAACACACTCATTGCCTTCTGATATTTCGAGTGAGAGAGCTGCTAGTTTCGAGTGCAAGTTCTGCCAGTGTTGCCTAAGGTTTCGTGCAAGGTCTTGTCCAAAGAACTCCAAGTTTCTTCCACATTTTGTTCAAGATTCCAAGGTAAGTGGGTTTTTGCTAGTATATTCATTTGATATAAAATATATGATGTTCATACCATGTCCTATTTTTTTGAATTATCGTTCGAGCATTTGTTTCGTGTAAGTTCATGTTATGATCCATGCTCTGTTTCTAGCACTGTTATTACTGTCATGATATGGATCTACAGAATTCTGTACTCTGAATCATATGATATGATTAATGCATCCCCCCTTAGAGAAGTAAAAATAGGGACTGATCAGTAAACCATAAAAAAGAAGTATATATCAGCGCTACTTGTTCTCTGTTATCTTTTCATGATGCCTTTCAAATTCAGTATATATCTATGTATGAAGTTGTTATGCTCGAATGATTCACCCACTTGCTGAGTGTTTCTCCAAACACTCACCCCTAGTTTCCCCACCCAGATAAAAATGAAGAGCAGATTGAAGAAGAGGAGCAAGACATGTTTTGGGGCTGGTGAAGACATCTTAAATTTTTTATTTCGCTTCCGTAATTCTGTTATATAAAGTTGTAAAGACGATCATTTTTTTGATTACGTAATAGACTGGTTTTTTATCTATGCTACGAGGCTTGATGTTTTACAATGTATGACTGTTAAACATCACCAATGTCATGTGTCTCGATCTCAGGGCGTGATATTTATGGGCGTTACAACTCTACCCCCTTAAAGAAATTTTGTCCCGGAAATTTACTCTCCAAACAAGGCTGGGTAGCGGTGTCGCATATCAGCTTCAACCTCCCAGGTTGCTTCCCTTCCTGAGTGGTTTGTCCACTGAACTTTAATCATTGGAATAGTTCGATTCCTCAGTCTTCTGTCTTATCTAAGAAGAATCCTCATTGGCTCTTCTTCATAATCCAGATTAGATGTAAGCTGCATCGACTCGTAGCTCAGCACATGAGCTGGATTAGGAACGTATTTGCGTAACGCTGATACATGAAACACGTTATGCACTGCTGACAGGGCTGGAGGTAGCGCTAATCTATAGGCTAGCGTCCCAACTTTTCCTAAGATCTCGAATGGACCAAAATCTTGGGCTCAATTTACCATTTCTTCCAAATCTCATTATCCCTTTCATGGGTGCTACTTTCAGAAATACATGATCTCCCACTTCAAATGTCAGCTCTAGACGACGATTGTCAGCGTAAGTCTTCTGTATACTCTATGTTGTTCTCATCCGTTCACGTATTTTACTGATAGCTGCAGTAGTTTTTTCAACCAGATTTGGTCCTATTTCTACTCTTTCACCAATATCATCCCAATGAATTGGTGATCTGCATTTCCTCCCATAAAGTGCTTCGTAAGGGGCCAGCCATCTCTATTGAAGCTTGGTAACTGTTGTTATATGTGAACTCTATCAACGGTAATTTGTAATCCCAGCTTCCTGTGAAGTTGATTGCACTAGCTCGGAGCAGATCTTCAAGTGTCTGACTTACTCTTTTGGATTGACCATCAGTTTGGGAATGAAATGTTGTACTAAACGTTAGTTTAGTTCCCAAAGCTTGATGTAAACTTTTTCAGAATCTGGACGTAAATCTTGGATCTCTATCTGAGACGATGGACACTGTCAGGCCTCGTGCTCTTAACAGAGTAAAGTCATACAAACACACGCGGAAGCTATCAAAAAGCGGGTAAAAATTTCTCTTTTGGCCTGACAGGTTAAAAAAATATAATTTAAAATAGTGCGATACTCAAAATAAATATCCCAGTTTATAAAAACCACTAAACATCACAATCATTATAGCATATGAGTACAAGTATCAGACTCCAACCACAAAGTACAACAACAAAGCACAGGACATCCCCTGGCTAACAGTACTGATACATATAAATTTGCTATACGCAACTGGGACACGCTAACCACCTCCTGGGGCACCACCAGCTGGGTTAAAACCACAACCAGCTGTAAAACCTGGGTTCCCTGAAAGCAGCACAAACAAGGAAACAAACCAAGCCCCAAAGGGACATGGGGTCAAACCCCAGTACAGAGAGCGAAAGAAATAGCTAAAGAAAGGCATAAGATAAAAATGCAAATACCATGCGTGCAATCGAGGCTACCACCGAACACCGGGAGCCAAAGAATTCCAGCAGCTGCTCAACAACCAAAAATCAGGTCCCATAATATGAGGTGTGAGAGCTACTCACTCCGCCCATATACATACTCAACCTGCGGTCACCCAACCCATAAGGTGTGAGAGCTACTCACTCCGCTCATGGTGGCCAATCACACCAGCAGTGAGAAAGCACGTGAGGTGTGGGAGCTACCCACTCCGCCCACAATTCTGCACCTTAACACATACAATTCAGGCAGTACAAGGCACGACAATAAAAGAGTCTGAATGCACAATGATAACGAGTGTATGCAAATAAACAGCAGGCAGCAACAATGCACAGCATACACAAAACAACACACAGCAATCACTGCACATATCCACGCCAGATCTCACACATTATCTCTGCCAATTCCAAGCTATGACAAGCTCAAATCCGTACCTTAATTTGCACAACGATTACCACAATTACAGGCCCGAGAGATCTGAGTCCAACACCTGCTAAACACACGCACAAGCAGGTTTTAGGGAAACGCTAACAGAAACTCACGGCCAAACACAAAATTACACGGCTGGGAGTTAAACACTCAAACCAGCAATTACTCTCCCTAAAACATCTTAACAGGAAGCTTAAGCTAAGGCTAGAACCAAGATCTCACCGAATAAAACGGAGTTCTACCTGAACTACGCAACACACGAACACAACAGCAACTTCATGCTTTTGCTCCAGCCAACGACAGCCTCCTAAAGCAGTATAAGAAAGAGCTCTTCGAGATGAGTCCAACGCTACCTCGCACGTACCAAACAACGGTCGGAAACGACGGGAATTCGTCGGAGAAACTCACGGTGAACAGTACCGAGGGTTTGAGAAACAGAGGATGAAGGTCGGGTAAATTTTGCTAAGTATGGAATCTGGTGAAGTAATAGAAGACCACGCTTCTAACATATAAATACCCGCAAGAAATCTGGTTAAAAACAGGCACCGACATAAACAGATCTCACAGCCAATACAACGCATGCGCTACATGCTCAAAACTCCACGGTGAAATCTGAAATGTTAACGCTAACGAAGTCTGAAGACTATTGCTCATCGCTGGAGAAATCTGGAAAGCTAAACACAACGCTTGCTTCGAAACCGCGGTGAAATCTGGATAACAAACCAACGCTGGTATAGCGCTAATACCAAAAAGACGTCGCACAGGGCCACAGGTGAAATCTGAATGCTAGCGCTAAAAGCTGGACACTGAAATCTGGTCACTCGAACGCTAACTAACAAAACAGATCTCTCCCTCCAGCGTTCACCAAACGACGCCGTAGCCACTTAACCAAACGACATCGTTTAGCCCTCAATATAAAAACACGCGGGCATATCTCTACTTCAGATTCTAGCGCTAAATACAAAACCAGATCTCACAAAAAAGACGGCGTTTCCTTTCCTACGCTACAAAACACGCCGCAACGCTAAGCGTCCAGATTTCACAAAATCCAAACAGATTTCTCACGAAACAAACAGATTTCACCAACATACAGATTTCTCGCTAAACCATATTTCAAACTCGAAAAACCAAAATTCCCATAATTGTTCCAAGGGTGAAATCTGACCCGAAAATACAATCCAAAGACACAAAAAGAAATCTGAACCACCAGAAATATCTAAAAATCGATTAATTCCAACCAAATTAATCTAAATCACATTTCCAGGTCTCACAGACACTAGAATACCATGAAGCCTCACTATTTCATTGATATACAGCTCTGCGTACTTGTTCAGCTCAAAGTTCGTCTTAACATATAGAAATGAGCTGACTTTGTCAATCTACCCACTATGACCCAAATGGAATTGAACCCATGTAATGTTTTGGGTAATCCCACTACGAAGTTCATGGCAATGTTTTCCCATTTCATTCTGGTCTGGAAGCAGTTTTAACATACCTGCTGGTCTTTGGTGTTCTGCCTTCACTTGTTGACATGTTAAGAATTCTGAGACAAATCTGGAGATGTCGCGTTTCATTCCTGGCCACCAGTACAACTTTTGCAAATCTTTATACATCTTTGTTCCTCCTGGGTGAACTGAGTACAGCGTGTTATGAGCTTCATTCATAATTTCGGATTGTAAATTATCAGCTCGCGGCACCCATAGATCCCCTCTGTAGTAGTATAAATATTTCCACCTCTCTGCTCATCTTGTTGCTTCCATTTCAGCAACTGGTCATCTCTTGATTGCCCTTCTCTAATCCGATCCTCCAACGTGGATTGGATGACAAGCATAGCTAGTCCAGCAACACTCCTATGGTTTACTATTTTCAGTTCAAACTTTCTATTTCCATGGCCAAGTTTCTCTGCACTGACATTTGAGCTAATCCCACTGATCTTCTACTCAACGCATCTTCTACTACATTATTCTTACCGGGATGATATCTAATCGCACATTCATAATCCTTTACCAATTCTAACCATCTTCTTTGTCTCATATCCAGTTCCTTCTGAGTAAAGAAGTACTTAAGACTCTTATGATCAGTGAAGATTTCACATTTTTCTCCATAGAGATATGTCTCCAAATCTTAAGTGCAAACACTATAGCTGCCAGCTCTAGATCATGAGTTGAATAGTTTTTCTCGTGGGTTTTCAATTTTTGGAAGCATAGGCAATCACCCTACGATCTTGCATCAACACTGCACCTAAACCCAATTTGGATGCATCAGTGTAAAAAACATAGTCTCCCTGTCCATTTGGCATAGTCAGTACAGGGGCTTCTATTAAAGCTTGATTTAGTCTCTCAAAACTGGCTTGACACTCAGGGTTCCACGCATATTTAACATTCTTCTTGGTTAAGGAGGTTAATGGGACAGCTATCTTAGAAAAACATTCTATAAATCTTCGGTAATAACCTGCCAAGCCTAGAAAACTTCTAATCTCATAAACGTTCTTAGGCACGACCAGTCCCAAAAAGCTTCTACCTTCGTTGGGTCTACTTCTATTCCTTCCTTGGAGATTATATGACCTAAGAAGGCAACTTTTTCTAGCCAAAATCACATTTACTGAAATTAGCGAAGAGTTACTTATTCCTTAAAATCTGCAATATTACTCTAAGCTGGTTTACTTGCTCTTCTCTACTCTTTGGATAAATGAGAATGTCGTCTATGAAAATTATTACGAATTTATCTAGAAAAGGTTGGAATACCCTATTCATCAAGTCCATGAAGTCTGAAGGTGCATTTGTCAGCCCAAAGGGCATCACTAAAAATTCGTAATGGCCATATCGTGTTCTAAAGGCCGTCTTGGACAAATCTCTATCTTTCGCCTTAAGCTGGTGATAACCAGATCGGAGATCGATCTTTGAAAACATAGATGCTCCTCGAAGTTGATCGAATAAGTCATCAATTCGAGGGAGTGGGTAATTATTCTTAACAGTCAACTTAATCAACCCTCTATAATTTATACACAAACGCATATTGCCATCTTTCTTCATTACAAACAGTACTGGTGCTCCCCATGGTGAAGTACTTAATGAAACATTTTTCCAGGAGATCCTGAATTTGCTCTTTTAATTCTTTCATCTCGGACGGTACGAGTCTATATGGGGGTTTGGAAATAGGTTTCGCATCTGGCACCAAATCAATAGTGAAGTCGAGTTCCCAATCTGGAGGAAGACCAGAGATATTGTCTGGTATCACTTCACGAAATTCGTTTACTACTTCTACCTCTGACAGCTTAAGCTTTCTATCCTCAACTAGGGATGATATGCTGGCCAGAAATCCCAAACATCCTTCTTTAAACAGCTTTGAGCTTTCAATCTGAAATTTGGCGGACAGCTCTCTTAGCTGGTGCAGCTCTAAACAAGAACTGTTGTCTGGGGTTGGATTAACTTCTACTGTCATTAATTTAAAATTTATAATCACACAAAATTTTGTTACCAATCCATACCCAAAATTAAATCAAATTCAGGCATAGGCAGCACAATTAAATCCGCACACACTAAACTCCCCTGCAATTTCAGCTCTAAATAAACAGTTTCTCTCCCGATGGTATGGTTACACAATATTCGATTGATAGCGATTCAGGTTGGAGTAATATTTTCTTACTAAAAGCCTCTGCTATAAAAGAATGGGTAGCACTTGAATCTATTAAAACTGTAGAAGGAATACCAGCAACAAAGATTTCACATGTGATCACCGTGGTATCTGTATCAGCCTAATCCGTTTTCATGACATATGCTCTACTGGGAACAAGCTGCTTTGATTTTTGACAATCCTTGGCAATATGACCAGGCGCACCACAATTATAACATACCTTCTGACCAAATTTACACTGGCCAGCGTGGTTCCTTTGATATTTTGGGCACACTGGTCTATTATCAACTCCAGGGACTGCACTAATTGGCTGGGGTTGGGGAGTTCTTTGACCTTGAGGCCTCTGCTTGTTTTTGGGCCGTTTGTCTTGCCTCTGGTTCTTGAGCTGAAAAGCTTGACGTTTCAGCTGTCTCTCCACTTCTATTTCTTTCCAATCTTGTTCAGAACGGAGGGCTTTGTCTACTGCTGACCTAAAGTCCTTAGGTTCAGCTAGTCTCACAACATGTTTCAGGGTTGGCCTCAGTTCGTCAACAAAATGACGAAGTTTTTCTCCTGCATCTTTCCCAATCAAGGGTACATAATAGCATCCTCGTTCAAACTTTCGAATGTAGTCTCTCACTGTCATATCTCTCTATTTCAGGTTAGGAATTCGTGCTTCAGCTCAGAGCGCACATCTGCTGTAAAGTATTGATCATAGATTACTTTCTTGAAATCCCCCCAAGAAAGTGTGCTCAATTCTTTAGATAATTTGGCGCCTTCACACCAAATCATTGCTTCATCCCTGAGCATATAAATGGTGCATCTGGCTCTGTCCAGATCAGCCAGTTGCAAATATTCGAATATCACTTCTAAGGATTTGATCCAGCTCTCAGCGGCGAATGGATCACTAGTTCCAGAAAATTCCTTGGGTATTTGACGTCTAAATTTCTCCCGAGTATTCTCATGACTGAATCCTCTGTTTGAAGATTGGCCATTCTCGTGGTTAGACTAGTATACTAGTCGTTCCAGCAATTGCGTCATGCTTGCTATCACACGTGTATTGCTATCAGAATTATCTTCCTCATTCATATCTTCTCTCCTTCCTCTTCCTGCCATATCTGAGCCATAGTCCAAATCCACCACAATTCTATTACAAAGGATCTTTACACTATGACAATAAATAAACTCACAGTTTAACTGAAGCGGCTGACGTAGGCTATCTCAGACTAGAAGAAGTGTTTATCTCAAGGACCATGCTCTGATACCAACTCTAATTACCACATATTTCAAATAGAAATTTCCAAAGCTTACGGAATCAAATTAAAAGGATCCAGGAATCGTAGCGAATAGAAAATTAACTGAATAATTTTGTGTTAAACCGAATTTCACAAATATTCCACCTCACATCTAAGAAGAAAGAAAATCAAGGCTGAATATATATACGATATATTTATAAGCTTCCCAATGTAGTTGCGTACAAAATGCAGAGAGTTATACATGATTTAATTGATACAAAATTATTTACAACTGATAACTATCAATTCAAAGCTGAACAAGATAGGAAATCTATAACAGCACGGAAATGCAGGTTCCACGATAAACACCTCTGATCTAACATGTGCCCACCAGCAACTTCTAAACCTGGTCACCTGCACTTAGGAAAACTAGTGAGTATAGAGGCAAATCTGGATAAAGAAAGAGCAGGCAGCACAGGCATAAAAATACTTTAAACTGGAAACTGGAACAATAAACTGCAAAATGTAATGCTTTATACTGTAAAACTATGATCTGTAAAAAAAGAATTTTATCTATCTTGAATACTCGGTTATATAACAACCAACAATATTCCTCTTTTTTAAAATGAAGTGTGAACGAAAGCTTTTCTTTAGGTCCTCTATTCGCTTGATCAAGCTTAACTGGTTCCAGGTGGAGCGGAATCCAATGATACTTAGCCATTGTCCGCATGCCCTAATCTTTTCTCTATTGGCAGGGCACTTCGGTCCGTAAACCGGTTGCACACACCCTCTGTTGGCAGGGTACTTCTATCCATCGATCGATTATCACACACCCTCTGTTGACCATATAAATTTCGTCACAGTTCACAAAGCTTTTGAAATAAACTTCTTTTAAATTTTCTGAAAATCTTTTTTTCTGTAAACTTCTTTTGTATGATCTGAAAAAGTTCACTTTCTTATATGGTTCGCTATTTTAAAACTCTCTTGATGTTGGAAATCTGCTGGGAGTTCATTAGAGATCAATATGAGGAAACTGGAACTAGCTCGGGCTACAGAAATGAATAAAGAGCAGTAGAGCTCTGAGCTGATAAACTATCTCTTGCACTGGGTATAACTACGAATAGGTTGGAATTATACCGTTGAATCAAAGCTAATGAAACGAAGAATCAAAATTGAAGTTACTATACTCGCCCAGAAAGGTCCTGAGCTGGATCAACTCGGAGTATGATCAGTACGCAAGCGTACTGATTGCGAACTTAGGGGCTATTTGGTCGATTAAATTCAACCCATATCGGAAAATCAGGTCATGAACAACTGAATAAGGAAACCATATTGCAACCGGACTGGAAATGAAATCAGATCGCAAGTGGGCTGGACAACCATATCGCAACTAGAAAACCATCTCGGACAAAAATAAGCAGATCGCGAACTTAGTTCAATAAAAACTATCAGCTTGAAAGATTCCCTTAGTCTTAAGGAATCGAAAATATCTAAGGAAGACTCCAGTAAACAAGAACGGGTAAGCTACTTGTAAGCTACTAAGGCAAAAATACCTAAGCTGTTGTGAGCTACTGAAAGAAAAGCATGTAAGCTGCTTTGAAGAACATCCCAGGAAACTCAGGAAGAAACAGGAACGAATATCATAAAAAATTTCCTAACATCCTTTCTGAATCAAAATCTCAGCAAACCAATACATTCTTCAAGAACACAACTTAAAATTGACTCTGCGTTTAAAAAACTTCAAAAATAGTTCTCAAAACTTTTAAAACTAGCACACACAGACATGAAGGAATTTCAATATATGATATCCAAAGTACAGCAAGAAACAGAGTTTACTTGCCTTTACAACGACGATGATTAACAAAGCTCTATCTGGATTTAACAATGAACAAACACGATCGCTCCTTGTGAAAATCTTTTAAAACTTTGGTCGGTTTTCTTTCTACAGAGAGCACTGCTTCTTCAAGAGATTTTTCCTTTACTCAAAGTTTTCGTGAATGAATGTGAGAGGTGCTTGTGTAGGTATTTGTACAAAATTTTAAGCCAAGTTAAATGAAAACATATTTTGTTAAAGTACTACAAAAGCAGTGCTATTATGATTTTAAACCCATAAATCACGCCCTAAGCTGAACAGATCAGCACAGATAAAAACTGATAGATAATTAAAATTACAAATAGATCCCTCAAAACTTTTATCTCTATAATTGTGCAATTGTGGATTTATGGGCATTACATTGGGTGTGTGACTATTTGCCTCAACGAGTTGTTCGTCAATATTGTTTTGGGATGAGAGATAAAGTAGGGCCTCCAGTCATCGGGATCTGATGACTAAGGCAAGAGCTAGCTTTTCTTGGGTAGTTTAGTTCACCTCCGCTCCGTTCAAAGCATGGCACACGAAATACACGGTGTAACGTCCAGGAAATCCATAAAGCCACAAGTTATTGAATTTGTTTCAAGGGGTTAAACTGCTATTTTTTTTTTCTTGAGTTTAACATTTAAGCTTTCTCCTGAGCTGATTTCTTAGATTTTATCTTGGGCGGTTCGTGGACGGTTCCTGCTTGAATAAACCCAAGCACAGTTTGGTTTCTTTTAAAAATAATAATAATAATATTTTTAAGCAAAATTATTACCGCTGCACAAGGTTAAGGCACGCATAAAATAACTTTTTTAAAGCAAAATGATAACTGTTGGCACATGTGTTAAGACTAAGCATTTTAAGCAAATGATTATTGTTGGCGTGTGAGATAGGAAAACACCTTCCTTGTTTAATTGCTTTGTTAAGACGCTGAGGGTGCTTTTCTAAACCTCAAAAACCAACCAAAGATTTTCTTCAGTATACGTTTAGATCGTGCTTGTGAGAGATTCAAAGCCGAAGCTGTTCTCTGCAACCCGCCGTTCAGCAAAAGGCAAGTAAACTCTGTTTCTTGCTGCTTCTGTGAAAGCATATTATTGTTCACTTTTCTCTGCGTGTTGTTTGCTTTCTGTTTGCATCTGCTTCAGAGTTTGGGTAATGTTTAAATGTTTTTCAAATGATGTTAGGATCTGTACTCTTTCAGCGGTTTCGAAAATGGTTTTAAGTTCTCAAATATTTTACAGAAGAGTTTCTATGACAGTTGAGCTGTCGTATCTTACAAATTTCTGGGTTGTACGAAAATAGTTTCAAAGTATAGTTCCCTGTGTGTTTCCAGAGAATAAGTCATGCTAGATGGTTAGGGATGAAGTTCTGAGCTGATAGGCAGAGCTGGTCTAGCTAGAGCGCTGTTCTGGCTTGATAAGCTTAGCTAATCTATTCGAACCTCTCCAAGATCTTTTCAGTACTTGTGCTGGATGGTTAAGGATGAGGTTGAGCTGATAGGTAGAGCTGGTCTAGCTAGAGCGTTGTTCTGGCCTGATAAGCTTAGATAATCTGTTCGAACTTCTCCAAGCTATTTTCAGTACTCGTGCTGGATGGTTAAGGATGAGGTTCTGAGCTGATAGGTAGAGATGGTATAGTTAGAGCGTTGTTTTGATCTGATAATCTTTGCTAATCTGTTCGAACTTCTCCAAGCTGTTTTCGTACTCGTGCTGGATGACTAAGGATGAGGTTTTGAGCTGATAGGCAAAGCTAGTCTAATTAGAACCCTGATCTGATCTGATAAGCTCAGCTAATCCGTTCGAACTTCTCCAAGTTGTTCTTCAATATCGTGTTGTTATTACAACCTCTTATGGTTCGTTCGATCATTTCAGTTCGTAGTTTGATCCCTGTTGGTCCGAAAATAGGATCAAAAGATCAGCAGCCGCGCTTTTGTTAAAAGACTTTAAAATTTTGCGCTGCTAATACTAACTGGAGCTGCAATAGCTCGTTGTTCTTGAACATTAAAGATAAACAGAGCACCGGAAACGGATCTGGTATGATTTAAAAATCATGCGGAAAATACCAGAACTGAATCCTGTATTTTAAAACAACTCAAACAGATTTATGTACAACATAAATCTGTTCGAGACTTGTGTGCTTGTGTGCTGCTGAAATGCGATGCTAAGTAAATAGTCTGCTGAAATGCATGCGTATGCTTAAATGAATGCGTGCTGAACTCTAAACGTGCAATGCTAAAGTAAATGCTGAAAGCTTAAAGAACACAATACAGTACGCAGCATATTTGTTTATGGAAGTTCGGATATCAACATCCTACATCTCCCCTTCTTCCACCTCGGAAGGATCCACTACTTCATAACTGCACATCAGCCGCAACTGTGTGACTAACTACATACACAAGAGTTTTACGTCATCATGCTTGGACGGATCTGTTAACATATTTCGAGATTCATTCACAAACAGTTGTGAATGAATCCGGGTGTGTGAGATTGATACAATGAACGCTCAACTCTCTGTTTTTCTCACACACGAGGGAAATGCTCTAACAAGCTAATTCTAGCTACACTGTCAACTGCAATGAAACTCTCTCTCGAATGATTAGTTGACAGCTTCACTTCAGATTATTTTCCCTCTGTTGGTGCACTGTGTAAACAATGAAATTCTCCCACAGTATGTAGTTGCACCAACTGAACGAACACTAAGTGTCTCGCTCACTCTCAGAACCCCCACTTCTTCAATGGGCGTCGCTTCTAATATATAGCCTCTGTAAA
>KV018152.1:22924-37781 GCA_001598015.1 Dorcoceras hygrometricum
TGCACTGTAGCTTGCGACTGGATTGCCTTCTCTACGACGTCGCTTCCTCTTGCGTCTGGATGCAAGCTACCTGCTGATTCTTGCGACTGCTCTTTCAAACCATCTGCTGAATATGATGACGTCACCGATGACGTCATCAACACTAATCCATCTGCTGATTCTCCAGCACGACGTCGCTTCTTCTCTCGCGCTTTGCTTCATCTGCTGATAGCCAACTGCTGATTGTGATGACATCAAGGCTGATGTCATCACAGCTCATTCCATATCTAGCGCATCTCTTCTCATCTGCTGAATCTTCCTGCTGATCACAGTAGCTTCCTGCTGAATGATGACGTCACTGCTGATGTCATCTACGCTTTACGCTCCAGCTGATTTCTTCATCGTTCCAGCTTCAGCTTGCGCTGCTTCTTAGCTTCTTGCTTCTTGGATAGCGACTGTCGATAGATTCATCAACAGTACTTATAATTGCTACTGCTAACAGATTCGTCAACAGTAACTTGCGCATCTTCTTCTTCGATCTAATTCTTCAGCGCGCTTCTCAATCCCAGTACCAGCTGGTTCATCTTTGCTCTTTAGCACTTGCAGCTGGTTGTCATCGTTTCAGCTGGTTCATCATGCTCCAGCTGATTCAACTTGGCCTCCGCCTGATTACGAACAGCTGATTCAACTTTGGACGTCTTCATTGCTAATTCAACTGCCGATTCCATGAACACCAAACCAACTGCTGATCGTTTATGTTGCGAACCAACTGCTGGACAGATATAGCTGTTGCTGATCGTCTTCTTCGTTCCTAAAATCTGTACGCTTAAGTAGAATTGTTAGAATCACAATAACAGGTTTTGTGTAATTCAAAACTTAATCAGGATCTGTCAAAACAGATCCAACAATCCCCGAACTATTCCAGTTTACACTTGCGATCTACTTTTTCCTCGAGCTGATCCTGAGTTCACGAGCTGTTCGCGAACTGATTTTTCCCGAGCTGATTTGAACCTGCGAGCTGACATCACTATTCTAATCTGACCTGACTGCTTCTTTTCTTTAAGTTTGTGAGCTGATCTATTTTCTATCTTCTGAGCTGTTTTGAGCACGCGATCTATTTTCCCCTCTGAGCTATTCTAAGCTCGCGATCTGGTCTTTTTGCCCTAATATGAGTTGACCTTTGTTGACTTTCATAACCTCGTCTAACTATTCTAAGTTGTATTGACTTTCCCTAATCTGAGTTGACCAACCACTTGTGATATGTTCTCTTCTCCGAGCGGTTTTATGCTCACAATCTGATTTCTCACCCAGAACTGTTTCACGCTTGTGACATGTTTATACCCAGACCTGGCCCAAGCCGTGATCTTTTTTCTATCCAGAGCTAATCTAAGCGTGATCTGTTTTCTATCATGAGCTGATTTCAGAATTTTAGAGCTATGTTCTGTCGTACACCCAGCATCCTTTCAAATGAAAAAATGGACTTTTATTTTAACAAAACGAACCACTTGTGTGCGATCTCTTATTTCAATTGTTTTAATGATATATGGCAAGGTTACAAGGAGGAATGACAGAAGTTTTCCTGCCATATTTCATAAAGTTTAAAGGAAGTGATTTCAAAGTTTTATGAACTGTGGCAAAGATAACAACGGTCAGCTTAAGAGCGTGTGGATGTCGATCGACGAAACGGGATGCCCCTCCAGACTACATGTAGACGTCGGTCAACGGACCGAGGTGCCCTTCAAAACATGAATGTTAATGGACGATAGTCGCCATAGCCTGTTTACAGATGAGCTTGATCAAGCGACCAGACCAAAGAAGAACTTGTGCGCCACACCTCATATTGAAAAGTGAATGGGTTATTTTATACCCGCAGATTTTTAAGAAAGTTTATGTTTAATGTTTACTTCTTCTATGTTAAATCCTATGTATGGTGTGTGTGGATTTTTCTATTACCAGATTTACCTGCTGAGCCTCTAGGCTCACTAGCTTTCAAGGATGCAGGGTGTTTTTTGAGAGCTGGCTACGCGAGCTGGAGCAGATCGGGAAGTGTGTTTATCGACGGTCCAGTGTTTCCGTGCTATTACAGGCCGCATCTTTTGTGAAAAAAGTGTTTCAGACTATTTCAATTCAAATTGTTTCTAAACTGGTTTTGAACTATTTGTATTAAAAGATTTCTATGTTAGTATCCGTACTCCAATCTGTTTCGTATTGAGCTGTTACAATCCGTAAGCTATTTTGCAATCTGATTTACTCTAAGCTGTTATATCCCGTGAGCTCTTTGTGCTAAAAGTCCAAATGACCTTATTACAATTATCGTTTTCCAGTCTGAGTGAGATCAACTTACACAATTATCATCGGTTCTTACCATTGCCATCCTGATCTATTTGCCCATGCGTGAGCTGAATCGTTTCTTTTATCGCACAATCACCCCTAATCGTATGTCTTCTTAGAATTTCTAATATTTGAAAATGTTGTACGTATTTCCTCCTACTTTTGAGATTATTTTGTAAATCGGTGGACTAGCGCCACACGGGTTGGTGAACCTATCTTTCCTCTCGAACCAAGACCGAGCTGGCAGATTGTGAGGACTATAATTAGCCAAGGTAATTAGTGGCTTAATCAGTTCATATTAGTGGTTAATCAATCGTGATCATTCAGCTTAGGGTGTTATCGGTTGAGATGGATCGGCTCAGATTCAAGCTGATCTTATGCTCCGTGTTAAGATGATGGTGAAAGCTGCTTTGGATTTCAGTTTAGGTCAGCCCTGGTGCGAGCAATCGGGTGGTCTGTGCTGATCTTAGGAGTGTAAGCTGATTAGATTTTGGTGAAGAACTGACTCAGTTCGAAGTGCACTGGACGTATTGAATGAGATATTTGGCTTATAAGCTTGATGGTGTGGTTATACGAGCTGGTCCAAAGTATCGTAGTGTGAGCTAATGGATTTGACCATATTGGGTGCAAGCTGACAGGTAAGTACTATGCTGTGTTTAGCCGTGCTGAGTTTGTGAGCTGATCCTTTGCTGTTGTAGTGTGAGCGGGTCCAGTGTGTAGCGGTCTGAGCTGGTAGTGAGTCAAGAAGTATCGTTTAGCAGGAAGTGGCAGATGTGAGCTGATCTGAGTCACGAGATGAGTTGACTTTGCAAGCTGAGTTGACCTTTGCAAGCTGAGTTGACCATCACGAGCTGAGTTGACCATCGCACTGCTCCAAGTATGTGCGCTGCGATCTGAGAGTATCATGAACTATTTTGGTTGTCGTAATAGAGCATCACAAGCTGACCTGAGTGATGCGTACTGGATAGAGTACCCTAAGCTGAGCTGTTGAGGTGCGTGCTGATCCAAGTGTCGCGTACTTCATAGAGACTGTAAGCTGAGCTGAATGCTCTGTGCTTGTCTGAGCGTGCAACCTGATGAAATCTGAGTTGATATCAGTTTGAGTAGTAGGATGTAAATTGGATTCATCTTTGGGAGTTACGCAGCGTTCTGAACTGAGTAGTGAGATCAGGGACGGTGTTCTGTGTTGTTTGGTTTAATCGGTTTGGGCTAGAGCTGATGGCGAAGAAAATTTGTGGTGAAAACTGCGGGTGAAATTCATATCGAGTGAGAGCTGTTGGAGTCCGTGAGCTGACCAGTATGTGATCTGATACTATTGTGCGTGGCATGAACTATTTCGTCTGGTAAGATTTGGTGTGAGCTGATCTTATTCTCCTGTGTTGGAGGGCACGCGATCAGTGTGCGTGAGAGCTGAGTAGTGCACGAGAGCTGTTTAGTGCGCGAGAGCTGTTGGGTGCACTAGAGCTGGCCTGTGTCTGTGAGCGTGATCAGGCCGGTACGTGATCTGAGTAAGTGCATCTGAGGTTACTATGAATGAGGCATAATCCGATCTGTTAGCTCCGAGCTGAGCTGGGTATTGCACGAGCTGAACGCTGTGCGCTAATCTGATCTGAGTGCGCGAACTGATATGATGCACGATCTGATCTAGGTGTGTGATCTGGTATGTGTCACATCCCGAGACCGAGACTCATGATATCGGCAATATTAAACAATTATAAAATTGTAAAACATTAAGTCTCATAGTATAGCTCAAAAACAGTCTATTACATAACCAAAAATATAATCGTTTTTACATCTGAAAATCAAATTCTGAATAACACAGTGCGGAAGCGAAATTACATTAACAAAAAGAAAAGCAGAATCTTCACCAGCCCCAAAACAGCTCTTGTTCCTCTTCTTCAACCTGTTCTTCGTTCTTATCTGGGTGGAGAAGTAAGGGGTGAGTGTTTGGGGAAACACTCAGCAAGTGGGGGATATCATTCGAGCATACAACATATACTGGATAACAGGTTTCAGAACAGAGCATATACAGAACAGAGAACTTGTATAGGTAGCACTGATAGTTACTTCGTTTATATGGTTTACTGATCAGTCCCTAATTTTTACTCCTCTAAGGGGTCTAGGCCATAGTTACACCACGTAACTCAGAGTGCGGAATATTCCATAGACCCATATTACGACAGAAACTTCAGTGCTAAAACAAAGCATAATTCATATCATGAACTTGACACGAAACAAAATCTGATATGAAACAAGTGCTCGAATGATAATTCAAAACAGGATTCAACATGAATAATATATATAGTATTTCAACCGAACAATACATAGCAAAAGCCCACTTACCGTCTGCTGAAATCTGTGCGGTTCAAAGTGCATGTATTGTTTAGATCTTTGCAAATCTGATGCACGAAATCTGAAGAACTTCGTACAGTTCTGAGTTATAACTTGTGCAGGATTTCAACGAGAGAGTTTACTGTATTTTCTGAGGAATTTCGGAAGGAATTGTGGGAAGTATGCTGCCATCAGCTGGGTATTTATAGGTGCAGGAATGGGAGTCAAAAGGTCTGTCATTAAGGCCATAAATTCCTGATTTCATGGCCATTAAAATGGCTGTTACAAGAGCAAAGGTTTAGGCATTGACTTGGGTGATTTAATTGGCCATTAATCCCTCCAAATTGGCAGTTATAATTACGAGATTTGCTCTGTACGCGTGAAGAAGCTTACTGAAATTCACGGCCAAGTCTGAGTTTTCTTTACCGAATCTGATTTTGCGTCGCCAAATCTGAATCTGCGTCGCTAAATTTGAATTTGCCAAATCTGAATTTACTTGGTCAAAGCTGAGTTGACCAGTCTAGAGCTGCGTTGACCAGTCCAGAGCTGTGTTGACCAGTCCCAAATCTGAGTTGACTGCTGATTGTCCAGAAATCTGAGTTGACTGCTGACTTATCCAGAAATCTGAGTTGACTGGCAGGAATCTGAGTTGACCGATGAATCTGAGTTGACCGACGAATCTGAGTTTACCGAGAGGGATCTGAGTTGACCGACCCGAATTTTTTTTTTTTTGAAAGCTGAATTTCTGGGTTTTCACAGTATGTGTGCAAGCCTAAGGTTAAACAGTGGAGGTCTGAGCTGGTCCGAAGGTACTGTAGATCGGATCGGTGGATTTATTAGTAAATAGGACGCGTTGGCCCAATACTTAGTCATTTAGACCACAAGTACCTTCTCACCTCCTGAGTGTCGACCGATATTCTTGTAACCCTCGACGATACACTGTTCACCGACCTGGTATTTTCACGATCACAGGAGATTGACCGATCAGTTTTGAATGAGGGTACTATGGTTTGGAAACCTCTCTTCAAGCTCTACATTTTTGTACCAGTTTGGAGTCATGAGGAGGCTGAACTGAGAAATAGAAGAGAAGCGTCGTGAGCTATTACTCTCGATTTCCGGCCACGTTGAGTTTTGTTTTAGGTAACCGAGGTTTTGAGTGTTGTTTTTGACCCTTGGTCGTTATGTTTTCAGCTTGGTTTTGAATTATGAGGTTGAGTATAGGCAGCCAAATTTTGAAGCTTTGGCTGTGAGCCGTTTGAGCTTGAACTCGAGCTAATCTCTTAGATGTTGTACAGATTTGTAACTATCTTGTAGTTTTTTGAGTTGGGCCCTGAGCTGTTGGCCGAGAGCTGGCGGGACAGTATGCTTGTAATCTGTTTTAGCCGTGAACTTTGAGTTGAGGTATTTGGTAAGATCTGAACGAGGTACGAATTGAGATTTTATTTACAGCTTTGGAATAAGCATGTGCACGTATCTGTAGCGGTGTGTTGATTTGCCATAGTTTTTTGTGCTTGTGCTGAGTTGCCGAGCTGATTTTCTTGAGTATATTGTCGTGTTTGTGGCTGTGTGCTGAGTTTCCAAGCTGTGTGTGGCATGATGATGCATTTGCTGTTCTGTTCTTATGATGTATGCTGCTCTTTGATTCTTTTTTTGGCATTGCATACATACATATCTGTAACGCCTAGAAATTTCCGACTATGTAGAAATGAGTGCATGACTAGGGAAAAATAATTTTAGATGATTACATGCCATTTTATATGATTTAATTTTGATTTTATGTTGCATGGTATGCATGACTTGTTTTTCAGCCTGTTTGAGTTACGGACGCGTGGACGAGACTATGGACGACTGGAATGAAAATAATTTGAGATTTTTAAATTATTAGATTTTTAAGAATAAATTTATTAGTTTTAAGCAGCAATTTCTGAAAATTGGGGTTTTTATTATTATTTTAGATAGGAACCCATTTTTCGTCTATACGGGCTGTTTTATTGAATTTCAAAGTGTTTTAAAAATTGAGGGGACTTGGATTTCGAAAATTTGACACTTCTTAAGCCAAGATAAATTTTTTAATTAAGCATTTTCAATTAGATGGAGGGGCAAACCTGTCAAAATCATTCCCTTTTCTTAATTAAATCTTTAGGAGTCAAATTTGTCACCCCATTATTTTCAAAACACAAATTTCACTAAACCTAGCCTCCTCCTAGCCTCCATAGCCATCCCCTCCCCCTCTCAAATCATCCCCCTTGGAAAATTGGTGAAGCTTGGTGATCCAAAGGCGGTCGTGCCCCGATCTCGTGTCTACAACATCGGTAACTCGCATATCTACCTTTCCTACAAACCAGGCATGTAATATCTTTTTTTTTCTCACCATTTAAGCCATATTATTATTTTTTAACAAAATTATGCATGAATTGAATGTGTTCTATTCAGATCTATACACCATTGATTGAACTACATGCATGACACACGACTTTTATCATGTTTCTTGGCTTAACCTTGTGTCGCTCGGTTTTTGGAAGGTTCAGGGGTCACGGATCATGGCTAGGCTGTTAAGTATGTGTCCTTGGGTGAGGAAGAGGTGGCTCGAACGACCTGGACGAGCCAGGTTTCACGTGGGAGTCGAGGGTGGCACATCACGTGGCCGTGATGGTGCGTGCTCTTCCCTCGATCCGTTCTCTCTCGTGCGTCCACGGTTTGGACTAGGACTGGTCAGGTTAGGACTGGCTGGACCTGGGGGTGGTCCAGCCGGCGGGGCTCCAGCCAGGGTGGCCTGAGCAGGGAGGTCGGGCGGCGAGATGTTGATGCTGTCACATGGGCGGCGAGATGTTGATGCTGTCACATGGGCGGCGCATGAATGGGGGGTAGGGTTTGGTGATCGGTTCGTTTCGAGTGAACCGGTTTGGATGATTTGGTTGGACCGGATCGGTTCATCAAGTCTCGAGTCAAAATATTTTAAATTTGGTCCGAATTATTTTAATTATGTACCTGTTATTTTTAATTTTAAGTCAAATGTCCAATTTTAAAGGAACTGGTCAAAGGTTTTAATTTGAGTCATAATTTGATTTAATTGAGTTTGATGTTTATTTTGTGTAAGTTTTTAGTCAAAATTGGAGTCTTTTATTTTTAATTAAGTCAAAATTGATTATTGTCTTTTAATTTGGTTAAAATCGGTCTTTTGGTCAAAATTGGTCATTGGATCAAAATTGTTTAAGTTATCCTTTTTAAAAGTAAAAATTGGTTAAATTGAGTTTCTTAAGTCAAAATTGATTTTGAAATTAGTCAAAATTAGTCTTTTGATTTTAAAGTCAAAATCGAATTTGAATTAGTCAAAATTAGCCTTTTGATTTCTAAAGTCAAAATTGAGTTGAAATCATTCAAAATCGAATCGTGTTAGGAATTTTAAAGAGGAACCCTTAAGACTTGGGCTAGGTTAAAGCTAATGTTAAGTATAGAAGTATCGGGCCAGGCTCCTGAACAGTCTTTGACCGAAGAAGAAAATGTAGAAGCCCGTGAATGTATATTTAATAATATATGTAGTATGCTATGTACGTAAATGTTTTAAAGGAAAGGATTAAATACATATCAACGGGCTAAGCTTTTAAACTTGCATAATTTTACGAAAATTCATGCATCATGAATTTTTATGGAATTTTAAAGGCATGTTCTTTTAAAAGACAAAACCCGAGGACTTGAATGATTTGTGGCAATTTATGATGAGGGGATGTGGGATATCGGGCCCGTTGAACTTCTGCTTCCATGTGTTACGAGCTTATGGATCCATGTGTTCACGGCATGGTGAAGTGGCAGCATAGAGGTGTGACATATAGGGATCCCGAGGTAAGGTCGGGTGAACCACACCGCCGTGTACGTTGGTTTATAGATTGATCAATCGACTTTGGTCCACACTTCAGGATACGAATCATACGTTTTTCATGCTATGCTATGTCATGCCTTTTGTATGCTATATGTTATGTATTATATAAATGTATGAATCAATGTTTTAAGATCATGCACGCATTCATGTTTAACGTTATTTTATTACAAGTATGTGCTTGCATGCGACTTTATTAGTATGTATTTGTTATGATACAAGATAGAGCATGCTGAGCCTCTAGGCTAACTAGGTTTAAATGGTGCAGGTGATGACCCTGCTGAGTTTACCCCGACTGACGGTGATGACCTCTGAGCGCATGCTGCAGCAGTCCCCCGTGACCGTCTTTCTTTTTCACTTATATTATGATACACTTTTCAGATGTTGGCTTTAAACATGCTCATTTTCAGTACTTCTACGCAGTTGGTTTAAGTTGTTTGGATGTTTTCACGTTTTAAATATTTCTTTATTTACGTTTAAAGTATTGTTGAGAAAATGATTTAGAAATGTTTAAAAGGGAACGAGCCATACTTTCAGTTTATGCATTCCGCAAATGCTTTTAAAAAAATAAAAATTCTAGAGTCTGGTTCGTTTCAGTATCATGTTGAGCTTAAATCCTTTCAGAACAGATTGTTGATGGTGTTGAATAGTACCACTATGCTGTTTTTGAAAAATTAAATGAGGTGTCGGCTGCTCCCGTATCCTCGACTTTCCGCTGCGAGGTTGTGTCGTCATGAGAACCACCCCTCAAAGAGCTGAAAAGCACCAGTTGGGTCGAGCTTGATGTTTGTTCTGCTGGCCACTGTGATATATGATTGCAGGCTGAGTCGTTGTGCCTGGATTCCCAATTATTCGTTGTACCACTCATGCTTTGCACGACATGATATGTTACATTTTTATTAGATTGCTGTTTTGCGATTGCTCTTCATACTGAGATTTGACCTCATTTGTTTTTTCCTTGGGTCTTCTTTGGTCTTGTGTTTCACCATTGCAAGTTTTTCAGGTAGATCAGCTTGTTCGAGTGATGCATCAGCTGATGGAGCCCCATAGGCATTGATTGTCCCAGTTATGTATATATTGTATCGATTCATTGCCAGGGGATGCCCTATGTAGTTGTTCTATTTCTGATTCGATTGTTTGAGTTTGATTTATACATATATGATTGATGAGATGATGATGTTTTTTTACTGTCAGATTTTGAATTAAATCAGTATTTTGAGTATGCGAATATTTTGAAGAGCGTATTTTCTGTTCAGGACAAAGAAAAATTTTAACCACTTTTTAAGCTTCCGCATTTTATTGTTAATTTTGTGCTTATTTCCTTTCTATGAGCACCAGGCCTGACACAGCTTGCGGGGTGATAGCGATATAGACGAACAAATGATCCCCGACCCCGGTTTTTTTAGCACGGGAGCTCCTTTAGATAGTCCTTTAGTTCTTGGAAAACCTTCTCGATATGCTCATTCCCCTAGAAGTTTTTTTCTCCGTAGTATTTTGAAGAAAGATAGGCTTCTGTCAGCAGACATGGATATGAATAGAGACAAAGCAGCTATTCTCCCAGTCAGCCTCTGGATGTTGTGGGGGGGGAGGGGGAAAACATTGAGGCTAAAGCTTGCACCTTCTCAAGTTTATCCTCAATCCCCCGATTAGTCAGCATGTATCCTAAGAAATTTCTTTTTCGAGCTCTGAATACACACTTTCCAGGTTTCAATTTGACATTATATTCCCTAAGTGTGTAGAATGTTTCCTCGACGTCGGATATGAATTGTACCTTTACTCTAGATTTTACCAGGATTTCGTTGTTAGAATAGATGTCCAACTAGCCAACTTGTGGCGTGTGGGTTTTATAGACTCTTGTATATGACAATCTTTATATATGATATTCGCATTTCTTTATGACATTCTATATTTTCATTATGTTATATAATGTTAACAATTGTGTTGGATAAAGACCTAGAATGCACCATAGTGTATGTTAGATGTGATAGTGGATATGATGGCTATCATTAAACACATCTAATAGTCACTGTGCATTCTGAATTCGTTCCTAGTCGATTGGGCCGTCAAAATGAGGATAAGGCCGCCCGAGCTTGAGACAAGCGTCTACGATGTGAAGTACCATGTTTCATTGGTAGGGAACATTGTGATGTTCTGAGCATGCAGATGGATAGTGACCTGGTGATCTATCGAACTACCCTCGTTCGGACTTTCCAAGTGGTTACCATTTGTCGAGTGATAAGTCCGAGGTCTTGGTTGTACTGACTCACTACTCGAAATGTCATTGAGAATCTACATGATAGGTGCCTCACTTTGACCCGTTTGCCGACTCACTTGGGGTCATTAGGCGGCGGGATTGGGTGAGGTCCCGATGCATGTAGGAGTCGATGCTTCGTTGTCGAGGATTCACCGCTCGCTCTCATGCGTGGATATCTTATGCTATCTGAGGAGATAATAGTGTATAAATCTCTGGCCAGAGTACTGGGTGTGTTTTAGGTAAATGGGTTTGCCTAGTAACACTCGCGATGTCACTATTCGATCTCCAAGATGTATGCATAGCTATCGGATCTCTAGCGACTCTCAATTTACCATCATGGCGCGATGTTTCTAGGCGCTTTACCATGATCCGTTGGGCAAGTCCAAAATTGTGATTTCGGAGTCACAATGATTGTGGGCCCACGGCTAGCTGTATCCCTGAACCATTGAGGGTCACACAAGTACTGGATTCATGATTCCCGCACGGAAACTGAGCTCAATGCGTTGAGCATAGGAGGAGGATTTTAGGGAGTGCGACTTCCTAAAAGTCAACAGGGGTCAAATTGCGATTTCCCAAAGTTGAGGGGCATAACTGTCATTTTGGTCTAGGTGGTCTAAAAAATTGTTTTCGCATCATAATAGTCAGTTTTGGAAACTGAGTCGATCGGTCCGATCTGATCATCGATCGGAGTTATGATGACGCCACGGTGATGCGGTTGAACCGAATGTTCATATATTGGACTGGGCCCGCCCCAGGTCCATTGGGCCGGTTCAAGCCCATCACTTATTTAATTAGACCTAGGGCTACCATGAGACACATACAAGATAAAACCTAGCTTTCATAGCCGCCCACCCTCTCCCACACGCCTCACGCCGCCGCCGACCGCCCATCGCCGCCGCCCGCCAGGCGCAGCCGCCGTTGCCCGGTTTTTCACGTGATCGGACTTGTTTCGATCACCGCGACGAGGAGAATCCGTTCGTGCTAAAATCCGTCAGATCTTCTAGTGCAGATTGACAGAGGAAGATTGTTTCCGGTCGTGGACCTGATTGATGATCTACCGCCGCCTACCGTTTGAAGTGCCGGTTTCCTCGTGAAATTGGTCGGAGCCAGGCGCCTAGACGCCAGCAAGGTAGCAATTCGATAAACGCCCTATGAATGTTTATTGATTTTTGAATGTATTGAATGTTTCTCGGGGCAACTTTTGATTTCCGCTGCGCCCCCGGGAAACGGGATCCGGATCCGCCATTGTTGCCAACAGTGGTATCAGAGCCAAGACTCGGATCCTTCAATACATGTTTGTGCCTTATTGCATCAGATTTCGATCTTTCAAAAATCAGAACAAAAAAAAATTTGGTCGCCGGTACTGTAGCGGCCGCACGGGGGTACTGTAGCGGCCGAACGCAGGCACTGTAGCGGCCGAACGCAGGTACTGTAGCGGCCGCACGCCGGCGTACCCGAGGCGGCATTGCGACGCTGTTTTTCGACTCCTTGGATTTTTGGGCCTGTCCCGGACGGCCCGAGGGGTGTTTGGGCCAATATTCGATATTGGGCCGATTTTGGTCGATTTTGAAATTTTTGAGATTTTGGGCCTAAAATTGTTTTAAGCCCAATATGATGAAATTGAAATTGCAAAATATGATTTTAGTTATGAAATATTTTAGGTTTTGCGATTTCAGTTCTAATATATTGTTTATTTATCATTTAAAGTGGGTCTGTTTGTGGCCCGTTCCCACCCCTTGAGAATTGTATCCCTTACTTGTCATGGAAATTTAAATGTAAATTACTAGATTTAGTGGGAGGACAATTGAAGACAGTGGAGATGACGATCAAAGATATTGAAGATCGAAGATCTGTAAAACCGGAAGCAATTGTAATAGGATTGCATTGCATATTGCATTTCACCTAGGACTGGACCCAGGTCCGTGATTGGCAACCACGGACCGCATAGCTCTCGCGATCGATCATCCCAAAGTTATATATATTTGATATATGTTGAATCCGCTTTATTTTAAATTGTGATTTAAAATTGCATGAGACCAAATTTTCAAAAATAAAATCCCTCGTTTTAAATACGATTTAAAACTAATATCAAGAGTTTATTCTATAAACTAAGGGAATTTAAATCTGTTTAAATTATCCCTACCTTCCATCAACAATGGGTGTACGTCGATGCTACCCGCATACATGGCCCGGCTCATATTATTGAGGGGTTCATGTATGCCGGAAAGCTGTACACGTCATTGACAATTGTTGTGAGTCGGTTGGAACTCCCTTTAACGTTGGCTCATATTATTGGGGACGTTAAGGGGACCGTCCTTCACGACTCAACATTGATGGGTCATCTTGACACGTGATAGTAATCGGCGTCATATTATTGGACCCTTACTGGACGTGAGGTAAAATACATGGAGGTTTCACCGGTTGCAATTGAACACTACCTTTTAAGGGTCATGGTTGGCTCATATTATTCGGGACCATGATCGCTTGATTGGGCTCTGTGTATCCACTAAGGAAACTTGCTTTTCCGATTTCATTAGAGGGTGGTGAAATCGTTAAAATAGTGGGAGGGTAATTCATAAAACTAAATGACCTTGTTTTATGTCTTAGCGTTTCTCATATATAGTTAGTAATGCATGTCTGTTTTTCTTTTCAGTATAAACTGCTTGTCTTCGATCAAAAACCCACTCGCTGCTATACTGGATAGCAACAAGTTGACCTGTCTGAACTACCAAGACTGGCTTCAAAACCTCAACATTGTGTTGGCTTCGGAGAAACTTCTCTATACGATAGAGAAGAGCCCTCCGAAGGAAGCCCCTGCCAATATCAGCCATGAGGAGCTGGTTACGCTTCAACAATGGTGGGACGACGAGCTTAAGACTCGATGCTATGTGATGGCATCGATGTCCAACGAAATTCAACGGCGCTTTGAGAAGACGAAGTATGCTGCTGACATACTTTTTCATCTCAAGGAACTGTACGGGGAGAACTCTCTGTTGGGATCCGGATCACGCCCCCCGGCGAGGCAGCGGAATAACAGAAATTACATGTCCGGGAGTCGATCAATACGATACAATACAAAATTTATGACATTCATAGGGTGTTTTGTAGAATACCTTGCTGGCAACTCGTGCCTGGCTCCGACTGGTTTCGTAAAGAAAACGGCACTTCACGGTAGACTGCGGTAGATAACGCCAATTAGGTCCACGAACGAATACGAGACTCCTTCGTCAGCCTGCACTAGAAGGCCTGACGAGATCTACGCGGACGGATTCTCCTCGTCGAATTGGCCGGAACGAATTTCCGGCGAAGAGGGCGGCGGCGGCCGCGGCCGGCGGCGGCTATTTGAGAGGAGGGAGGCGGCGGCTACTCAAGTCTAGGGTTAGGGTTTTTGATTAGTTTTTTTAATGAAGTCTCCTAAGTCTACTTAAGTAGACAAGTAATAGAATTGGACCGGCCCAACGGGCCCGGGTCCAACGGAGACATTCGGTTCATCCCTACCACCGTGACTTCATCGTAACTCCGATCGCCGATCAGATCTGACCGATCGACTCAGTTTCCAAAACTGAACACTATGATCTGAAAAACCATTTTTCAGAATCCCAGTGCAAAATGACAGTTTTGCCCCTCAACAGCGGGAAATCCCGATTTGACCCCTGTTGACTTTTAGGAAGTCGCACTCCCCAAAATCCTCTTCTCATGCTCAACACATTGAGCTCAGTATCCGTGCGGGAATCTCGAATCCAGTGCTTGTGTGACCCTCAATGGTTCAGGGATACAGCTAGCCGTGGGCCCACAACCATTGTGGCTCCGGGATCACAATTCCGGACTTGCCCATCGGATCATGGTAAGAGCGTCTAGCAAGATAGTGCCTACAAGAACCAGTTGGTCGTGGTTAGCGTACAGTACGGTCCTTTCAATCCATATATCCCGATCAGATCAACGACCATTGGTAAATCGAGAGTCGCTATAGATCCGATAGCTATGCATAAATCTTGAAGATCGAATAGTGACATCGCGAGTGTAACAAGGTAAACACATTTACCTAAAACACTTCTAGTACTCTGGCCAGAGATTTATACACTATTATC
>KV018153.1:1953-23222 GCA_001598015.1 Dorcoceras hygrometricum
CGAGATCACGGACCGATGAGTTTCCACCGGCTGATTGGCTGCATGTGGTATAGAGGCTTGATTTGAGTTGCCAGTTGATAGACTGGTCTAGCTATCCGATTTCTTGATAGCCCTCATGCATTCATAGCATTGATTTATAGCATGTTGTCATGTTTATCTGCTTTGATAGCTCTTCGTACTAAGGCTTGACCTCATACTTGTTTCCTGATTTTGTTTTGTTTGGGTCTGTGTTGCCCATTTGCAGGAGCTCTAGGTAATCAAGCTGGACCGAGTGGAAGTTCAGCTGGTCGATCCCCGCGTCCCTGAGTCCCAGTCTATATATGATATGTATTGAACCGGGGGATGCCCCGTGTTATCATGTATTGGGGATTTATATTTGGTTGATATACTTGTTGTGTTGGATTTTGAGTCAACTCGTATTTTATTATTGCTATTTTGAATGTATGATTTGAAGTTCAGGCCCATTGTATTTCGAAAAATTTTTAAGCTTCCGTGTTTATGCGCTTATTGTGTGTTAATTGTTAGAAATTAACACGGGGCCTGACATAGAGTCTCAATGACGTTTCGAGTCGTGAGGACTAATCAGTACAACCAAGACCTCGGACTTATCCACTCGACAAATGGTAACCACTTGGAAAGTCCGAACGAGGGTAGTTCGATAGATCACCAGGTCACTATCTATCTGCATGCTCAGAACATCACAATGTTCCCTACCAATGAAACGTGGTACTTCGCATCGCAGATACTAGTCTCGAACTCGGGCGGCCTTATCCTCATTTTGACGGCCCAATCGACTAGGAACATGTTCAGAATACACAGCGACTATTAGATGTGTTTCATGATAGCCGTCATACCCACTATCACATCTAACATACGCTTTAGTGCATTCTAGGTCTTTACTCAACACAATTGTAAATCATCATACATACAATGAAAGTAAAGAATGGCATATAAATCAATGCGAATATCATATATAAAGATTGTCATATACAAGAGTCTATAAACCCACACGCCACAAGTTGGCTAGTTGGGCATCTATTCTAACACAATGGAGTAAGCATGGCAGATAAGAAGCTACTTGGGAAGTGGAAGAGAAGATGAGGCAACAGTGGCCTCATCTATTTGAGCTTTGACAGTGGAGTTGAGTTGGTTAGTTTTGGTGTTTTGTTGATTTTGTTCTGCGCTTGTCTTTGATTTTGAGGACGAAATCTCTTAAGATGGGGAGAATGTGAGGATTGAGATTCGACAATTAGTGATTAATCCAGTAATCAGATTTGGTTTGGGATTAGTCACGAGAATTTTGGATTTTAGAATTTCAGATTTGAGAATTTGGTCGAATCTGGTTAGTGGTTTTCAGATTTGACATAGAGCTGTTCAGCTTTGAGTCACTGGTTTCTATCGAGTGATATCTGAGTAGTAAATTTTGGCACGAGAAGTGATGCGTCGTCGTTTTGCAATTTCAGATGTCTCTCTAGTGTGTGGAATCTATTCAGGGGCATGATCAGATGTCAACGTGGGTCAACGGTGCTGGGTAGCGAGTGAGCGTTGATGGGAGAGTTAGCATAGAGATGCCACGTGTTAGTCAACGTTGCTGAGTTGACCGCTGTTGTGAGCGTTAATAAGATCTGGATGAGCATGAGCAGCAGTGAGTGCTGGGATCTGTTTCAGATGTGAGGCAGTGCGACATCGTTTTTCTTAGTTAGTGGAAACCCCTGATGCGACGCCGTTTCGATTAGTTGCACGTGTTAGAGTTAGCGAGGCAGATTTGTATGAGCGCTGAGGACTCAGATGTGAGTTAGCGCTGGGACCAGATAGGATTGAGATTCGACAATTAGTGATTAATCCAGTAATCAGATTTGGTTTGGGATTAGTCATGAGAATTTTGGATTTTAGAATTTCAGATTTGAGAATTTGGTCGAATCTGGTTAGTGGTTTTCAGATTTGACATAGAGCTGTTCAGCTTTGAGTCACTGGTTTCTATCGAGTGATATCTGAGTAGTAAAGTTTGGCACGAGAAGTGATGCGTCGTCGTTTTGCAATTTCAGATGTCTCTCTAGTGTGTGGAATCTATTCAGGGGCATGATCAGATGTCAACGTGGGTCAACGGTGCTGGGTAGCGAGTGAGCGTTGATGGGAGAGTTAGCACAGAGATGCCACGTGTTAGTCAACGTTGCTGAGTTGACCGCTGTTGTGAGCGTTAATAAGATCTGGATGAGCATGAGCAGCAGTGAGTGCTGGGATCTGTTTCAGATGTGAGGCAGTGCGACATCGTTTTGCTTAGTTAGTGGAAACCCCTGATGCGACGCCGTTTCGATTAGTTGCACGTGTTAGAGTTAGCGAGGCAGATTTGTATGAGCGCTGAGGACTCAGATGTGAGTTAGCGCTGGGACCAGATTTGAGGATTTGTGCCTTAGCGCTAGGATCTGATTATGTCGGTGATTGATTTCACTGTAGCATTTGACTTTAGGATTTAAGTATAAGTGCTGATCGACACTTAGCGTATTTTTCAACCCCAATTTCCCTTTCTTCTTCTTCGTAAACCCTCGATAGTTACTGTTCCCGAATCCTTCTCCGGTAAATTGCCGTCGATTTCTACCGTTGTTTGGGGCAAGATTGGAGGCGTTGAACTCGTCTTACTTAGCTCTTTCGATTGATGCCAATCAAGAGTTGTAGATCGACGTGTGGGAGAAGCACGAAGAATCAGTGTGTTCGAAGGTTTTCGCGATAGTTGAGCAGAGTGTTCTTCAGTTCCTCTGAGCTTCCGGGTAAGTGATTCCTTTCCGTTTAAGCTTAGGTTTAACTGTTAGAACCCTTGTTTAGTGGTCGAACCAGATTTGAGTTCTGACTGTAGGCAGTAAGGTTTAGAAGTTCAGATTTGAGTTGAATTGTTAGATGCCTTGACAGATTTGATGTAATGCCCGGTATTATAGACTTGATGATTTCGAATTTTCAGATTTTAGTTTTTGTATGAAGTGGTGTTGATCAGTAGTTGCGTTAAACCAGTTGTTTTGTGGATCAGTAGTTGCGTTCAACCAGCTGTTGGTGAGAGGAGCTTGCGACTGGGTGATCAGTAGTTGCATTGTATCTGCTTGCGACTGGGTAACCAGCTGTTGGTTTGAGGAACAGTCGCTGGTGAGAAGCGACGTTGTTTTATTTAGTTGAAACGCAGCGCTTGAGTGTTGCGTCTGGTACCAGTCGTGAGGGATTTGTTGTCTTTTTTGATCCAGCCGCTGGGTTAGGAGATCAGCTGTCAACAGAGAGTATGACGTATCCATTACGATGTCGTTTAAATTATTTCATGCGACCAGTCGCTGATGGTAAGGTGACGTCGTTTTGATAAGTTGAAACGCAGCGTGTTGATTGTAACGCTTGTGGTAGCTACTGGCAGCGATGGTGACGTATCTCATACGTCATCGTTGGGTGATTTAGTGAAACCAGCTGTTGGCAGAAAAGATGACGCAATTCTTTACGTCATCTGAATTGTTTCACGTTTCAGCAGTTGGTCCGGGTGAGAGAATCTGTCATCAGTTGTTGGTGAGCAGTGGCGTCGTTTTAATTAGTTGACGCGACGTCGTTTTGAGACGAAGAGAAATACAACGTCGGATGGTTTCTGCTGATTCTATCGAAAGGTATCTGTTGAGAATAAACATTGGTTTCTGTGGTAAGATATTTACTGTAGCAACGTCTTTTTTTTTTAGAACAGCAATTGGTATCTGGTTAGCGATATATACAGGATTATATTCAAATGGTGTGTGCTTATCTTATTTTGGTCGATAAATACCCAGCATGACACGTGGAATTCATAGAGATTGCATGGGGAACTCTGCAGATAACAGAGATCTTCTTCTATAAATTGGGTTGAATTCGAATCCTTGTAACATAGACTACAGACACCAGAATTCGATTCTGTAAATTCTCTGGGCTTCTTGTAATAAGAAGTTAGAAGTGGTAATTGAAGCAGTTCCCAAAACAAAGATAAACGAAGGTATAATTTGACATGAGAGTCAGGGGATTTGAATACTCGAGAATGATATTTCTTGATTTATCCCGACAAATCACATACTTTATGATTACTGTTCTTGATTTAGAACTTGAATTTATGTGTGTCGATCCATCACAGGTAGTGGATCTTTTATTTTGATATGAATATGATGACACGAAGAGAAAATGAATTGATTCTAATGCCAAGGTCTGAGGTGACCTTATTTTCGAAGTCAGAGTGATTTCGTTAGATGGATATCCATGTCAAGATCATATACGAATCTTGATGGGGTTGATGTGAAATGGAAAATCAATTGTTAGTTGAAGCGAAGAGATATGTTCAGTTTATTTGGAGTTAATATTTTTGTGATGAACTTCTTTATGATTTTGCATGAACCTGTCGATTATACTGAGATCATTTCTCACCGGAGTGTTCCGGCTGTTGTCTTGTTTTGTATGTGTGCATGATGACAGGAGGAAAGAATTGATTTGTTGGGACAGGGGTGGCAAGAACCTAGAAGAAGGGCGACAAACAAAAGACTAGGAACCTGCTGTTAGTTTAGGTTCTGAACAAATAATTGCTAGTCTTCGATGTATCTGGTTTTGTATTTAATGAACAGATTTTGTACCAGTGCATATAAGGTGTATTAACCTTTGTACTGTTACGTTTTCTTAATGAATGAACAACTTTTGGTGACCCATTAGCTGTTGTCAGCTTTCGTGAGTATTCTACAGTTACTATCTGTTGACAGATACATCGTTTCCCATAGCGTAATGTCTGTTGACAGATACCTACTGTTCATTACCTTTCAGCAACTAGTTACTGATTATGATATAGCGTAATATCTGTTGACATATACCTATTGTTCATCAGTTACCTACTGTTAAAAAAAATGTGTACGCATAAAACCAGATTCTACTTGGTACACTTATTGATTTAATTAATCGCCCATAAGATGAGATTAGAGTAATTGTGGGAAGAGAGTCTCACAACAGGTGGTATCAGAGCATCACTAAGTTCTTGGATTGAATTAGATGAGAGGGGTAGATCGAGTCTTTTGATTGATTTATGATTGATTACATGCTCGCATGATATATGCATGATTGTGGGATTCAATGGTAAGAGTAAGTCAGGCAGACTTTAAAATTACATGCTCTTTGAAGTGAATAGTAGCATGTATTGAATGAAGTATGAATCAGAACTCGATCTCTTGAGAAGCAGCACATTCATGTGTGCTAATCAGAGGAGGGACTGAGATTTGTTATTGATATGATGAGGAATATGAACAAATCTGTTTTATTTTTAGATATGCCTCCTCGACGAACAACTACCCGGCAGACAGGAATAGTTCCCCGAACAGAGCAGGGTAGTACATCGACTGATGCATTGAATGCAACAGCAACTCCGATGGAAACACTGTTGAAACGATTTCAATCCTTTAAACCGCCAACATTGACCGGAACAGAAAATGCAATAGATTGTGAGAACTGGTTAGAAGACATAGAATAGTTATTTGAAGCGTTAGATTATACCGATGATCATCGGGTGAGATTGATAATTCATCAGCTGCATGGCCTTGGTAAAAGCTGGTGGATAGCAACGAAGAAAGCGTTGGAAAACCAAGGTACTGTTGTTACTTGGTCTGTGTTCAAAACTGCTTTCTATCAGCGGTTCTTTCCAGTTTCGTATCGGAAGGACAAAGGAGCAGAGTTTGCGAATTTGCGACAAGGGCAATTGAACATTGAAGAATATGTTGCCAAGTTTACAAGTTTACTCAAATTTGCTCCGCACGTTGCTGTTAGCGATGAAGCTCAGGCCGATCAGTTCATAAATGGCTTGAATCCCGATGTGTTCACCTTGGTGAATTCAGGGCGACCGAATACCTTTGCTGATACATTGAATCGTGCAAAGGGAGCTGAAGCAGGGTTAATGAGGCAAAGAGGAGCACAGTTTGTGCCACTATCAGCGAGATCACCTCAAGAGAAACAACCGATTCCACCACCCCCTCGATTTGATACTGGAGGCAGTAGTGGAAAGAAAAATTTCTTTAAAGGAAAAGGAAAACAGTTTAAACGTTCACATACCAGTAGTTCGTGTAGTTCGAATGAATCTAAACAACAAAGAGCTGGACAGAAATCTGGCGATTATTGTACCAAATGTGGAGGCCGGCATATCACTGAACAGTGTAGAGGAGTGCTTGGCCTTTGCAACCTCTGTAATCAACCTGGACACTTTGCGAGGGTATGTCCTCAACGTGGTTCCGGAAGTTCGCAGAATACTGGAGCATCGAGATCAATGCTACCGCCAGAAAGGCAAGCGTCTTCTGTGCATTCATTCCACCCACAGATTCAGCATCAGGGTAAACCAGGAGGGAGCCAGACAGTGAGCCAACCTCCTAAGAAACAAGCCAGAGTGTTTGCATTGACAGAGGAGCAAGCACAAGCAGCCCCTGATGATGTTATTACAGGTAATTGCTATCTTTGTAATTATCCTGCTTATGTCTTAGTTGATACTGGTGCTTCATTGCATTGACAGAGGAGCAAGCACAAGCAGCCCCTGATGATGTTATTATAGGTAATTGCTATCTTTGTAATTATCCTGCTTATGTCTTAGTTGATACTGGTGCTTCACATACGTTTATATCCGAGCACTTTGTTTTATCGCATGTGTTGCCTGTTGAACCCTTAGATGAAGTAGTATCTGTTTCTTCACCTCTGGGAAGGGGTATCTTATCGATGAAAATTGTTAGAAATTGTATACTACAGTTTGAGGGTCATGAGATTGAGATTAATTGTATTGTGCTTGGGTTGTATGATTTTGATTGTATCATCGGCATAGACATGTTAACCAAGTACAGAGCAACAGTGGATTGTTTTCAGAAAGTGGTTCGGTTCAGACCTGAGAAAACTGATGAGTTGAAATTCTATGGTAAGGGATCACGAGCCAGAATTCCCTTAGTTTCTGTTCTTTCCATGACTAATCTATTGCAGAAGGGAGCATAAGGATTCCTGATATATGCAGTAGATGTGATGAAGACTAGCCCGAAACTGGTTGATATACCAGTAGTTTGTGAATTTGCTAATGTCTTTCCTGACGAGATTCCAGGATTGCCTCCATTTCGAGAGGTAGACTTCAGTATTGAGTTGATGCCAGGTACACAACCAATATCGAGAGCACCGTATCGTATGGCACCAATAGAATTGAAAGAGTTGAAAGAACAGCTTGAAGATCTTCTTGCCAAGGGATACATTAGACCCATTGTTTCTCCCTGGGGCGCACCAGTACTGTTTGTACGAAAGAAAGACGGATCAATGAGGTTATGTATTGACTACCGGAAACTAAACAAAGCGACGGTAAAGAACCGATATCCTTTACCCCGGATAGATGATTTTTTTGATCAGTTGCGGGGTTCGTCAGTATATTCGAAGATTGATTTGAGATCTGGCTACCATCAATTGAGGGTACGAGATGAGCATATATCGAAAACTGCTTTTCGAACAAGGTATGGTCATTATGAGTTCATTGTTATGCCTTTCGGATTGACCAATGCCCCGGCAGTATTTATGAGTTTGATGAATAGAGTATTTCGGAAGTATCTTGATGATTTTGTGATCATATTTATTGATGATATTCTGATTTATTCGAAGAATCTGTGCGATCACGCTAATCATCTTAGAACTGTGTTGAGAACTCTACGAGATGAGAATTGTATGTCAAGTTGTCGAAATGTGAATTTTGGTTGCAGAAAGTGGTATTTCTTGGCCATGTTACTTCAAGTGATGGTATTTCTGTTGATCGGAGAAAAATAGAAGCAGTGATTAATTGCCCTAGACCAACATTGTGCCAGAAATTTGAAGTTTTATGGGCTTGGAAGGTTATTACCGTCGATTTATCCAAGATTTCTCGAGTATTGCGAAGCCTATTACTCAACTGACACAGAAGAATGTACATTTGGTCTGAAGCTTGCGAAGCCAGTTTTCTTAAGTTGAAAAAGAGGTTGACGACAGCACCGGTTTTGACAATTCCTTCGGGTACTGAGGGTTTTGTTGTTTATTGTGATGCTTCTCACCAAGGATTGGGATGTATTCTAATGCAACGAGGACATGTTATCGCGTATTCCTCGAGACAATTGAAGCCACATGAAAACCGATATCCAATTCATGATCTTGAATTGGCAGCCATCATATTTGCATTAAAGATATGGAGACATTATCTTTACGGTGAGAAATTTGAAATCTTTTCTGATCACAAAAGTCTGAAATATCTGTTTTTGCAGTCTGAATTAAATATGAGACAACGAAGATGGCTGGATTATTGAAAGATTTTGATTGCAAAATCAAATACTATCCAGGAAATCGAATGCAGCAGCAGATGCCCTTAGTAGAAAGGTTTGTTCTTTATCCTTGACTACTATGGGTGTATCTAGTTTAATAGAAAATTGCTGTACGTCTGGATATCTATTCGAGACAGACCTATGAGGGTTTATGCTATCAGTGCGGAACCTGAATTATTGATTCGAATTAAAGAAGCACAAAAGAGAGATCTGAGTATCCAGAAGTCGATTGAAATGGTTAGATCTGGACATAAATCTGAATATCGGGTAAGTGCTGATGAGGTTTTGTATGTGAATAATAGACTTGTTGTGTCAGATGTAACAGAGTTGAAGCAACAGATATTGAACGAAGCGCATAGAAGTAGATTCAGTGTACAACCTGGAGGTAGAAAAATGTACAACGATTTGAGAAAGCAATACTGGTGGAAGCAAATGAAGTCTGATCTGACTGATTTTGTTTCAAAATGTTTGAATTGCCAACAGGTGAAGGCTGAGAGAAAGAAACCTGCTGGTTTATTACAAAGTCTGTCAGTTCCTGAATGGAAATGGGATCATATTTCCATGGACTTTGTGACGAAGTTGCCCAGATCATCCCGAGGATGTGATGCTATTTGGGTAATTATCGATAGGTTAACGAAATCTGCTTGCTTTATTCCTTATCGAATGACCTATCGACATGATCAAATGGCAGATCTCTATATTCGAGAAGTGGTAAGACTTCACGGCATACCAAAATAGATTGTATCGGATCGAGATCCGAGATTTACTTCACACTTTTGGAGTAGTTTGCAACAAGCTCTAGGTACGAAGTTATATTTAAGCACTGCTTATCATCCTCAAACTGATGGACAAACTGAACGAACAATTCAGACTCTTGAGGATATGCTTAGAGCTGTGGTATTAGATTTTGGTATTACATGGCATGATTCATTATCGCTTGTGGAATTTTTGTATAACAACAGTTATCAGGCGAGTATTGAGATGGCTCCGTTTGAGGAACTGTATGGAAAAAAGTGTCATTCACCATTGTATTGGGATGATATATCAGAGGTACCTGAATTGGGACCAGATATGATCAGAGAATTGACTGAGAAGGTGAAGGTAATTCAGCAGAAAATGAGAACCGCACAACATAGACAGACTAGATATGCGAATTCCAGACGTCGAAGAAGGTGAAGGTAATTCAGCAGAAAATGAGAACCGCACAACATAGACAGACTAGATATGCGAATTCCAGACGTCGACCGTGGTGCTTAAAAACAGGAGACAGAGTATTCTTGAACATTTCTCCTTTCAGGGGTACAGTCCGATTTGGAAAACGAGGTAAGTTGTCTCCACGATTTATTGGTCCTTATGAAATTCTCGAGAAGATAGGCGATCTTGCTTATCGACTCGCGTTACCTCCATCTTTTTCAGGTATACATGATGTCTTTCATGTATCGATGCTGAGGAAATATATGCCTGATGCATCTCATGTTATTCCTGCTGATGAAGCTGATCTTGATGAAACTCTCAGTTACTTTGAACAATCGATTCAGATACTGGATCGAAAAGAAAAGCAACTCCGAACGAAGATTATTCCATTGGTGAAGATTCAATGGAATCGACATGGAGTTGAAGAAGCTACGTGGAAAGTTGAAGATGACATGAGACAACGATTTCCCTATCTATTCCAATGAGGTGAGTTCTCATCGAGTTTCTGCTATTTCAATATTCTTATATGTACAGACTGCATATACAGACTACTGGTGCGTTCGAGGACGAACTCATGTGTTAGAGGGGGAGAAATGTAATGCCCGATATTATAGACTTGATGATTTTGAATTTTCAGATTTTAGTTTTTGAATGAAGTGGTGTTGATCAGTAGTTGCGTTAAACCAGTCGTTGTGTGGATCAGTAGTTGCGTTCAACCAGCTGTTGGTGAGAGGAGCTTGCGACTGGGTGATCAGTAGTTGCATTGTATCTGCTTGCGACTGGGTAACCAGCTATTGGTTTGAGGAACAGTCGCTGGTGAGAAGCGACGTTGTTTTATTTAGTTGAAACGCAGCGTTTGAGTGTTGAGTCTGGTACCAATCATGAGGGATTTGTTGTCTTGTTTGATCCAGCTGCTGGGTTAGGAGATCAGCTGTCAACAGAGAGTATGACGTATCCATTACGATTTTGTTTAAATTATTTCGCGCGACCAGTCGCTGATGGTAAGGTGACGTCGTTTTTATAAGTTGAAACGCAGCGTGTTGATTGTAACGCTTGTGGTAGCTACTGGCAGCGATGGTGACGTATCTCATACGTCATCGTTGGGTGATTTAGTGAAACCAGCTGTTGGCAGAAAAGATGACGCAATTCTTTACGTCATCTGAATTGTTTCCCGTTTCAGCAGTTGGTCCGGGTGAGAGAATCTGTCATCAGTTGTTGGTGCGCAGCGACGTCGTTTTAATTAGTTGACGTGACGTCGTTTTGAGACGCGAAGAGAAATACAACGTCGGATGGTTGCTACTGATTCTATCGAAAGGTATCTGTTGAGAATAAACGTTGGTTTCTGTAGTAAGATACTTACTGTAGCAATGTGTGTTTTTTTTAGAACAGCAATTGGTATCTGGTTAGCGATATATACAGGATTATGTTCAAACGGTGTGTGCTTATCTTATTTTGGTCGATAAATACCCAGCATGACACGTGGAATTCATAGAGATTGCATGGGGAACTCTGCAGATAACAGAGATCTTCTTCTATAAATTGGGTTGAATTCGAATCCTTGTAACATAGACTACAGACACCAGAATTCGATTCTGTAAATTCTCTGTCTTCTTGTAATAAGAATTTAGAAGTGGTAATTGAAGCAGTTCCCAAAACAGAGATAAACGAAGGTATAATTTGACATGAGAGTCAGGGAATTTGAATACTCGAGAATGATATTTCTTGCGTTATCCCGACAAATCACATACTTTATGATTACTGTTCTTGATTTAGAACTTGAAGTTATGTGTGTCGATCCATCACAGGTAGTGGATCTTTTATTTTGATATGAATATGATGACACAAAGAGAAAATGAATTGATTCTAATGCCAAGGTCTGAGGTGACCTTATTTTCGAAGTCAGAGTGATTTCGTTAGATGGATATCCATGTCAAGATCATATACGAATCTTGATGGGGTTGATGTGAAATGGAAAATCAATTCTTAGTTGAAGGTTATCCCGACAAATCACATACTTTATGATTACTGTTCTTGATTTAGAACTTGAAGTTATGTGTGTCGATCCATCACAGGTAGTGGATCTTTTATTTTGATATGAATATGATGACACAAAGAGAAAATGAATTGATTCTAATGCCAAGGTCTGAGGTGACCTTATTTTCGAAGTCAGAGTGATTTCGATAGATGGATATCCATGTCAAGATCATATACGAATCTTGATGGGGTTGATGTGAAATGGAAAATCAATTCTTAGTTGAAGCGAAGAGATATGTTCAGTTTATTTGGAGTTAATATTTTTGTGATGAACTTCTTTATGATTTTGCATGAACCTGTCGATTATACTGAGATCATTTCTCACCGGAGTGTTCCGGCTGTTGTCTTGTTTTGTATGTGTGCATGATGACAGGAGGAAAGAATTGATTTGTTGGGACAGGGGTAGCAAGAACCTAGAAGAAGGGCGACAAACGAAAAGACTAGGAACCTGCTGTTAGTTTAGGTTCTGGACAAATAATTGCTAGTCTTCGATGTATCTGGTTTTGTATTTAATGAACAGATTTTGTACCAGTGTATATAAGGTGTATTAACCTTTGTACTGTTACGTTTCTTAATGAATGAACAGCTTTTGGTGACCCATTAGCTGTTGTCAGCTTTCGTGAGTATTCTACAGTTACTATCTGTTGACAGATACGTCGTTTCCCATAGCGTAATGTCTGTTGACAGATACCTACTGTTCATTACCTTTCAAACTAGTTACTGATTATGATATAGCGTAATATCTGTCGACAGATACCTACTGTTCATCAGTTACCTACTGTTAAAAAAAAAGGTGTACGCATAAAACGAGATTCTACTTAGTACACTTATTGATTTAATTAATCGCCCCTAAGATGAGATTAGAGTAATTGTGGGAAGAGAGTCTCACATTTGAGCTTCTGGGCAGTTCCTGCTGTGTTTTCCGAAACCAGCGAGGAAGCAGATTTGAGCAGACTGAGGTTGTCGTGCCCTGGTGAGATCTGTTGAGGTAGAATATGAGGTTTGAAGTACGAATTGAGCTTCTGATTACAGCTTTGACATAAGCGTGTAGTATTTTGGAGCATGAATGGTATTCTGTGTATTCTGTGTTTTACGTGAAACAGATTTGGGTTATTGCTTGAATTTATGTTCTGTTTTACGTGAAATATTCGTGTGGAAATCAGATATGAATTTCTTGGCATACATGCATACATATTGAGCCTGTTGATCGATTGAAACCTGAATGAGAGCCACGTTGTGATCGGCAGACAGATATGTCGTGCCTGAAATGTCCAACGCTATCATCGGAGTGGTGATCGACTGATTTGTCGTGTCTAAATACGACCGAGTTGCGATGGTTAATTGAGTGGCCAGACCTAAATATCACGGACCGATGATTTCCACCGGCTGATTGGCTGTGCGTGATATAGAGGCTCGCTTTTGTATTGCCAGCTGACTTGTTGGCCTAGATGACCGATCCTTTGACAGCCCTCATGCATTCATGTTTTGATTAACTGCATGTTTATGAGTTGCTGTTGTCTTAGTGCTCTTCGTACTGAGGTTTGACCTCGTATTTTCTTTTCCTGCTTTTGTGTCTTGGGTCTGTGTTACCAATTGCAGGAGCTGCAGGTAATCTGGCTGGGCAGAGTGGAGCTTCAGCTAGTAGATCCCCGTTTGGTTGAGTTCCAGTTTATTTATGTTATGTATCGAACCAGGGGATGCCCTGAGTTTCTATGTATTTTAGGGATCTGTTATTTGAGTTTATTTGATTACCTGTTGTTGATTGGATTTAGATTAAAATCCTATTTTGAGTATGAATATTTTGAATGAATGTTTTATTGTTCAGGCCCAAATATTTGAAAATTTTTTATGCCCTATTTTATGCTTCCGCGATTATGTGCTTAATTGTGCTGTTAATCCTTGTGGTTTAGCACGGGTCCTGACAGAGGCTCATGCGTCACCTTATTCAGTCCACCCAGGGAGAACAAAGATGTATAGGGACCTGCAGCAGTTGTATTGCTGGCCGGGCATGAAGCGCAATATCAACCGTTTTGTGTCCGATTGTTTGACTTGCCAACGGGTCAAGGTAGAGCATCAGAGACCCGCTGGACTACTGAGACTGCTCCCTATTCTGGAGTGGGAGTGGGAAAACATATCGATGGACTTTGTTGTATGATTGCTGAGAACTGTTAAGGGATTGAATTCTATATCGGTAATTGTGGACCGACTCACCAAGTCGGCACATTTTCTGCCGATGAAGACCACATTCACTATGATGCAGTATGCAGAGTTGTACATACGGGAGATCGTTAGGCTACATGGGATACCCGTCTCGATTGTGTCGTATAGAGGTACGCATTTCACATCAACATTCTGGAGGAGTCTTCATGCTTCTTTTGGGACGAAGTTGTTCAGCACGACTTTTTACCACCAGACAGATGGGCAGACAGAGAGAGTGAACCAGATATTGGAGGATCTGCTGCGAGCTTGTGCTATAGTTTTTCAAGGGAGCTGAGAAGGCAAGCTACCATTAGTATAGTTCATCTAAAACAACAACTTTCAAGCCTCCATCAGCATGGCACCTTATGAGGCACTTTATGGGAGGAGATGCAGATCGTCCATCCATTGGGACGAGGTAGGTGAGGGACAGAGCTGGGCCCTGAGATAGTTCAGCAGGAAGGCGGACACAGTGATGAGGATCAGGGATAGGATGAGAGATGCCCAGAGCCAACAAAAGAGTTATGCTGATCTGAAGAGGAGGGAGTTAGAATTCACAACCGAGGATCATGTTTTTGTGAAGGTTGCTCCTATGAAGGGTGTGATGAGATTTGGGAAGATTGGGAAGCTAGCACCCATATTCATAGGACCCTTTGAGATCTTAGACAGGGTAAGGACGTTAGCTTACCGCGTAGCCTTACCACCGAGCCTAGCAGTAGTACACAATGTTTTCCACGTCTCCATGCTTAGGAAATATGTGCCAAACCCCTCGCATGTGCTTAGTGTCAAGCCACTCCAGCTTTCGTCGCAGCTGACTTTAGAGGAGTGAGATATTTAGATCTTACCATTCTCATGGTCAAGGTCCAGTTGCTGAATCATTCAGAAGAGGAAGCTACGGGGAGGTAGAGGCTGACCTTAAGAAATGCTACCCGGAACTCTTCGGTAAGATTTCGAACTTCGGGGACGAAATTATTATAAGGGGGAGAGTATTATACCGCCTAGGAATTTTCCCTATCTAGAATCGCATGTCTTAGTGTTATTTCCTCGTATTTAAATAAATTTATTAAATATGTCATTTTAATTATTTAAATTATTTCATGATGAGTTTCTTTTTTTAGAATTTAGTACAAGTGCTACGAGGCCGAGATGGAGACAATGGGAACACCGAGGTAAATACGGTTTTTATAAAATTTATTGTGAGGTCATTCCCTAAGCTTTGGGGAAATTTCATAGTAATGAAATATTTTAAACGTCCATTTTCCTAAAATCAGTTTTATCCTCATAATTCTATTTCAATTTTCGAAATTTAAATAAGGGAAGAGATAAATATTTTTATAGCAAACTTATCAAGTGGATTTTAACAAATCTAAATCACCTTAATTTTCTCTAATTAAGTAGGGTCTCGGCAATCTTAATATACACACACACGGCTTTTCAGAAAGAAAATAAAATACAGAGCCCTAGTTGTCCCCTGTTAGTGCCGCCTCCCTTCATTTCGCCCATACAACTTAGAGTCTTCTGCAGTGAAAACCGATGGCATTCCCAGTGCTCTCCATCGCTTCCAGCTTCGTGACACCGATAGTAAGTTCTCCATCACAAGACAAGTACAAAATCTCCTTTGACTAGACCTCTCATTCATATTATTGTTGTGTGTTTATGCTTTCGATTTCTATTGATTTTGAAATTCCTGAGTCTGAGTTTATGCGATGCAAATTCTCTTTTTAAAACATGACGAGGCTGCCTAGAGGTTTAATGGTGAGACAAGTCGAGGGTTGTTGTCTGTTGAGGCTAAGCGGGGCGATGGTGGGTTTAGAAAGGGACCTAAGGGCTCTCAATGTTGAGGAAGGAGGGCCAGGGGTCGGTTATGAATTGGGATTCTGTTCTGTTGAGCCTTAAGATATTTATTGTAAACTGGTTTCGTAAGCTGTCTGTCCTGTTTGATCCATAGGTTGTTTCTATAATCTGGGTTCATAATCCTTTGTGCCAAAAGCTGTTTTTCCCTTCTTGACTAAACTACTTTCCTCTAGCCTTAAACTATTTTCCTTCTCGAGTCCTAAACTTTTTTCCTGTGGTCTTAAGCTGGTTTGACCGTCCTAAACTGGTTTGATCGTCCTAAGCTGGTTTGACCGCCCCCGTAAGCTAAGTAAAGAACCCTAAACTGTTCTGGGTTGCGAGCTGATCTACGGACCCTAAATGGATCGAGTGCTCTGAGCTGATCAGTGTACGATCGGATCTGAAGCCCCGAGCTGATTTGGGTGGAAGAACTGATCTGCGTGCTATAAACGGTTCGAATTCTCTGAGCTTTTTTTATTGTGCGATCCGGAACGAAGTCCTGAGCTGACCTTGGTATACATGTAGACCTGAGCAATGCGAGATGATAGAGGGACGCGCGATCTGGCCACCTAAGCGGAGATGTTCAGGTGTGAGCTGGACTGCGTAGTACATACTACCTTGTAGACCGTTAACTGTACCATGTGAATTGGGCTAATCAGTGGGAGCTCATTTGCGAATTCAGACCAGAGGGCAGCTGGGTTAGAGGCCTGTACAGTAGCTTTCGGGTTTGAGTCCTAGGGGCAGCCCATCATCATGAAGGAAAGATAAAATGATGATTTCAAGATATTTTATGTTGTATGAGTAGCCTTGAGACTTTTTAAACATTCTGCAGTCTTTACGTAATTTTGAGAAAAATAAAGATTTTATTTTGAGGCATGAGGTTTGAGATTTGAGTTTGAGGCTAAAAGATGAGCAAGAGAGAAAATAATCTTGATTGATGTGACTTTATTGTGGTTTTTCTATGAAGAATATGTGGAAATGAGAGACGTTTCGTTCAGCCATATCAAATGCCGGGTATGGGGATCGGGAGACATTTCGTTCAGCCATGACAAACTGACGCGTAACGGACTTTGGATAAGCACCGGGGTGCTTTAACATGACGGGTATGGATTCTAGATAAGCACTAGGATGTCTTACTAGCCTAGTACTATGGTTTTTATTTTAGCTTGATCAAGCGGCATGAGGTTGAGGATCCACAGTCGAGAAACGGAATTCGCAAGATCTTCTATTTATGAGTTTAATTGCCTATGCATGAATTTTAAGGAAAATGTTTTGAGCTGATGTTTTCTTATACATTTAAAGTTTGAGAAAATTATTTTAGTACAATTATTTTAGTGTGTGTGCTTGTATTACTTAGTACTTACTATTATCCATTTTGTACTTGTTGAGCCCCTAAGCTCACTACGTTTGATTGGTGCAGATGACGTGGAGACGGAGGCTGAGAGGCAGACCTTTGAGTGCACGGCAGTTCAGTTGGCACATCCCAGGGACCATGCGTTTTCCGCTGGTTCTAGATGAGAGAAAGAAAATTTTTATTTTATTTAGGTTTTCAGTATGGTGTTTTGTGAAAATACTCTTTTTAGTAGTTGAATTTTGCGGCATAGTTTAAATGATTTATGCTGAAATGATTTCATCGGTTTTTTTTGACTTTTTTTTAAATTTTAAGCATTTTATGTTATCGATTTTATTAAAGCTTTCGAGTTTACATTACAAAAAAAAACTTTTCCGCATTTATTTTACTAGAAAAGGAAAATTAGTTGAGGGTGTTTCAATAACTCTAATACGTTCGAAGTTATACCTAATTTCAAGAGATAGTTCTTCAGCTTATAGCTCTGTGCTTCGTTTCTCGTAGCTATGGCCTAAGTTGTTCGAGTTTCTTCTTCGATTGAACTCCGAAACATATCTTGATCTGATCTCAGAATTTATTCAACTGTATACAGTCGTACACCTAGTAGTGTTTTCAAATAAAAATGGAGTTTTTTTAACAAAACAAACTACTTGCGTGCAATATAATAGTACAAAGGTTTTAATGATATATGTGTTAGGATAAAATTTAGAGTTTTGGTGATAACAAAATAGGACAAGTCATTCTTGGAAATACAAACGTTGATAACAGTAAGAAAGGATCCAGACGACGGGGTTGTTGGTGATATTCAGACGCAGGGAACAGTGCATCAGACGCAAGTATTTAAGTGTTAGTGTAAAGACTGCAAAACGACAGCGTTTGAATAAGTCTAAACGACAGCGTATTAGGATCAGTCAACCAGACGAGAGCTACAGTAATTTGTTGAACCAGACACTAGCTACAGTACTCTTGGAATCAGTCACAGGATAGTATTGATAATCCAGACGCAAAATATAGTAGACCAGTCGCAAGCTACAGTTCTTAAGAAAACCAGTCGCAAGCTACAGTAAAGAGTTTGACTAGTCGTTGGGTAATCCAGACGCAGTTACTTGGCGTTATCAGTTGATGGTTTGTAGAACCAGACGAGAGCTACAGTGTTATATTTAACCAGTCGAGGGTATATTGGAAACGATGTCGTTTGAATAAGTTGAAACGACAACGTATTGGAACCAGTCGAGAGTTACAGTATTTTGTGAATCCATACGCTGGAATAACGCACGCGTTAAAGAAAACCAGTCGTTGCATGCTTTCAAGTGTCTTCCAGTCGCAAGATTTTAAACAAGGATGAAGAAATTTCAGGCGCAAGTTCAAATTGATTCAAATACGATTGTATACTCAAAATGGAAAAGATATGTAGAATCGTACAATTTCCTGGAATTGAGGAGACAGCGTAGGTACTATTTTGGATAAATAGTACGATGTACAGAGGCCGTTTTTCAATGTTTGCACAAAAATGGTATACGACAAATTGGCTCTGTCAATGGGAAATTTACCTTTTAGTGGAGCAGGTTTTACGGCGTACAATTTTTACAGAGATTCAAACGGGATTTATTTTCCTTTGAAGCATTTATGACCGTTGAGAACGAAGCCTATAAATAGCAGAAGCTGGATTGAAGAAATCATCCTTCACTATTATTATCATCGCGGTCACGCTGTCAAAACACTCCCAGAGCTTTCTTTCTGTTTAACATATTCAAAAAGCTCACAAGACTCGAAGAACATTACTGTTGATATTCATAGATAAACATTCGAGTCTACTCTCTGGTTCAATCTTTTGAATCAAGTTTCTGTGTTTAGAAACCAGAGAAAATTTACATTACTCAAAGAGTTGTATTCATTGATTATATCATTTGAGTCTGTAAAGAACGTGCTCTTTAAAGCCGTTCAAAAATATTATTCATCACTTGTAAACCAGCAGCTGCGTCTGCGTGGATTGTTGTGGAGAGACTAGGAGTTCATACAAGTGAGGCTTGTGTGATTGGGTGTGTGCAGAAGGCCTGTACAAATCAAATCTTCTAGTGATACCTTTCGAGGAGGAAGAAGGGGAGACGTAGGATATTAATATCCGAACTTTCAGAAACAAATCCCTGAACTCTTATCTTTTATATTCCGCACTTTATTTATTGTTTATCTGTTCACAAATCGATTGGCTTCTTTCCGCACTATTTTAGTTAGCCAAGAGATTTGCATTAAACTGAGATCCTTAAGTCTGGTAACTCCGACTTAAGTTAAGCAGTGCTTGTAAAATATTTCAAAAGAATTTTGAAAATCTAAAATCGAAAGGAGTTCATTCAACCCCCCCCCCCCTTTTGAACTCCTATATGCATATTGATCCTATTTCTGGGACCATCAATTGGTATCAGAGCCTGCGATCTCAGTTATTCAAAAGATTTGAATAAGCTAGAGTTGCACGATCTGTTTGCCAACTTGAAAGCCTATGAGTTTGAGTTGGAGACAAGAGCAGAAGCTGGTCCCTCCACATCCCAGCCGACGAAAGCCTTGGCAGCTACAACAATCGAACCGTGCTCTCCTAGCACTAGCAAATCAGCAGATCAACTCAGTGACAACGTCATGTCCCTCTTCGTAAAGAAGTTTGGGAAATATTTGAGAAGATCCTTTAACCCTTCTACTCCTTATAATAACTATAATAAATCTGATAAATTTGTATCTGACGTGATATGTTTCCATTGTGAACGACCAGGGAATTTTGCAGCTGAGTGCAACAGTCCCAAGAAAGATGACAGATACAGAAGAGATGAGAAGAAGGAGGATAGATACAAGAAGGAGGATAGGTACAACCATGATGACAAAAATGATGATAGAAATGTCGAAAGATCCAAGGAGCGATCCAAGGATAGGCGGATGAGGATGAGAAGCAACAAGAAACCCAGCCGCAAGTGTGACCGTAAAGTGTTGATGGCTGAGGAAAGTACCAAGAGCTGGGCAGATAGTGATTCAGAATCTTCATCCAGCAGCTCATCATCCAGCGACAATGAACAGGAGGAAGTTCATTGTCTCATGGCTGACCAGATGGCTGATGACGAGGTATTCGATTTTTCCAACATTGAATTTACACGAGAAGACCTTGTCACAGCACTAAATGACATGGTCAAAGAGTACAGGAAGCTTTCTCACTCATTCGAGGAAGCTAAAGCTGAAAACATGAGTCTAAAAAGTAGTTCGATTGAATCAAGCTCTGATGAGCTTGAGGATATTGACAGCCTGAAGACTGAGTTGAGTAAGCTAACAGCTGAGAATGATGAGTTGAAATATGATACCAGTGAGCTCAAAGCTGAAATCGAAACATTGAAGCAAGTAGTGAGCGCCTGGAATCGGTCTTCTCGATATCTTCACAAACTGAATGAGAGTCAAAAACTAGCCAATGATAAGTCTGGTTTGGGATTCAATAGTAGTGAATTCAGTGAAGGAGAGACCAGTACTCAGTCACAGCCGGCATATGACAAGTTCAAAACAAGGAACTTTGTCAAAGCCTGTGAGGATTGAGAATTTAGATTAGTGATTAATTGATTTGATTTGGGATTAATCACGATTGATTGAGGGATTTGCATAGAGAATATGATCCCTGCTGAAATTTCAGTCGCAGCGCTTGGTTAGGAAATGAGAATTATCGAATTTGGTGAAGTCAACGCTGGTCAAAGTTACTGTAGCTCCTGCTGGTGGATTTTTGAATCAGCAGAGGTGACGTCAGCGTAACGCAATATGAGCTGCTGGTTTTAGGATTCGAATTTGAAGTTGCTGCTGGCAGATATTGCGTTTAGCGCGAGATTGAGCGAGGAATGACACGTGTTAGTCAACATTTTGGAACGTTGACTATTAGATTCAGCAGATGCGCTGGTGAGAAGAGATCAGCAGATGGTGTGAGAATTAGTAGCAAGAGCTGTCGATAGATAAGGTGACGTAGGCGTGATGTATTACTTGCTGCTGGTAGTGTTTGCGTTGTTTTGATTGCTGCTGATCAGCAGGCGCGCTTATGTTAGAGCGTTGAGAAGCGACGTCGTTTGAATTAGTAGATGCGTCGTCGTTTTGCGTGATTTCTCGCGACCAGCAGATAGAATGTTTTGGAGATAGAGCTGTGGTCAGCAGATGGTTGTTTTGCTTGCGCGAGAGCTGTTGTCTGCTGGTATTTGCTACGGCGTCGTTTAGGTAAGTTGGAACGGTGTCGTTTTGTAGTGCTTTCACGCGAATGCTTTTGTTTGCTTCTGCTGATTTTGTTGAAGAGTAAGAGTTGGCACCTGCTGATCGTTACCTGCTGGTTTGTCGACTGCTTAGAT
>KV018153.1:41136-56379 GCA_001598015.1 Dorcoceras hygrometricum
CTTTGGGTCATCTAACCCCAAGCTGTGCAAAAAGTTCTCTAAGTTGATGCAGGACAAGTTCGAGATGAGTATGATGGGGGAGCTGACATTCTTTTTGGGCTTACAAGTTCACCAGTTGGAGAATGGTATATTAATCAACCAGAAAAAATATACAAAAGAACTGCTGAAGAAATTTGGAATGGAAAATAGTTCAGCAGCAGCAACTCCCATGAGCTCCACAATCAAACTCGACAAAGATGAAGCTGGAACTGCCATCGAGGTATCAATGTATCGTGGTATTATAGGCTCTTTTCTATATTTGACTGCTAGCAGACCAGACATCATGTTTGATGTCTGTATGTGTGCTAGATTCCAAGCAGAGCCAAAGCAATCGCATTACATAGCTTGTAAAGCGAATATTAAAATATTTGAAGGGTATTTCCAACGTGGGTCTTTGGTATCCCAAAGACTCCGGCTTTCAACTAATTGGGTACAGTGATGAAGATTACACAGGTTGCAGGATTGATCGCAAGAGCACAAATGGAACGTGTCAATTCTTAGGGGATCGCCTGATCTCCTGGTTCAGTAAGAAGCAGACGTCAATTGCCACGTCAACAGCCGAAGCAGAGTATCTCGCTGCTGGCAGTTGTTGTGCTCAAATCCTCTGGATTCATCATCAATTGAAGGATTACGGCATTGATGCTTCCGAAGCTCCTATTCTCTGTGACAACACTAGTGCAATAGCGATTACCCAGAACCATGTGCTGCATTCAAGGACCAAACACATCGACATCAGGCATCACTTTATAAGGGACCACGTGCTAAAGAAGGACGTCCGGTTGGAACATGTGTCGACGGAGCAACAAGTTGCTAACATCTTCACAAAAACCTCTGCCAGACGCTAAGTTCTCTTATTTTAGAAATATTTTAGGTCTCCTTGAATTGCCTTGATTGTATGTGCACTAACAGTTGCAGGTTGTTAGCCACCGCTTAACTCAGTTGCAAGTCATGTGTTCAGGGGAAACAGTAGACAACCAGCTGAGGGAAGCATTCGAGAAGAGGATTTTGGGGAGTGCGACTTCCTAAAAGTCAACTCGGGTCAAATCGAGATTTCCCGACGTTGAGGGGCAAAACGGTCATTTTGCACTGGGGTTCTGAAAAATGGTTTTTCAGATAATAATGTTCAGTTTTGGAAACTGAGTCGATCCGTCCGATCTGATCGGCGATCGGTGTTACGATGAAGTCACGGTAATAGGGTTGAACTGAATGTTCACCCGTTGGACCCGGGCCCGTTGGGCCGGTCCAAGATTATGACTAAGTCTATTTAATTAGGCTTGTAGACTTCGTAACTTCATTAATTAGACACAAACCCTAGTCTCCTAAGCTCCTAGCCGCCGCCTCCCCTCCTCTCATAAGCCTCGCCGCCGCCGCCCGGTGCACGCCGCCGCCGCCGCCGCCGCTTCGTCGGAATTTGTTCCGGCCAAATTTGACGAGGAGAATCCGTTCGTGCCGATCTCGTCAGTCCTTCTAGTGCAGGCTGACGAAGGAGTCTCGCATCTGATCGTGGACCGGATTGACGTAGTCTACCGCAATCTACCATGAAGTGCCGTTTTCTTTACGAAACCGGTCGGAGCCAGGCACGAGTTGCCAGCAAGGTAGTGTTTTGAACACCCTATGAATGTCATATTTTGTATTATATCGTATTGATCGTCTCCCGAACATGTAATTTCTGTTCTTCCACTGCCTCGCCGAGGGGCGTGATCCGGATCCCAACAATATATGGGTTGAAGCAAGCACCCAGAGCGTGGTATGATACACGCACTAAATTTCTACTCGAGCATCAATTCACTACAGGCACAGTAGATAAGACATTGTTTAAGTTTGTTAAAGATGACCACATTCTGTTAGTTCAAATATATGTCGATGACATTATCTTTGGGTCATCTAACCCCAAGCTGTGCAAAAAGTTTTCTAAGTTGATGCAGGACAAGTTCGAGATGAGTATGATGGGGGAGCTGACATTCTTTTTGGGCTTACAAGTTCACCAGTTGGAGAATGGTATATTAATCAACCAGAAAAAATATACAAAAGAACTGCTGAAGAAATTTGGAATGGAAAATAGTTCAGCAGCAGCAACTCCCATGAGCTCCACAATCAAACTCGACAAAGATGAAGCTGGAACTGCCATCGAGGTATCAATGTATCGTGGTATTATAGGCTCTTTGCTATATTTGACTGCTAGCAGACCAGACATCATGTTTGCTGTCTGTATGTGTGCTAGATTCCAAGCAGAGCCAAAGCAATCGCATTACATTACTGTAAAGCGAATATTAAAATATTTGAAGGGTACTTCCAACGTGGGTCTTTGGTATCCCAAAGACTCAGGCTTTCAACTAATTGGTTATAGTGATGCAGATTACGCAGGTTGTAGGATTGATCGAAGAAGCACAAGTGGGACTTGTGCATCACTTTATAAGGGACCACGTGCTAAAGAAGGACGTCCGGTTGGAGTACGTGTCGACGGAGCAACAAGTTGCTGACATCTTCACCAAACCTCTGCCAGACGCTAAGTTCTTTATTTTTAGAAATATTTTAGGTCTCCTTGAATTTCCTTGATTGTATGTGCACTAACAGTTGCAGGTTGTTAGCCACCGCTTAACTCAGTTGCAAGTCATGTGTTCAGGGGAAACAGTAGACAACCAGCTGAGGGAAGCATTTTGCGTTGAGAGTATACTAGTTGCAATATATACCAGTCGCGGTAAGTTCCAGTCGTAGGGGGAACCAAGATCTGGATTGTTAAGTGTGACTTCGTCTGAATATGTTGCGTCTGGACACTCAGATGTTGCATATATGCAGTCAATATTTATTTGTGACCAGATCTTGCCTACCTTGCGACACATTAAAAACCAGCTGCAAGGTTATTACACCAGACGCAGCAGTTGTGACTAAATATTTTTGGCGCGAGTTCTCTACGATTAAAATATTTATTTTGAAAATATCCTTTGGAAACATTCTGTTTGATTAAATCTTTTTGAAAAATCTTTTACTCTGTACGATTAAAATATTTTGAGAAATATCCTTTTTAAATCATTTCCAAAATAGTACGCGTCGCTGGATGATTGACACGTGTCTTTGTCATCATTCCAAAAGTCACGTCTACACCGTTCCCAATTTTTTAACTTTTCGTATTCCATATATATAACGGCGTCCACTATTCATTGTCCCTTACCTTGCAAACATAACTTTCTCGTACTATTGCTCTCTTGCTCTCTTTGCGTGTTTTCTTTGCAGAAGCCCTACTCGCAAATCTTTTTGCTCTCAATCTAAATCGAAAATGCATCTTCGTTGATCAGCAACAGTCACCACATTGATTTCGACGTGGTTTTCGGGATGGAGGATGCTGATTTGGTTCAAATGTTTGAATCGCTCATAGCGGCCGGATTGAAAAATTTTCTGGGATGTCCCGCCGTTTTTAACGAAGAAGCACTGATAGAGTTCTTCGCAAATAGTTCAGTTAGAGAAGATGGATTGGTGGTCAGTACCGTAAATGGAGTTTCAGTGGAGATTTCTGAGGAAGTTTTTGCCGCAACGTTTGAACTACCAGTAGAGGGGCTGACAGATTTATCAGACGTGCCCAAGAATCTAGTGTTCAATGCACGCAGTCTGTAGGATCGAGCGCTTGCCGCTTTACTAAAAGCTATAGCTGGTGGTAACGGTGCAACTCCAATCTTTTAAACCGTATAGCAACACAAGCACCACGTTTCGATCGCTCTACCTAGCAGGGGCCATTATTGCACTCCAACACAGTCTCTTCTCCATATCCAAGGAACAAGTAAGCATTTCTTGTCTGAAGAAGGCAATGAAAATTCAATATCGTCTGTTGCATGATATTTTGGCCAAAACAATCTATGTGAAAGCTGGGTCATTTGATTCTGTGACCCGTGATAGATTCATGCTGATGACAGCTATCACGTTTGACGTGAAAATAAACTGGAGCAGTCTTTTATTTGGTATTCTAAGGGAGATGGTAACCCCTGGTTCACGGCAGGGGAAGGGTTACGCAATTCAAATTTGTGTTTTGTTGAGAAATGTGCCCGGATTGGAGCTGGGTGAATCAAAAACATTTCCTGTTCACAGAGTGTTGAATGAGAAAACTGTGCACCGGTATGTTGTCATTAATGACAAACTTGGAGGAGAAGAGGTTGTGGATGCACCAAAGGTCAAGCGTACCCCTGCAAAGAAGAAGGGTGTATCCAAGAAGCGACCAGCGGCCAGTGATGCTGAGGTGGCCCCAATTGTCAAGAAGAAGAGGACCACCAAGGGCAAGCCAACTGCCGCTAAAAGATTACTGGTTGAAGAACCAGTTGGTGTTAGTACTACGTCTGAACAACCAGTCGCAAAGGTTGCGACTGGTGAACGAGAACCATTTGGGGAATTAGAAATTGCATCAATTACTGAGGCTACGACTGAGGGTGCAGACGCAGCTATTGAACAAGTCCTTGCTCAACTGGACTTAGTCATTCAGGATTCAGATGGTGAAAGAGGTGATAGGATGGAAACTTGGTTTGATAGGGCTTTCGATGAAGAATTTGCTACTGCGAATCAAGAGAACCAGATTGCGAGGATGAAATAGATTTTGATGTAGACAATCAGGAGTTGCCAGTGTTTGATGAGACAAGAACAGTACCAGAAGCTGGTGGTAACAAAAGTTTTGGTGTTGATAAGGCTGGTGAGAAAGCTATTGGCAGCATGCACAGTACTGAGGAGACATGTCCATTGACGATCTCTTAATGCAAATCTCTGAGGACATGATGTTGCCGTCTGTTACTGTCGCCGAGATTACTAAGATACGGCTTGGTGGATCTATAAACATTCATGAGGTTCAAGAACGCGATCTGTATTATGCCAGTCTTCCCCGCATTTCAATACATGATAAAGGGAAAGAAATACTGGAAGAAGTTGAGCCTGTAAGAGGGAATCCAGCAAGGGAAACGGTGGAGTTGATTTGCGGAGATGTTGATTTTTTGGTCCAGTTGCGAGATCAGGTTATGAAAGATGTAGTAGAATTCTTTCATTCTTTTTCCTTAAATAAGTTAACTGATCTTGATGGTTTGAAGGCTTTGAAAGCGAAGGAGAGTTTGATATTGAACTGGGCGGAAACCGATTCACTGGAAATGGCTGTTAGGAGGAGAGTATATATTCTTGCCAAATATAGAGAGATGCTGCTTAGGAAGTTCTTGGAATCTCATCGAAAATACCTTGTTCCTGGGAAGCCGTGGACAGCAACAGCGTCTAAAATTATTGATCTTCTGTCTGTCGCCCATTCAAAATCACTTGAGGATCTGATCGCACAACAGAAAGAGCAGGGCCTACCTATCAAGCAACCATGCACTTCTACGGTTCTTGATACATCTGTAGGTAGTGGTGCTGTCCTAGCGCAATTTTACTCTATGGCCAAGTCCACTTGCTGGGTGAGGCCATTGGTTTTGATTGATGGGGTGTGGACCCATTCAGGGCAATGATTTCTTGCGGGGCAGTTGTAAGTTGTCATTATTTGTAGATAGGAAGAAACTTCCAAAGTCTGTGGTTGAAGAAGAGTTTGTCCCTCACTGCTATCTGATTGAACCAGTACAATATTGGGGAGCTTCCCCTTCTTTAATCAAAACATGGGGCTGGGCTAGAGTATGTACAGAGATTATCCGCTACAGTATGTTTGGTTGTTTACGGCCGGTTTGCCGAGAAATAGTTGTGTATAATTTAGGTGTTGAGAGAATTCCAGACTAACTTCTTAATGATGTTCAGAAGGGTGTATGTACAGATACATTTGTTGGATTTTTCAGTGGTTCTTGTGTACAGACAGACTCAGAGATTGAGCTAAGCTCTTCAGATGGTGATACAGTTTATCGTTCTCCCTCACCAATTTTGCAAGAGATTGATTCTTTTGAAGAAAATTTACAGTTTGACTTAGGACCAGTTGTTTCTACTAATGCACTGGAGGAGCAATTGTATTATGTTGAGATTCCAGAGTCTCCTCCACCTCTTCCTCAGCGACAAGAGTCCTCTAGTTCGTCCAGTGATTCTCAAATGAATTTTGATACCACTTATTTTCCCCTGGATGACACTATGGAGACTCAGACTTCGCTCCCAGCTGCTCCTGTTGATCTTTCTCCTCTTCTGGATGATCTGAAGACTTCTCTATCACAGTGTGTGGATACTGCTCATAGTGATATTTTATCTAGACTCCGCACCGTTGAGCAAGGTTTTCAAATCTCTTTGGGACATCAAAATGACTACTTACGAATTCTCATACAGGGTGCTTGACAAGAAGGACAAATTCAAGATGATCTTCAGATGATTCGTCTCAATGAATTGAAGAAATCTATTATGGCCCACAGTGTCACTGCTGATACGGATTCACTGGCAATCAGGAATAGGTTCAATGCGCTTGATGATAAATTTCTTTTATTGGACGGGCAGGTTGCTGCTATACGAAGTGAACAATTAGAATTCCAAACCAAATTATCAACAGATCTTCTAAGCCTCTCCACCCAAATTGGCGATCTCGTCGACTACATTCGTAGCGGTGATGCCAAAAAGGGGGAAGGAAGTAGCAGCCGCCGCCCTCTACCTACTCCTGTTCATCAAAGTGAAGGAACTGGTGATGCTGTGAGATTAACGGAGCCTACACAGGCAGATATTGACAATGCAAACAGAGCAATTCTGGAGAGAATAAGGAATGAGGATTCTTTGCGTGCTGAAAGAGAAAGATACGGGGCAAGAAGAGAAAGAAGGCTGAGTAGGAGTGGAGCATATAAGAGGAGAAGAGGTTATTAGTTAAGATAGAACTTGTACAAATATTTTGTACTTGTACTTAATCTTCAATCAATGGAATTTAGCAGTTCGTGTGCAATTTACTTTTGCATATTTATTTATCTCGGCTGCTAGGTTTTGTCATCACCAAAAAGGGGAAATTTTTAGGATAAAATTTAGAGTTTTGGTGATAACAAAATAGGACAAGTCATTCTTGGAAATACAAACGTTGATAACATATCTCGGCTGCTAGGTTTTGTCATCACCAAAAAGGGGGAAATTGTTAGGATAAAATTTAGAGTTTTGGTGATAACAAAATAGGACAAGTCATTCTTGGAAATACAAATGTTGATAACAGTAAGAAAGGATCCAGACGACAGGGTTTTTGGTGATATTCAGATGCAGGGAACAGTGCATCAGACGCAAGTATTTAAGTGTTAGTGTAAAGACTGCAAAACGACAGCGTTTGAATAAGTCTAAATGACAGCGTATTACGATCAGTCAACCAGACGAGAGCTACAGTAATTTGTTGAACCAGACGCTAGCTACAGTACTCTTGGAATCAGTCACAGGATAGTATTGATAATCCAGACACAAAATATAGTAGACCAGTCGCAAGCTACAGTGCTTAAGAAAACCAGTCGCAAGCTACAGTAAAGAGTTTGACTAGTCGTTGGGTAATCCAGACGCAGTTACTTGGCATTATCAGTTGATGGTTTGTAGAACCAGACGAGAGCTACAGTGTTATATTTAACTAGTCGAGGGTATATTGGAAACGATGTCGTTTTAATAATTTGAAACGACAACGTGTTGGAACCAGTCGAGAGCTACAGTATTTTGTGAATCCAGTCGCTGGAATAACGCACGCGTTAAAGAAAACCAGTCGTTGCATGCTTTCAAGCGTCTTCCAGTCGCAAGATTTTAAACAAGGATGAAGAAATTTCAGGCGCAAGTTCAAATTGATTCAAATACGATTGTATACTCAAAATGAAAAAGATATGTAGAATCGTACAATTGCCTGGAATTGAGGAGACATCGTAGGTACTATTTTGGGTAAATAGTACGATGTACAGAGGCCGTTTTTCAATGTTTGCACAAAAATGGTATACGACAAATTGGCTCTGTCAATGGGCAATTTACCTTTTAGTGGAGTAGGTTTACGGCGTACAATTTTCACAGAGATTCAAACGGGATTTATTTTCCTTTGAAGCATTTATGACCGTTGAGAACGAAGCCTATAAATAGCAGAATCTGGATTGAAGAAATCATCCTTCACTATCATTATCATCGCGGTCACGCTGTCAAAACACTCCCAAAGCTTTCTTTCTGTTGAACATATTCAAAAAGCTCACAAGACTCGAAGAACATTACTGTTGATATTCATAGATAAACATTCGAGTCTACTCTCTGGTTCAATCTTTTGAATCGAGTTTCTGTGTTTAGAAACCAGAGAAAATTTACAGTACTCATAGAGTTGAATTCATTGATTATATCATTTGAGTCTGTAAAGAACGTGCTCTTTAAAGCCGTTCAAAAATATTATTCATCACTTGTAAACCAGCAGCTGCGTCTGCGTGGATTGTTGTGGAGAGACTAGGAGTTCATACAAGTGAGGCTTGTGTGATTGGGTGTGTGCAGAAGGCCTGTACAAATCAAATCTTCTAGTGATACCTTCCGAGGAGGAAGAAGGGGAGACGTAGGATATTAATATCTGAACTTCCAGAAACAAATCCCTGAACTCTTATCTTTTATATTCCGCACTTTTTTTATTGTTTATCTGTTCATAAATCGATTGGCTTCTTTCCGCACTATTTTAGTTAGCCAAGAGATTTGCATTAAACTGAGATTCTTAAGTCTGGTAACTCGGACTTAAGTGAAGCAGTGCTTGTAAAACATTTCAAAAGAATTTTGAAAATCTAAAATCGAAAGGAGTTCATTCAACCTCCCCTTCTGAACTCCTATACGCATATTGATCCTATTTCTGGGACCATCAATATGGCAAGGTGACGAATGAGGAATGACAGAAGTTTCCATGCCATCTTTTATAAAATGTAAAGGAAGTAACTTTAAAGTTTTATGAACTGTGGCAAAGATAACAGATGGTCAGCTTATGGGCATGTGGATGTCGGTCGATGGACCGGGATGCCACGCCAAATTACGGGCGTCTGGATGTCGGTCAACGGACCGGGATGCCTCGCCATACTACAAGAGTGTGGACGTCGGTCTACGGATCGGGGTGCCCCTCCAAACATGAATGTTAATGGGCGATAGTTCGCCATAGACCTGTTTACAGATGAGCTTGATCAAGCGACCGGACCAAAGAAGAACTCTATGCCATATCTCATACCAAAAAGTGAATGGGTTATTTTATAACCACAGGTTTAAGAAAGTTTATGTTTAATGTTTACTTCTTTTATGTTAAATCCTATGTTTAGTTTGTGTGGAGCTTTGATATTACCAGATTTACCTGCTGAGCCCCTAGGCTCACTAGCTTTCATGGTTGCAGGTGAGGAGGTTCCTTGAGAGCTGGACGACGCGACCTGGAACAGATCGGGGAAGTGTGTTTATCGATGGGCCAGCATTTTCATGCTGCTACATTTCAGTTCGAATTGTTTCTAATCTGATTTCGAACTACTTGTATCAAAAGATTACTACTTTAGTATTCGTACTCCAATCTGTTTCGTTCTGAGCTATTACAGCCCATAAGTTGTTTTGCGAGGAAGTGTGTTTATCGATGGGCCAGCATTTTCATGCTGCTACATTTCAGTTCGAATTGTTTCTAATCTGATTTCGAACTACTTGTATCAAAAGATTACTACTTTAGTATTCGTACTCCAATCTGTTTCGTTCTGAGCTATTACAGCCCATAAGTTGTTTTGCGATCTGATTTACTCTAAGCTGTTATTGCCCGCGAGCTGTTTTGTGTTGAACGTGCAAAGGACCTTATTACAATTGTTGTTTCTCAGCCCGTGTGAGATCAGCTTACGTAATTATCATCAGTTCTTACCATCGCAATCCCTGATCTGTTTGTCCATGTGTTAGCTGAATCATTTCTTTTATCGCACAACCACCCTTGGATCGTATGTTTTCTTCGAAATTTCTAATACTTGAAAAATTTGTATGATTTTCCCTCGTACTTTCGAGATTGTTTTGTAAATCGATGGAGTAGGACGCCACAACTTGGTAACAGAGCATGGTCCTTGAGATAACTTGCCTCCAGTCTGATACAGTGCTAGTCAGCCGCTTCTCTTAGTTTGTGAGTTTTATTGTCAGTATTATGGAGTCAAGTTTAATTTAAAATTTAAAACCTTCCTTCTTGATATTTATGTGTTGGATTTGGGCTTGAGTTTAGATATGTCAGGAAGAGGTAGAGGTAGAGGTAGATGGAGAAGGGACAACACCATCGAAGACGTCAGCTTAGAGGGAAATGCACGCGTTTTATCAGGATCGGCCCCACCGTTAGAGTAATTAGGAGTCAGAGGAGTGGTCAACATTCAAGTCGGGGATCTAGCCATGAGGATCTCAGGAGACGTTTAGGTGCCAACAGAAACGCTAAACTTTTCAGCTCAGAGATCAGAGGTCGTCCAAGCGACCAAAGACCGATCAGCAGAAACCCCAAGGGAAACAACCTCAACCTCTCAAATCAGTTTCCAGGATCAGCAACAAACCGTCTTGTCCAAAATGTCGCAAGAAGCATGCTGGTCAGTGTAGAGCTGGACAAGGCGTGTGCTACAAGTGTGGTGCTCCAGGTCACTTTGTTAAGGACTGGCCCCAATTGAAGCAGTTTATAACCAGCATAGAACGCGTAATAAAGGCAGATCAGGTGAATCCAGATACCACAGAAGTTACAGGTAAGATTATTTTTATGGTTGGTATGCCATATATTGCTTTGTTAGATTTTGGAGCAACCCGTTAGTTATATCAGAATCTTTTGTTTAAGGAATTACCTATACAACCTGAACGATTATTAGTAGGTTATTGTGAGACTGTACCATCAGAATAGAGACTTGTATCCCATGGTATATTTTGTAGCATAGAGCTTAGGCTCCAAGGATATTTAGCGTCTCTTGACCTAATCGGATCGACCATGCCTAAGTTTGATTTAATTTTGGGGTTTGGATTGGGTTACTAAGTACGGAGTAGTTATTGATTTTAAACAAAGGATAGTAGAAGTTAAGCCACCCCGAGGGATCAGTTTCTATTTGAAGCCAACCAGATTAGGGGAGTACATCATATGTTTTCAGCTCCGAAAGCCCAAAGCTGTTTGAGAAAGGATGTTTAAGATTTTTGGCTAGCATGTCGCCCATAGTTGATGGGAAACCTAAGCTGATGAATGTGGTAGTAGTGATCGCCTTCCTAAAAATTTTTCCGGTGACATCTTAGTTCTACCCGAGAGCGGGATATTGAGTTTGCGATCGAGCTGGTACCTGGTGCCACCCCTGTATCTAAATCTCCATTTAGACTTGTGCCAGCATAGATGAGAGAAGTGAAGGATCAATCCAAGATGTTTTAGACAAAAGCTTCATACATCCTAGTAACTCACGTTGGGGAGAACCCGTGCTGTTTGTTAAGAAGAATGATGGAATCTTGAGGTTTGTGTGTAGACTACAGAGAGCTAAATAAGCTGACGTTGAAGAATAAATATTTCCTTCCTAGGATCGAAGATTTGTCTGATCAACTTCAAGGAGCAACAGTGTTCTCTAAGATTGGTCTTCGATCTGGATTGGATTAACGAATGCAACTTCAGCGTTCATTGATTAGAAGTTGACCCAGCTAAAGAGGGAGCAGTTCGTGACTGGCCTGTTCCCAAGAGCGTTTATGATGTCCGTAGCTTTTAGGGATTTGCGAGTTATTACCATCGTCCATTGGAGGATTTTCCAAAGTAGCAGTTATGTTAACCTCCTTGACCAGGAAACATGTTAAGTATGATTAGATCCCTGACTGTCAGCTGAGTTTTGAGAAACTAAAACCAATCATAGTGGAAGGTGTTGGGGATCCGGATCCGCCCCCGGTCAGGCAGCGGAAGAACAAAATTTAGAGAACCGGGAGGCGATCAATACGAAGAACAATTCTACATGTATCAACATACATAGGGTGTTTCAGGCGTGTTACCTCGCTGGCACTTGTGCCTGGCTCCAACCGGTGTTTCAAGAACCCGGCGCTTCTCGGTAGATTGCGGTAGATACGCCAATCCGGTCCACGACCAGATCCGAGACTCCTTCGTCAGACTGCACTAGAAGTCCTGACGAGATCAGCACGATCGGATTCTGAAGGAAGGGTAAGCTGAGTCCCAGATATATCGATCCCTTCGAGATCTTAGAAAGAGTGGGGATTATTAGCTTATCGGTTGGCATACCCTCCTCAGCTATCTGTTGTATACAATGTATTTCACGTACCAGCTCTTAGGAACTATGTCCCAGCCCCTCGCACGTATCGAGCTATGAGCCGATACAACTCACGCCCGATCTGAGTTACGAGGAAGAGCCAGTACAGATTCTACTTATAGAGATAGAAAGCTGAGGAATCGAAGTATCCTTATGGTCAAAGTTTTGTGGGCGACCCATTCAGAACGGGAAGAAACATGGGAAGTTGAAGTAGATAAGCTTAGCCGCTAACCAGAACTGCTTAGATGATCAAATTTCAAGGAAGAATTTTAATTAAGGGGGGAAGAGTTGTAACGCCCAAGAAATACATAAAGCCACAAGTTATTTAATTTGATTCAAAGGGTTAAACTGCTATTTTTGCGTTTAAGATTCCGATTTTTGCCTGAGCTGATTTCTTCGATTTTAGCCTGGGCGGTTCCTGCGAGAATGAACCCAAGCACGGTTCAGTTTTAAAAATAAATAAATATTTTAAACGGAATGTTTACGGTCGGCATATGGGACAATATAATAGTATGTCGGTTGTCCCACAACCCCTACCTTGTATAATTACTTTATGAGGGTATATAAGGCAGTGGGGGTGCTCTTCTAAACCAAAAACTAACCAAAGTTTTTCTTCAAAGTAAGCATTTCGATTGTGCTTGTGGGAGATTCAAAGCTGGAGCTGTTCTCTGCAACCTGCCGTTCAGCGAAGGGCAAGTAAACTCTGTTTCTTGCTGCTTCAGTGAAAGCATATTATTGTTCGCTTATTGCATTCTGTTTGCGTTCTGTTTACCTTCTGGTTGCATTGTGTTTCATAGTTCGGAGTCACATTTAAAAGTTTTCAAATGATGTTAGGATCTCTACGCTTTCAGCGGTTTCGAAAATGGTTTTAAGTTCTCTAATGTTTGACAGAAGAGTTTCTGGGACAGTTGAGTTGTCGTCTCTTCAAAATTTTTGGGTTGTACGAAAGTAGCTTCAAATTAGAGTTCTCTGTGGGTTTCCAGAGGATAATCGTGCTGGATGGTTAGGGATGAAGTTCTGAGCTGATAGACGGAGCTGGTCTAGTTAGAGAATTGTTCTGGTATGATAAGCTTAGATAATCTGTTCGAATTTCTCCAAAATATTTTCAGTAATTGTGCTAGATGGCTAAGGATGAGGTTCTGAGCTGACAGAAAAATCTAGTAACCCTGTTTTGATCTGATCAGATTAGATAATATGTTCGAACTTCTCCAAGCTGATTTCAGTATCCTGTTGTTTTTCTAATCTCGTATGGTTCATTCGATTATTTCAATTCGTAGTTGATCCCTGAGATGTTCCAGTTTACACTTGTGATCTGATTTTTCCCCGAGCTGTTTTGAACCTGCGATCTGACGTCGTTATTCTAAGCTGAGCTAACTGTTTCTTTTCCCTAAGTTTGCGAGCTGTCCTAAACGCGTGATATATTTTCCATCTTTTGAGTTGTTCGAAGCGCGTGATCCATTTTCCATCTTTTGAGTTTTTCCAAGCCCGTGATCTATTTTCCTCTCTGAGCTGCTCTAAGCTTGCGATCTGGTCTGATTAACGTAAGCTAAGTTGACCATGTTTGACCTTCTTAAATTAGCCCGACTATTCTAAGCTATGTTGATTTTCCTAATTTGAGTTTACCAACAAGCCGTGATATGTTTCTACCCAGAGTTTTGTCCTTGCTTGTTCTGTTCATTGCTCGTACGGTTTGCTTTACTTTGCTTGACCAGCTCTGACCTGATCTTCTATGCCGTTCCTCTGAGCTGGTCCTTGATTTGATCCTCTACGAAGCTCCCTCTAAGCTTTTCTTCTTCTCATCTGCTCTAATCTACTTCATACAGCTTTGTTCTGCTCTAATATGCTTCGTCCTACTTTGTACAGCTCTGAGCTGTTTCGTTCTGCTCTGTACAGCTCTGAGTTATTTCATTCTGCTCTCTACATCTCTGAGTTGTTTCTTCATGGTCTGTTCTGTGCTGTTCCAGTTCATTCAGCTCTGAGCTGCTTCGACACTATTCTGATTCTGTCTGTGCTGCTCCAGCTTGGACTAGCTCTGCTGTTTCAGCTTAGACATCCAAGCTGATCTGATCGATGCTTTAGTCCATTCTTGTTTCAGCTGAACTGCTCTAAGATGATTCATGGTTCTAAGATGATCTTCTTCTTCGCTGAATTGCTCTCTTTGTTTATACAACGCAATTTTTGCAGCTCGCATCTCTTGTCTGATCTGATTTACTACAGCTTTCGTCTTCAGCTCGCAGCTCTTGCGAGACCTGAAATTTAATAAAAGATTAATTGTTGGATTAATCGATTTTTGAGGAATTCTGGGTGTTCGGAATTCTTTTTGGAGGTTTTGTTTGCATTTTCGGGTCAGAAATCACATTTAGAGCAATTCTGGAAATTTTGATATTTTCGAGTTGAAATCTGATTTTTTGTGAGAAATGTGTTTTGGGCATTCGGGTGAAATCTGCTCGGTTGTGTGAGGAATCTGTTCGCATTTTGAGAAATATGGACGATTGGTGTTGCGGCGTGTTTTGTAGCGAGAGGGATTGATACGCCGTCGTTTGGTGAGGTCCGGATGTCTTGTGAGAATGAGAGATCTGTTTCGCGAGTTAGCGTTCGAGTGACCAGATTTCAGCGATCAGCTTTTAGCGCTTGTGGTTTTCAGATTTGTTGGTCCGGATGAAATTAGGATCAAAAGAAAACTAGCAGCCGCTGTTTAAAATAGCAATTAAAATTTTTACGCGCTGCTAATTCTTGAGCTGCAATAGCTCGTTGTTCTTGAACAAAAACAATCAGAAGAGCACCGGAGACATATCTGGTATGATTTAAAAAATCATGCGGAAAATACCAGAACTGAATCCTATATTTTAAAACAACTCAAACAGATTTATGTGCAACATAAATCTGTTCGAGACTTGTGCTTGTGTGCTGCTGAAATGCGATGCTAAGTGCTGAATTCTGTTTATGCGTATGCTAAAATATAAGCAACTGCTGAACTGTAAACGTGTATGCGTGCTAAGTAAATATGCAATACTGAATGCTTAAAGAACACGATACTCAGCAGGTTTGTTTATGGAAGTTCGGATATCAA
>KV018153.1:58820-74531 GCA_001598015.1 Dorcoceras hygrometricum
AAAGCCAACTGCTGATTGTGATGACATCAAGGCTGATGTCATCACAGCTCATTCCATATCTAGCGCATCTCTTCTCATCTGCTGAATCTTCATCTGCTGATCACTGTAGCTTCCTGCTTAATGATGACGTCACTGCTGATCTGCTGATAGCCAACTGCTGATTGTGATGACATCAAGGCTGATGTCATCACAGCTCATTCCATATCTAGCGCATCTCTTCTCATCTGCTGAATCTTCATCTGCTGATCACTGTAGCTTCCTGCTGAATGATGACGTCACTGCTGATGTCATCTACGCTTTACGCTCCAGCTGATTTCTTCTTGGCTCCAGCTCCATCATTCGATTCTTCTTCTTCTTGAATAGCGACTGTTGATAGATTCATCAACAGTACTTATAATCGCTACTGCTAACAGATTCGTCAACCGTAACTTTGCGCATCTTCTTCTTCGATAGATTTCTCCAGCAAGTTCCTCAATTACATGTACCAGCTGGTTCATCTTTTCTCTTTAGCACTAGCAGCTGGTTGTCATCGTTTCAGCTGGTTCATCATGCTCCAGCTGATTCAATCTTGGCCTCCGCCTGATTACGAACAACTGAATCAACTCTGGACGTCTCCATCGCTAATTCAACTTCCGATTCCATGAATACCAAACCAACTGCTGAAACAATATATTGCGAACCAACTGCTGGACATATTTATCAGCTTTTCTTCTTTGCGCAATAAGCTTCTTCCTGCTGATATTCATCTTCGTTCCTAAATCCTGTGCACTTAAGTAGAATTGTTAGAATCACAATAATAGGTTTTGTGTAATTCAAAACTTAATTAGGATCTGTCAAAACAGATCCAACAATCTCTCCCTTTTTGATTTACACAAAACCTCAAACCCATGTCCCTCTGGGGCTTGGTTGTTTTCCTTGCCTGTTGTGTTGTTCAGGTTTCCCAGGTTATTCAGCTGGTCGTGGTGCTGACCCAGCTAGAGGTGCCCCAGGAGGTGGTTAGAGTATCCCAGTAGCGTATATCATATATGTATGTATCAGCATTGTTAGCCAGGGGATGCCCTGTGCTTTTGCTGTATTTTGTTGTACTCGGTTGTGGTTGTTACCAGGTGTTTGATACATGTTTATATTGTACCGTTTGTTGTGGTGGTTTTGTTAAACTGTGATATCTATTTTGAGTATTGTCGTATTTTAAATTATATTGTTTTAAACCGTCATGCCAAAAGCAAAAATTTTACCCGCTTTTTAGTAGCTTCCGCTTGTGTTTATGTGATTTTACTCTGTTGTGAGCACGAGGCCTGACAGCTCTTGTCCGATCTGATCTACTAAGCTGATCATGCTCTGAACTGATTTCTGCTGTGCTGATCTTTGCTCTAATCTGGATCAGCTTGGATGTCGTTTGCTGGATCAGTTTGGGCATCCCCTATTGGATTAGCTTGGACGGCTTCTCAATTGAACTCAGTTCAACGCTTTCAGCTCGCGTCTAATCTGATCCGTATCGGCATAGCCTGCTCCATTAAATCGGTAGAAACATAAGAACACGTTCTGTGTAGGGGTGTCAAATTCTAACCCGACCCGAAAACCCGACCCGAACCCACCCGAAAAAAATCTGGTTCGGGTTGAGAAATTTCGGGTTGGTTCGGGTTCGGGTTCAGAATTTTTTTTAAAATTTTTACCCAACCCGACCCGAACCCATCCGATCCATCCAAATTGACACTAAAATATAACCCAACCCGACAAACCGACCCGAACCACCCGAAAAAAATCAGGTTCGGATTGATACATTTCGGGTTGGTTCGGGTTTAGAATTTTGTTTAAAATTTTACCCAACCCGACCCGAATCCACCCGACCCACCCGAATTGACACCCCTAGTTTTGTGTTCATCAAATTCAGATATGATCTACGCAACAGATCCAACAAAACTTCTTGTAGAATTTTGTAAATTTTAAATTCTTATTGAATATATGTTAAAGAAAATAATATTTTAATATTATTTTTTATTTGCTATTATATATTTTTTGAATTGCCTTTTTTACAAAAGAGGAACTATTGTCACTCTCCATAAATGTACACGAGGTAAACCTACAAATTTGAGTACATTAGCTTGTAAATCATGTCAATCAAATAAACCAACCAGGTAAAGTTGTCGAACAGCCCCTTGCCTGCCTTGTCATGGCTCGCAATCGAAGGGGGAAAACATGGGTTGGGTGGGTAATAAGATATAAATTTTATTCTCAATTAATCCAGAAAAAGAAAATATATTAAATATATATTTATTCCCCACCATAATATATTGCGTGCTTGTGTTGTTGGTTTCTTGTTGATAATCATTTTCAAGATATTGACTATTTTTTTTTTTTGTATAAAACTAATAACAACTATATTTAACGGTTCGTCACTATTGTTTGTAGTCACTGTGTGTAATATATGACTTTCAAAAGAAAAAACAACGATACAAATATATATGTAATTCGTATGGATAATGTTTGAATCTTGAATTTACTATGATTAGTGTTTATACCATTTCTATAACTGAGAAATGTCGTTTTTCAAAGTTGGTTGTAATATTTGTAAAACTCTGTCACGAAGCGATTAAAATTACATTACATTGGTCCTGATGCTTACCTTTATACGGAGAGATCAGAGTGTGTTTTGATTTTGGATTGTAATCTGTATATTACAAAACTGACTTGGAATGGCTCATAATGCAGTGCGAGAGTTGCCACCTTGTGCTTTAACTAGAGAATGGTATACACCTTTATTCCCCAGAGCAAGAAGATCAGAGTGCGAGCCTTGTTCTGCAACTTTTCCGTCTTGGATCACTGCAATGGAGTTCGATTTCTGTACCGTAGATAATCGATGAGCAACGACGACACACGTTCTTCCAACCATCATCTTCCCCAGTGCTTCTTGGACCAAGCTTTCCGAGACACTGTCGAGAGCACTCGTTGCTTCGTCCAACAGCAGGATAGTAGGGTCCTTCAAGATGGCGCGAGCTAATGCTATCCTCTGCCTCTGCCCTCCAGATAGTTGCACGCCTCTTTCGCCACAATATGTATCGTATCCATCTTTCATTCCACTGCCATCAACACATGTTAATGTTAACAAGTGGTTGTTCTAGCTTAGAAGTTTGCATGTATGTTATGTGAATGGAGATGAGGAATGCAGACCTTATGAATTCGTGGGCATTTGCCAGCCTTGCAGCCTTTCTTACTTCAGATTCTCTGGCGTCGTCTTGCCCATACGCGATGTTATCATAGATGGTTCCGGCGAAGAGTGTAGGCTCTTGGCTGACTAATCCAATGTGTGACCTCAAGGATCTGAGATCGTGTTCTCTGATGTCCCTTTCATCGATGCACACTGATCCATTGATAGGATCATAAAATCTTTCGATGAGCGCGAGGATTGTAGATTTCCCTGATCCACTCTGGCCAACCAATGCTACAGTGGTTCCAGCATTGATTTTGAGGCTGAGGCCCTTCAAGATCAGTTGTTCAGGTCTTGTGGGATATGCAAAGACTACACTTCTCAGCTCCACTCGACCCCTGACATTGGTTTTGGTCGCGTCAGTTTTTCTTGGGCTTTCGGGGTCGATCTCACTCTTCCGATCGAGTATGGCGAAAACTGAGCTTACAGCAGTACTTCCTCTAGCTAAATCTTTGGTCATGCTCCCAGCCTCTGCAATCGTGTATGCAGTGAATAGGAGTGCTAGAAATGCTTGAAAGAGTCTCTCTGGAGTTATTTGGTCCTTTGCCAAAAGCCTCCCTCCGTACCAGTATGCTAAAGCTGTTGAAGCTGCTGCAAGAAACTGAGAGCTGAAGAGGCCAACGCCTGCGAACCAGGATTGTCTAACGCTCTCCTTCCGCGGGCCTTCTAACGAGTCTCTGAAAAGCCCCACTATCCTTTTCTGAGACGAAAAGGCGGTTATGGTTCTATGATTAACGACTGCTTCGCTTGCTATTTGGCTCCCCTCTTTTTGTGCTACTTGAGCTTTTGCAGACATACTCTTCATTAGAACACTCCTCGCGTAAAAGCTCCCTATTAGTAAAGGTTGAGCTGCCATCATCACAAGGGCTAGTCTCCATGTCAAAATGAGGCCTAGAATATAGGCAAAGGTAGCCCCAAAAGTTGCTTGAGCCAAAAGTGACATGCGATCCCCAACAAGAGAGCGAACCGTGCTGGCTTCTGTTGACAGGCGCGCACATATTGCTGCGCTTGTATTCTCATCTTGATCAAACCACCCGATTTCAAATGTCATAAGTTTATTCAGAAGCATCTCGCGAATCCTTTTGGTTAACTTTTCTCCCATGATTGCAAAGTTGTAGTGCTGGAGAAGGTTGGTGAAGAAGTTGAAGAATCCAAGGCCAACAAATACTAAGGAATAAACCCTTGCATGAGATGTGATGGAGGATTTATCTTCCCTGAAGTAAACTGATATAAGAGCTCCGACACAGTATGCGTTAATTGGTTGAACTGCTCCAGAGCCTATTGCTCCCAAGCATCCAAGAAAAGCTCTTCTCCACTCCGGTGCATTCATTTTCAGTAAACGCCATTGTGATGGAGCAGGCTGAGCTTGCCAGTTGAAATTTTCCTCGTCGCTATCATATGAAGCCTCATATTGGAACGAGTAAGGACCAGAAAAGGGTGTGCTCCTCGAAAATGCTGGGCTAAATGGGTTCAGAGCTGGCGTACGTGGGCTAGACATTACACTCATAGGACTAGGAGGGACACTCATCCTGTGGCGATTTCTTGCATTCTGATAATCGAAATTAGCTGTGGTCTCAATCTCAGTTGTTGATTGCTGCAACTCCACCATTTTGAAGTACTCTCCATCATTCTGCTGCATAAGTTCGTCGTGTGAGCCTGATTCAACTACTCTGCCTGACTTGATAACTGCAATTACATCAGCCAATTTGATTGTTGAGAGACGGTGGGCTATGACAATTGTAGTCCTTCCCTTGGACGCCTGGTCTATGGCTTTCTGTACTATTCGCTCAGACTCCGAGTCAAGTGCACTTGTGGCTTCGTCGAGAAGCAATATTTTTGGATTCCTTATCAATGCTCTGGCTATGGCTATTCGCTGCTTTTGCCCTCCAGATAACTGTACTCCAAATTGACCAACCTGAAAATTTTTCTAATAAACGTCATTGCCATAATCTCTCACAAGAAAGTAATTCTTTTCTTTCGATGTTTACTTTATGTGTTACTAGTGTGTTACTGTTATTGAGACTCTCGGGATCGTCCTTCTGAAAGTTTACAGACAAAAAAAATAAAGATAAAACATAAGAATGAACATGCCAAGTCTACGTTTAGAAGCAGTCTTACTTGAGTTTCATAGGCGTCTGGCAACTTAACTATGAAATCATGTACATTTGCAGCTTTGGCTGCTTTTTCTACATCTTCCATTGATGCATCCTCTTTCCCCAGTATTATATTCTCTTTTATGGTTGTTGCAAAGAGTACAGGTTCTTGATTAACCAATCCCATTTGGGATCTCAACCATTTGAGATGCAGCCTGCTTATTTTATATCCATCCAACAAGATTTCACCTTCTGCTGGATCGTAAAATCTCTGAAGCAGCGAAACTATGGTGGACTTGCCGGAGCCACTACCTCCAACAAGGCCTACTGTTGTCCCTGCTGGAACTGTAAGATCCAACCCTTCCAGAATTGGTGTCTCTGGTCTTGAAGGGTAACAAAAATATACACCTTTGAACTGGATTTCACCTCTAACGTATGATAGAGCTTTTCCCTTCTTGTCATCGGAGTCTATGGCCGGTTCACGATCAATCATCTCTGTTATCCTAATCGCAGCTGACTTTGCTTCTGTTATTGCCGTCAGATTCGGAAGAGCAGTCAAGATATTTCTGAAAATATCGAAACAGCAGAGAGCAAAAACATTAGGAATTCTGTTTCAGTTTCAGTCCACTGTCCAGCAACAATAAAATGAATATCATTAACTTACAGTCCTCCCATAAGAACATTGAATCCAGCTACGAAAATATCTCCACCCTTTTCGTGTTTTTTGCTCACAAGTAGTGACCCCACCCAGGCTTGAAATCCCCAGCTGATATATATTACTCCCATGCTCCCCATCATCAACCCTCTTGCAAAACCTTGCTTTATGCCTAGCTCCATTGTTTTTTGGAGTGCATTACTGAATATTTCGAGTGTTCGGTTCTCTGCAACGTATGAGTATAATGTCCTGATTGAAGATATTGCTTGTTCTGCAATTCCACCGGCAACTGTATATGACTCTATTGTTTGAATTGCCACATCCATCATCATTTTCCCGAATCCAAGTCCCGGGACTATGAACATTATGGTGAATGGTATAGCAGCCAAAGTGAGCTTCCATGATAGTACAAATGCGAATATCAGACAGAAGAAGAAGGATGACATGTAAGCAAGGCAATCAGGTATCTGTGGTCAAGAAGAAGGTGTTACTTTTCGAATAGACAACTTAAAGAAACAAAGCGATGGCAACATGGCTTTAGTGGGGATTTAATACCTTTTCGCCTATGGTGATCTGAATTGTACTGGAGTCTGATGATATTGTCGAGACAACTTGATAGGTATTCAGAGAATCTGCTGCCTGTGTGTCGAAGAAACCAACTTCTTGTCTAAGGACAGATTTCAGGTACTCTACTCTCATGCGAGAACTTTGTCTCTCCGCCGTTCTTGCCCAACATAATCCTTCTGCAAAAACACATGTTGTAGAAGTCCTCAGGAGCAAGTAGCAGTTCAAATTTTCGGAGTTTGATGTTTGAAGAAGATGGTAAATTAAGATCAAACGACACAACCTACCGACAAGAGCAGATAGTCCCACTCCAATCGCGACATAGAATAGCCGGAGTGCATACTGTAAAATACAATGTATCAGGCGGCATATCAATCAGTGTAGTCATAGCTACTATGTCGATATTAAGATTCATCAGTTGCACACGAAATCTCATTATACTATATATGGGTATCATTCATCACCTTATCAACCGAATGAGTAGAGATCCCACTATTAAGAGATCCATATTCATTGATCACAGAACTTAGAACAAACATCATGAGAGGGATCTGTAATCCATCCCCAATGCTACCTAGAGCCCCAAAGAACATCAAGAACTTGTCCACTCTATCCGCATAACGAAAAATGCCATTCTTGTTTCCCATTTTTCTGTTCCCCATGAAGAGGAATCCTCTAACTTTTGAAGTTTGAATGCTCAAATACTAGGACAAGGGCCATTCTATACATTTTATATAGAAATCTTGTCCCTCTTGCTAGTTGGTTTTCCTGGCACTTATTGCTACTTTTTTAAAATTCCAAGGGTATCACACATGTTTCTCCAGATGAGCCGGCTGTTTGTTGCCATTAGATGTTTTTGCTTTGTTGAATAATTCCAACTGTTGTTGTTATTTCTCTCTTTGTAATCAGTGGGTCACATTAATACAGCATCTTTATTTGAGTATTCCGATGATTGGCAACTTCATTTCTAAAATCTAATCAGATTCCCTCCATTGCGGCAACATTTGTCAGCTCCCAAGTTAACCGTATGTTGGTATTTTTATTTGACCTGTGGCAGCCGACTATATATTCCAACTTGTTTTTTTTTTTTTGTACTTTTTACTCTGCTTGAGACACAATTCAATAAATTAATAATGATGTGTATGCAAGACAAATTGTATTTTATCCGCTTGCTAGAATATTAGAATTTGCTAGATCGGGGATTTCAAGGACTAGTTCAATACTCGGTCTTCATTCTATGACAGAGCTTTTCACTTTTGTTTTTTTTGGATTGGCATGTTTTCCTTCTTGTTCTACGAAAGATTCGGCAAGGTTTATGTAGAAATATGATACTAAACTATAACAAAGTTATCGAATTTGATAACATCAGTTAACATTTTGGAAGTTTTTTCATTAGAAAGTTCTATCCTCGAAAGAAATATATTTAAAATTAAAAGGTGGAGATTATTTCTCTCTCTGAATGATAGTGAAATGCAAGCATTTGGCTTATTAAATAGTAATACTGATGTATCCAGATTGTGGGGCTCCGTTTGCTCTACTAAATAAATCTGTTCTTTCACAAAAGTTAAATGTTCAGCTTTATTTGGATTCAACTAATTCTTTTTATTTTCCTACAAAAGATATTCTTTATTATTTGGATTCTCTATCAAATTTACCGGTCGAAGATGAGGATAACACTAATAAAGTAATTACACATAATAATTTCCTAGAAGTAAACATAAAACTATTATAAACTAAAAGGAACATTAAAATAAATTTAATAATTACCTTTGTAATATATCTGAATATTTACTTAATTGCTCCTTAATTGTTCCAAATGATCTCATCAATTTTATTTCAATAGGAAATTATTATTTCTCTATAATTTTCTTAATTTAGAAAGGAAAATTACAAGCCTATTTATAGGTAAATAAAATGATTAAAATAATAAAAAGGTCTAATCACTTCATTTAATATTTAGACATCCAACAACTAACAACTAATACTAACCTATCTAATTATTTCATAATACCCCCACTTTGGAAGTTTTTATTACGTGTTTTGATAATGTCTCGTTAAAAACCTTACTAGAAAAAACTCCGTGGGATAACAATCATAGTATCGAAAAAGAGTGTAGTCACGTAAACTCCTTCTCATGTTAACGCAACTAATTCTTTATATATTTCGCAGATGGCGCATCCCAATGTTGTATATATGCTGAACACTGTCGTAGGAAGTGCCTTGGTGAAAAGATTTGACGAATTTTCACTTGATTGATTAAAGGCTTCTTGTCAGATAGTAAACCACACATGACTTGTATATGTTGTGTTTTGGATTTTAGCCATACACATTCACGGCTTGCCTCATGTAGTGCAATAATCTCTGCGTGATTTGATAAAGTTGCTACGAGAGTTTGTTTCTGTGAACGCCAAGAAATTACAGTGTCTTCACGAGTAAATACATATCCAGTTTGAGATCGTGACTTATGTGGATCAGATAGGTATCCAGCATCAGCAAAATCAACAATATTTTTATTGGTATCTTTTGAATATAAAAGTCTCAAATTTGTTGTTTCTCGTAGATAACGGAATATATGTTTAATTACGTTCCAATGCCTCTTTGTTGGACATGAGCTAAATATTGCCAATAAATTTACTGCAAAAGATATATCAGATCTAGTACAATTCAAAATCAACAATATTTTTATTGGTATCTTTTGAATATAAAAGTCTCAAATTTGTTGTTTCTCGTAGATAACGGAATATATGTTTAATTACGTTCCAATGCCTCTTTGTTGGACATGAGCTAAATATTGCCAATAAATTTACTGCAAAAGATATATCAGATCTAGTACAATTTGCAAGATACATAAGGGCACCAATTGTAACGACTCGACTTTTCTTATCGTAAATTTAGAAATTTGGGGTTCAAATTGAAAGGCATTAAATTTTCAAAATGGTTCACCTGACAAGTCGGTACTAAAATTCTGGACTAAATTACGAATAACACAACTTATTAGAAATAAAGGGAATCAGCTGTGATGAATAAAAAGCACGGAACTAAATACATAGCTGGACATAACAACGTATACGGAACTGGAATAAGTCTAGTAGAAATTTGAACGAACTATATACATCTTTAACCAAGAAGTCTATACATATTTCTTACAAAACGAAGAACTAGAAATCTGTTATTATACAAAAAACTATAACTAGAGTTTCTGTACATCCACATCTGAAATAAACAAAGGAACTGGTTGTCCACGATAAACACATTTTCCGATCAGCTACTCTCCATCCAGCTCCTACAGCTCATTACCTGCACTCAATGAAAACTAGTGAGCCTAAGGCTCAGCAGGTAAAATCTGGAAATAACGAAGGCACATAACACAAGCAAACAACAACTGATACATATCTGGAATCTGAATAGCTTAAGAATAATTAAGCTGAATAACATAACTGTAATATCTGAAACAGATGAAAGCATAAGCATAAACATTCTGAAATCATTTTCTTTACTTCTAATTAAAAAAGCATCTTTAAACTTTCTTTAGAGCTGTGATTAAAATCACACTTGCGCTCTTATTTCTTTTCTGAAATTATGACAAAGACACTTGTACATTTGGTCCAATTCTCTTGATCAAACTCCTGATATCAGTCTTAGCATAAAGCTCATCGTGAAGGGGTATACAGATCCGTCAATCCGTAATCCTGATCCTTCCTATTTGAAAGGGCACACGGTTCGTCAGCCGCGCACTCACCTTTCCTCTGGGGACCATTTGATGCCAAAGTCATAACTTAAACTTTTCATAAACATAACCTTTCTGCTCTTTCTTTTCTTTCTAAAATCTGTTTTCCTTTCTTTCTTGTACGATTTACTGGTTTTCCGTTTGTTCAATGATGTTCTGGAACACTTCGAGAATTATCTGTAATACTTGCGAAGATGAAAACTGAATAAAAGCACTACTTGAATCTGTCAATTGAATCGAATAGATCTTTCGAATTGAAGCGGAAATGAATAAGGAATCTGATTCTGGAATTTCGCTATCAGTTGTAAAAGAACAGGGAAATGAACAGGTAACATCTGACTGAACATAACGTTACAAGGAAGAAGAACAATTCAGCTGTCAGTTGGTCAACTCAGATGTTAACGTTTTTTAAACGAAGGAACTCAGCTGTTGGTAAAACGAAATACTTCAGATGTCAGTTGGTCAACTCAGTAGTCAACACAACTTAACAAAGAGATTCAGACGTTGAGCAAACCAACATCTGAACACCAACTAAAACAACATCTGAATACAAAGTATGGTAACAGCTGAATATAATTAACGCGACAGCTGAACTCAAACGAATGCAACAGCTAAACACCACACTTAGAATTTATCCAACAAGAAAAATCAGCTGTGGTTTAAGAACCCGATTTCAGACTTAATCATGAGAATAAACATGAACGATGAAGGTTTCCTTTGTCTGAAGAAATCAAAATATCTCAAGAAATTTCTGGAAATGGATCGAATAAGCTACTTGTAAGCTAATTCGAAGAAATATCTTTAGAATACTCAAGAAAATACTGGACGAACATCATCAAGCCATATTCTAAAATCTTTCTGGATCAAAATACAGTAAACACGTACCTTTGAAAAAACAAATCATGAACATACTTTCATATGAAGAACAGCCGTAGCTATCTTCAAATCTTTAAAACACATAAACATGCATACAGAACTGAATATATGCTTTCATGAGTGAGCAAGAAACAGAGTTTACTTGCCTGAATTCTTTAACACAATCACAGCGGAAGTCCAGCAAATTACGTACGCGCCGTTCGTCTCCTTCAAAAAACTTTGAAAGGTTTTTGCTCGGTTCCTTTACAGAGAGCACCGCTTGTTTTTAGAAAGTATTTTAGTTTGTAAATAATGATGCATGATGCGGCTAACAACCTATATATATGAATTAAGATGCCTAAGAAAGAAACACGATTTATCAATATGTAAAAGAAATTCTTTTAAAAAGCGCTACTCTATTTAAAGATAAAGTCTGATGCACAAATGAAACCGAAATATTTAGTTAAAAAGAGGGATTCAATTGGCTTGCAATAATCGACTAAACAACTGCTGCAATTGCATTCTGTCTGATGCACAAATGAAACCGAAATATTTTAGTTAAAAAGAGGGATTCAATTGGCTTGCAATAATCGACTAAACAGCTGCTGCAATTGCATTCTAACATCTGAAAATCTATTCATGAGAACAGAAGTCTGACTAAAGCATAAAGCTAACAGTTGAATCTCAACATAATACAAAGTAACAGCTGATGTTACGCACAAGACTGAGACTCAAATCAATATATGATGAAAGCTAATTTCACGTATACTCAAAAGCTGAAATTCAATTGAAGTTGAATAATATAGCATTTCAATGTAATCCCTCAAATCTCATAATTTTCTAATTGTGGCCATAAAATGGTCTGGGCGTTACAATCTACCCCCCTTAAAATAATTTCGTCCCCGCAATTACTTACTTAAACAAGTCCGGAGAGTTGCTTTGCATATCTGACTCAACTTCCCACGTTGCTTCTCTTTCAGTGTGATTTGTCCACTGAATCTTAATCATAGGAATAGTCATATTTCTTAGCTTACGATTTTCTTTAGCCAAAATCCTTTCTGGAATTTCTTCATAAGACAAATCTGATGATAGCTGGATAGGCTCATATCTGAGTACGTGCGAAGGATTTGCAACGTATTTTCTAAGTGCTGAAATGTGAAACACATTGTGAACAGCTGACAATTCTGGAGGTAACGCTAAATGGTAAGCTACATCCATGGCGTCTATCAATTCAAGCCTTGTTTGGATTAGATTTCCAGGCTTATCCATATCATATTTCAAGGAGCATATCTTGCTTCGTCTTGGGAGCAAGCTAGGTCGTGCGATAAAAATGTCCCGATTCTTTCCAAAATCTGAAATGGTCCAATAAATCTGGGACTTAATTTTCCTTTCCTCCCGAATCGCATAACACCTTTCATTGGTGCTATCTTCAAAAATACATGATCTCATGCTTCAAAATTCAGATCTCTGCGGTGGCTATCTGCATAGCTCTTTTGTCTACTTTGTGCAGTCTTCATTCGATCACGTATTCTTTTAATTGCTGCAGCAGTCTGTTCTACAATATCAGGTCCTAATTCCGTTCTTTCACCTACATCATCCCAATGTATCGGTGATCTACATTTTCTACCATACAGGGCTTCGTATGGTGCCATTTCTATTGAAGCTTGGTAACTATTGTTATAAGCAAACTCAACTAATGGTAACTTGGTATCCCAAATTTCTGCATAGTCGAGAACACACGCGCGTAACAGATCCTCCAGTATTTGAATAACTCTTTCTGATTGTCCATCTGTTTGTGGATGGAACGCTGTACTGAAGGTTAACTTATTTCCCAAAGCTTTATGTAGGCTTATCCAGAATCTAGAAGTAAATCTAGGATCTCTGTCTGATACTATAGAACTTGGAATTCTATGAAGTCTGACTATTTCCTTAACATACAATTCAGCATATTTATTCAAATCGTATGTCGTCTTAACAGGTAAGAAATGTGCAGACTTGGTTAATCTGTCAATGATAACCCAAATAGCATTGTATCCATGGACGGTTCTTGGTAATCCTACAACGAAGTCCATCGCTATATCATTCCATTTCCATACTGGTATAGGGAGAGGCTTTAACATACCAGCTAGTCTCTGCTGCTCTGCTTTAACTTGTTGGCACGTTAGACATTTGGCAACGAAATTACAAATATCTCATTTCATTCCTGGCCACCAAAACAGATGTTGTAAATCTTTATACATCTTTGTTCCTCCTGGGTGAATTGAATACGGTGTGTTATGAGCTTCATTCATTATCTCATTGCACAAATCAGCTGTGCACGATACCCACAACCTATTCTGATATTTCACAATTCCTTCTTCTAACGTATAAAGATTTCCTCCTCTGTCTTCATCCTGCTTCTTCCACTTTTGCAGCTGATCATCCCTTGCTTGACCCTTTCGAATTCGATCTTTCAAATTAGACTGGATCGTAAGTACTGATAACCTAGCAGCATTCTCCTTCGTAATTATTCCCAATTCAAATATGTCAATCTCCAATCCTAAAGGAATCTGAACTGAGATCTGAGCTAAACCCACGTTCCTTCTACTTAACGCATCTGCCACTACGTTAGCTTTACCTGGGTGATAGATGATCACACAATCATAGTCTTTAACCAGTTCGAGCCATCTTCTTTGTCTCATGTTCAGCTCTTTCTGGGTAAAGAAATACTTAAGGCTCTCGTGATCAGTAAAGATTTCGCATTTTTCTCCATAAAGATAATGTCTCCAGATCTTTAATGCGAAAACCACTGCTGCTAATTCTAGGTCATGCGTAGGATAATTTCTCTCGTAAACCTTCAACTGTCTGGAAGCATAAGCAATCACCTTCTTGTCTTGCATCAAAACAGCTCCTAGACCTATTTTCGACGCATCAGTATAAATTACAAAGTTTCCTTTCTCTGTTGGTAAAGTCAAAACAGGAGCTTCTATTAATGCCATTTTCAACTTCTCAAAATTTGACTGGCATTCTGGGGTCCAATCGTACTTAACATTCTTTTTAATCAAGGCTGTTAGACGAATAGCTATCTTAGAAAATCCCTCTATAAACCTTCTGTAATATCCTGCAAGTCCTAAGAAACTACGAACCTCTGTTACACTCTTAGGTACAGGCCATTCTCGAACAGCTTCAACCTTAGAATTTCTTAGTTCTTAAAATCTGAAGAACTTCTAAGATGTTCTACGTGTTCACGTCTGCTTTTAGAGTAAATTATAATATCGTCTATAAACACGATCACAAATCTATCCAGAAAAGGTTGGAATACTCTATTCATTAAATCCATAAAAACTGATGGCGCATTAGCTACCCCAAATGGCATAACCAAAAACTCATAATGTCCATATCTTGTCCTAAAAGCCGTTTTATATACGCCTGCTTCCTTAACTCGCAGCTGATGATAACCAGACCTAAGGTCAATCTTTGAAAACACGGCAGCTCCTCGTAGCTGGACGAATAAGTCATCTATCCTAGGAAGTGGATACTTATTTTTAATCGTTAACTTATTCAATTCTCTATAATCGATACACAGACGCATACTTCCGTCTTTCTTATTTACGAACAAAACTGGAGCTCCCCATGGCGAAGCGCTGGGTCTGATGAAAGCCTTTATCCAATAAATCTTGGATCTGATCTTTTAGCTCTTTCATTTACTTAGGGGCAAGTCTATACGGAAGCTTAGAAACTGGAGCAGCTTCTGGTACTAAATCGATAGTAAATTCTAACTCACGAATTGGAGGCAAGCCTGTGATATCTTCTGGAAAGACATCTGGAAATTCTGTTACTACCTCCACATCGTTCACATTAATTTTCTTATCTTGCTCTATCGATATAGCACTTACTAGGTACCCTCGACATCCATTTCGTAAACACTTTTGGGCTTTCACGGCTGATATTATCTTTGGAGTATGATCATAGCTGTCAGCTTTAAACGAAAAAGAATTTCCTCCAGGTATCTTAATGTCAACAGATCGTTGTTTGAAATTTATAATAGCTTCGTACTTAGTTAACCAATATATTCCCAAAATTAAATCGAATTGGAAGCATCGACAATACTATTAAATCTACATAAACAATATTCCCCTGTAGCTTAAGTTCTACATTACGAATAAAATGATTGGTCACTATACTTTCTCCCAAAGGAATCTGAACACAGTACCCTACTTCTATCTTCTGGTTTAACTGGCAGTTTCTTAGCAAATCTATCTAATACAAATGAATGAGTTGCACCAGAATCTTGTTAGAGTAGATGCCCAACTAGCCAACTTGTGGCGTGTGGGTTTATAGACTCTTGTATATGACAATCTTTATATATGATATTCGCATTTAATTATATGGTATTATTTACTTTCATTGTGTTGTATGATGATTAACAATTGCGTTGAGTAAAGACCTAGAATGCACTAAAGTGTATGTTAGATGTGATAGCGGGTACGACGGCTATCATGAAACACATCTAATAGTCACTGTGTATTCTGAACATGTTCCTAGTCAATTGGGCCGTCAAAATGAGGATAAGGCCGCCCGAGCTAGAGACTAGTATCTGCGATGCGAAGTACCATGTTTCATTGGTAGGAAA
>KV018154.1:4905-26500 GCA_001598015.1 Dorcoceras hygrometricum
ATATAATGTTAACAATTGTGTTGGATAAAGACCTAAAATGCACCATAGTGTATGTTAGATGTGATAGTGGGTATGACGGCTGTCATGAAACATATCTAATAGTCACTGTGTATTCTGAATTCGTTCCTAGTCGATTGGGCCGTCAAAATGAGGATAAGGCCGCCCGAGCTTGAGACTAGCATCTGCGATGCCAAGTACCATGTTTCATTGGTAGGGAACATTGTGATGTTCTGAGCATGCAGATGGATAGTGACCTGGTGATCTATCGAACTACCCTCGTTCGGACTTTCCAAGTGGTTACCATTTGTCGAGTGGATAAGTCCGAGGTCTTGGTTGTACTGATTAGTCCTCACTACTCGAAACTTCATTGAGGCTCTACATGATAGGTGTCTCACTTTGACCCATTTGCCGACTCACTTGGGGTCATTAGGCGGCGGGATTGGGTGAGGTCCCGATGCATGTAGGATTCGATGCTTCGTTGTCGAGGATTCACCGCTCGCTTACATGCGTGGATATCCTATGCTATCTGAGGAGATAATAGTGTATAAATCTCTGGCCAGAGTACTATAAGTGTTTTAGGTAAATGGGTTTACCTAGTAACACTCGCGATGTCACTATTCGATCTCCAAGATGTATGCATAGCTATCGGATCTCTAGCGACTCTCGATTTACCAATGGTCGTTGATCTGATCGGGATATCTGTGTTGAAAGGACCGTACTGTACGCTAACCACGACCAACTGGTTCTTGCAGGCACTATCAGTGATAACTAGGGATCATGGGGCGATGTTGCTAGGCGCTTTACCATGATCCGTTGGGCAAGTCCGAAATTATGATTTCGGAGCCACAATGGTTGTGGGCCCACGGCTAGCTGTATCCCTGAATCATTGAGGTTCACACAAGTACTGGATTCATGATTCTCACACGGAAACTGAGCTCAATGTGTTGAGCATATGAAGAGGATTTTAGGGAGTGCGACTTCCTAAAAGTCAACAGGGGTCAAATTGCAATTTACAAAAGTTGGAGGACTAAACTGCAATTTTGGAATGGGTGTTCTGAGAAATGGTTTTTCACATCATAATACTCTGTTTTGTAAACTGAGTCGATCGGTCCGATCTGATCGGCGATCGGAGTTATAATGAAGTCTCAGTGATGGATATCGTCATTTGGACCCGGGCCCGTTGGGCCGGTCCAAGTCCATTACTAGTCTACTTATAATAGGCTTAGGGCTTCATTAACAAAAAGACAACTCATAACACTTCAACCCTAGACCTAATACACGGACGCCCCCCTCCTCTCCCACTCGACCACCGTCGGCCGCCGCCCCAAGCCCCGCCGCGCCGCCGCCGCCGCTTGCCGGTGATCGGACTTGTTCCGATCAGTTTTTCGAGGTGATTCCGTCTGTGGCAAATCCGTCAAGTCTTCTAGTGCAGATTGACGGAGGAAGATTGTTTCCGGTCGTGGACCTGATTGACGATCTACCGCCGCCTACAGTTTGAAGTGCCGGTTTCCTCGTGAAACTGGTCGGAGCCAGGCGCCTAGACGCCAGCAAGGTAACTGTCTACGAACACCCTATGTATGTTTGTAGATTTATATTAATGTATTGAACACTTTCCGAGCAAATTTTTGTTTTCCACTGCGCCCCGAGAAGTGGGATCCGGATCCGCCACCGCTATTCCAACAGGGCGTTCATCAACCGTTCAACAGTTGGAGGGCCATTTCCCTTGTGGACTGGTCGAAGCCGGGCGCCAAGTCGCCAAAGGTAAATGTTCTAAACATCGTTTGTATGTTTAGATGTTTTATTGTTTCATGTATGACCATTCCTGGGCAAGAAAATTTTTAAACTTCCGCTGCGCCCAGGAAGCGGGATCCGGATCTACCATTGTGCCAACATAGTGCCAACATAGTTTGGGACAATCTGTGAAATGGTTTAATAACCTAAATAGCTCAAATACTTCGAGATACAATATCTCCTCATGTTACTACTTGGGAGGATGTCACTTTAGCTGATAAAAGACTAATCTTTGATCGTCTTGATATAAGTTTGGTCGGTGTGCACCACAAACTTTTCACCATGTAAGTAACTGTCAGGCCCCGTGCTAATTACCAAAAATTAACACATAAAAAGCGCATAATTACGGAAGCTTAAAATCAGGGCTTAAAAATTTTTCGAAATACAAAGGCCTGAACTTCAAATCATACGTTCAAAATATTCGATATTCAAAATAACAAATCTCCTATCCTTCTGAGTTAACTGCGTCATAGGCCTGGCTATCCTAGAAAATCCATCAATAAAACGTCTGTTGTAGCCAACCAACCCCAAGAAACTAAGAATCACAGAAATATTTCGGGGTCGCTCCAAGTTTACAATAGCCTCCACCTTATCAGGATAAACATATGTACCTTGAGACAAAATGACATGACTTAGGAAAAAAACTCTTTCCAACAAAAATTCTTACTTGGAGAATTTATCATACAACTGAGAGTCTCGAAGAGTTTGAATAACTAACCTCAAATGTTCTTTATGTTGCCTCTTGGTCTTCGAGTAGACCAAGATATCATCAATAAGTACTATCACGAACTAATCTATGAACTACTTGAAAACTGGGTTCATCAAACAAAGGTCGATCTTAGAATACACCACTGAACCCTCACATCGAAAAGATCATTGATCCTCGGAAATGGATTCTTATTCTTCACAGTCACTTTGTTCAATTGTCGAAAATCAATACACATCCTCATCATCCATCCTTCTTATTCACAAAAAGGATTGGAGCTCCCCTAGGGTGACAAACTCGGCTTAATGAAACCCTTCTCTAAAATATCGCTCAACTCAACCTTAAGTTCACTCAATTCTGCTGGTGCCAACCTGTAAGGGGTTCTCGAAATTGGGGCTGTACCTGGCACCAACTCAATACTAAAGTCGATCTTCCTTCCTGGAGGGAAACCTGGAATCTCCTCATAGAAAACGTCTAGGAAATCTTGAACGACGGGGATATCACCAAGCTCCAAACGAGGTTCGGGTGATACATCCAAAGCATAGATCATGAAACCATAATTTTCCAACGACAAAAACCCAAACATCTCCATGGCAGAAACTAGCGGGATCTTCGATCGAGAATCACTACCATAGAAATCCCACTTCTCACTAGATGGTGGTCTAAACCGGACTACGCCATGGAAATAGTCGACTGAAGCTCTATAGCTAGCCAAAACATCAATACCCATGATACAGTCGAAATCTCTAATATCCAACTTAATCAAGTTCGCCATCAACAAATTCTCACCGAACTTGATCATACAGTTCAACACTATCTCTCAAGAAAACAAACTCACACCGACAGGAGTAGAAACAGACACAACATCACACAAAGAAGTAGTATCCAAACCATACTCATATATGAATTGTCAGGCTAGGTGCTCTAATCAGAGGTTAATTACTCAATTAACACAAAATGCGGAAACTTAAAATGTAGATTAAAATATTTTTTCGGCTTGAATGAAAAATATAATTCAAAATACAATCATACACAAAGTAGGGATTTTAACTCAAAAACTTTCACAACAAAGCAGTACTAGAAATGTATACAAATATCCCAACGAATACAAATCTCAAGTACAGTATTCACGCAAGGCATCCCCTGGTACACTAGTTCAATACATTATCATAACTGGGACTCAGAACTGGGCTCTATCAGCTGACGCACCACTCGATCCAGTTGGGTTATCTGAAGAACCTGCAAAGGCCAACACAAGATCAAAGCATCCCCAAAAAGGGAAAGAAACCGAGGTCAAACCTCAGTACGAAGATCACTCATAAAGCATCAATCAATAACGCGTGCAATATTTGAAGACGTGCAATGCATGAAGGGTACCAAGAATCATCGGTAATCAAGGAACAGCGACTCAGATGTCAATCAAAATCTAGATAATTCATCGGAACCCAAATCATAGTGACTCAGCTGGCAATCACGACTCAGTGAAAGCATTGGATTCTCAAGCGCGACAACTCATTCGGCAAATCACGACTCAGTGATTTGTCAATTATCAAAGGAACAGGCTCAATATGTTATGCATGAATGCAATACAGAATCAGCTCACAAGCAATGCATAATAATCAAACATATGCAAACTAGATAATCATCAAGAACAGCACGACTAAACAAACTCAGCTTACGACGCACGCATACACAACAATCAATGCACGTTGGAAATATTATCATGCTTATGTCAAAGCTGTTTAAAATTATCTCAATCCGTACCTTTCGTAGATCTCGGTACAATATCTCAGCACAGCTTACTGATAAACGGCAGAACACACTTCCCAGCTCCGCTCAAGTCTCTGCCGAGAATCAAGGCAAAAACCACAAGAAAGGATCTAATCTGCCAAGATACTCAAGTAAATCAGCCATACTCAAGCTTACCCAACTCACGGTGTAGGGTCTCACAGCTCAGACCAGCTACGTCTAGCCAACAGAGCACTACTCAGCTCAAAGATAATGGTAGGAACATAAACTACAACTAGCAGAACACGGTTACCTGAATCGGAGCTCAATTCTGTCCAAAAATAGCAACACCTAGCTCACGCAGCTTATCAGATATTATCTCTATCCATCCTCCTTCTGACTCCAAACTGGTACAAGAAATTTGGTCTCAAAGAGGGTTTTCCAATCAATGTACTCTCACTCACATCTGACCAGCCAATCTCCGGCAATTGGAAGAAGAAGTTATCGGGTGGACAGTAGCCACAAGGGTTGAAGATATATGTCGGGATACTCGGGAGAAGATAAGATATGTGTGTCGTAAAAATAACTTAGTGTTGGTCAACACTTATATATATATTCCCATTTATAGATACAGTAAAGTCAAACCAGATCAGACTTCTTTATTGTACCAGCTCAGGCACACAAACCAGCTCAGGGAGTACTCTGTTTTTCAATTAGCACAGCACTCATCTGACCAGCTCCGGTACTTCAAGCACCACACACCAAGCTTGGATCACTTACACGAACTCGGTCTGGTCCACAATGCTCAGATAGCTCAGACCTCCCCACTGTTCCAGCTTAGGTATACAGACACTAAAACCAGATCGCATTCCAACAAACCAGCTCGGAGCATCCAGCATATCTCTAAGCTGGGTCCAGCTAGCACATACACCACAAATCCCAAAGATGATCACCTCTAAGCTGGTATCCCCAAAACCAACTCGCGGCAAAACTCAAACAAGCATAACGAAACAGCCTAGCTCAGAGCTAACCTCTCAGACCAGTTCACACCTGATCTGATCTATGGCAAACCCGAGATCACAAAATTTTACACCAATACTCCTAAGCTGATTGCTAACTAGTTCATAGGGTACCATCCAGCTCAGCGTTCAAACTTGTTGTCCAGCTCAGGAATAATCTTCCCAACCAGCTCACACCGAAGCTGACTTCACTGATCCCGAAAAAGTTTACCTCAACCAACTCGCATCAAAGTTGATTCCTAACAATCTGAATCTCCAAGCTGCAACATCTCCACTGATAACTCATAAACCATCTCTAATAATCAGTGCTCAAAACCATGATTCAAGCCTGAGATAATCCGCACTAAACCCGAATAGCTTGTACTATCATCTTAGCACCATACTCTGGACCAGCACGCATCTTAGCTGGTCTCTTCACCAGCAGCTTATTCAGCTGAAGTATCTCTTTGGATTAAACACTAATCTAATCTGGTTAACTCAAAATTACCATCTAATAATTCCAGTTCTCACATGAATGCATCATCAAGAATGAAAACAAAACTCGTGCTGGATAATAAAAGATATAGAAATTACCTGCAATAACTCCTCCGAGCGCATCATTAGCTTGCTCTAGCATCAACGCATTCACTTAAGCTTGCGGTGATCTCGAGAATTGAGATTGATAAGGCTATCTGAAGTGTGAGAGACCAAGATGCTGAAAAGATCCTCTAGACTGCTGAAAGCCAGACCGATGTGTCTGGGCAGGAGTTAACTATCCTCGAGATGACCCTCCGGACTGACCATGATGTGATGGAGTGAAATACTGACTCCTAGAATAAGGACATACACTCGCAAAATATCCTGGTTGTCCTCAAAATATGACAAGCTCCCTCAACTCCAACACACCGCGTTGTCGGATGTTTTCCTCCACATTGGCCACAGAGCACAGCCCTCGAACTACCACTGCTAGAACTATCAGAGTCGGAAGAACTAGAACTCAATTTATTCTTAAATTGTTTTCCCCTAGGCTTAAAATTTTGGCGACTCGACTGCTGAGACACTTGACGGGGCTGAAAGAATACATCCCTTGGGGAACGGGATGAAAACCTTGAGTCGCTTGTGGCTGAACCTGAGACTGCATTCTTAGCAAGCCCTCATCGATATCAATGCCCTATTCAAAGTATCGGCATACATAGTAGGGGAACCGTCCAAAACCAAAGGAACAAGATCCGACCTCAAACACTCCAAAATCTTATTCCGCTTTTTTGTCCTCTCCTGACTGGCAACGTGGGGACATAGGAGAGTAGAGAAGAAACTATCTATCGTAGTCTGCCACCTTTAGGTTACCCTGCAACAAGTTATTAAACTCACGCTCCTTGGCTTTGTAGTAGGACTCCAGAATGTACTCTTGTCTAAAGAGGCACAGAAACTTTTCCAAGAGATCACTAAAACCATCTCTCTGATAGCTCTGTAAGCAACCTTGCACCATCTCTGTGCATGTTCCCTTAATTGAAATGTGTCCAAACTCAGTCTCCGCTCTTCATCAGAATGGACTCTGTCGAAAAGACCTTCCATATGCTCCAACCAACCCTCAGCAAAACCACCTCCCTCAGCACCAGAAAACATCTGAGGGTTCATCATCTGGAACCTAGCTAGGACCAATTCCATCTCATCCACCCCGAAGTTAAATGCTCTACATCCTCTTCCAACTTACTAGCACGCCTACGCTGGGGAACACTCGCATGAACTACATCGTCCTCTCTTTTCTGAGCCCCAGACTCCTCTGCAATATTTTTCCCAACTCTAACTCTCCTCTTAGGCGCCATATACGAGACACCAAGGCAATAAGAGAATCAAAATAGATAGAGCATGTAGTCAAGAACATATAAGTAAACCAAATACCGTGCCTAAACTCGAGTGAACTAGGAAAGAAATTGAGCTTATCCTTGTTTAAGCTATGATACCAAAATGTCAGGCCCGATGCTCTTAATAGAGGATTAAGGCGGAAGTTTAAAAGCGGGTTAAAATTTTTCTTTTGGACCTGATACCAACAATAAAAATTAAAAATATCCGAATACTCAAAACAACTATGCTAGCTCATTTTACAAACAATTGACAACCACATACAGAGCTAACATGCTCACAGGACATGCAGAAAACACAAAGAATAAACAACATCCAATCTCCCAATCAAAAGTTAAATAAAATCCAACAAATAACAGTATCAAGTCTAATGCAAGATCAATCGCTAAACACAATCAGTTACATCAACTGCATAGGACATATCCTGCTAATGATACGATCATAAATATATATATATATACATAGCTCCACTAGCTTATGCTCCACCTAGCACAGCTGATCCACGTGGATAACCTAAAATGGTATAACACAACCAAAACAGCCCCGAAGGGAAAATGGGTCAAACCCCAGTACGGAGAACAAAGTAAAAAAAAAAACTACGTATGATATATGCATAATGCTGCGCATGTACTGTAACAAGAAACATAGGGTACCAAAGATGGAGGCCAAACGAAATGATCAATAACAACACGTGGCAACATCATTGGGAATTCGGGAGCTACCCGAGCTTTCACAATAGAAAAGAGATGTGGCTCATCGCCGCTAGTGATGGGAGCTACCCGCCTACCACGACGGCATGAAAAGGTGTACCACAACCACCCGCCACCACCTATCGAAGCCGCACTGCCACGAAGGAATGAAAAGGTGTACCACAACCACTCGCCACCACCTATCAAAGCCACAACAGCTGAGGGGGCGGGAGCTACCCGGTGCGTCTTCAGTGCTATCCCTCGTGAGTATGAACGTCGACAAAGAATCCATGAGGAAGCAACTCAAATCAAATCTCAATGTATCAGTTAACAAGAGATTATCGAGGCTCAATAAGATATATGCATGTGTTCAATGCCATGCCATGCTCAAACATGCAACATAAACAATAACTCAGATCAAATCACATAGCACGTATATAGCACAAAGAACATACTCATACTCTACTAAAGCTGTAGATACCAGTTCCGATCCGTACCTCAACACCTGACCAAAAATACCTCACAACAGCTCGCAGGAAGAGCAGAACACCAACACAAAATTAAATCTCACAGCTGAAACAACCATCTCTTTCCAACCACCCTCTGTTTTCCCAACTCTCATGGAGAAATGTTGATAGAAACATCCACTTCAACTACTTAAGCCACAATCTTCTTAGATCTTGACGAAATCAGCTCGTGAAATATTCAACTAAAACAGAGCCGAGAGCTACCAGCTCGAACCAGCACAACTCTAATCCCAAATAACGATTGCTGGTTATAAAAAAGCTAAGAACGAAGACTAACACTTTCCCGTTGTCTACCTGAACCGTAGGAAAATGCGATTTGTGAGACCCGAAATATTTGTGGAACAATTAAGTTAATTAATCGTGTTTAGTATAGACCAGATCTGGAGTGAGCAAATCTAGGACGGGCCAACTTTGAGTTGGTATACTAGGTGAACGTAATCGGGTCTCGATGTAAATGTATTGGAGGTAGCTCTGGACGATTGGAGAGTTCTACGAGGTATTAACCAGATTTTGGAGTTGAGAAATGCTGGTTGGTGACTTTGGATTTAGCGTTGGGTGATGGTAATCAAGGCTGGTGGTCAAATCTGGTAGTTGTAAGCCATTCTGGATATGCTAGTTGAATCCCCATCACGGATAGCGAAGTGACGTCGTTTGGGAGAAACCATATTTGAGGTGAGCAAGTTGCTAATATTGCGTGGACCGGCTTGGTTTGTCATTTGGTGTCGACCGGTTCCGGGTTTTCTAGACAGAAAAGTAGTGTGTTGTCGTTTCAAGTTAACAGTAGATGTTGGCCGGTGTTTGTGTCAGATCTGGTCATCCGGATCTGGGTCGCGATGCGACGCCGTTTAGCAATAGCAGATTTAGTGCTAGCGGGATGACGTGTACCAGTTGGGTGAGTGGACTCTGTGCGACATCGTTTGGAGGAGTTCAAATCTGTTTTGGTGTAGAGTCCAGATCTGGAGTAGTACTCAGATCTGAGTTGGTATCAGCTATGAGCCCTATGTTATCGGTGGCTACTGTTCATCAGATTTGGGGAGATTTAAGTTGTATAACTGAGGACTTTGACCATTCGTACATGATATATTTCCCCGACACTTAGAATATTTCCTCGTGAGCTTACTCTATCGCGATACCCTAGTTACTGTTCACCGAACCTTATCTTCTCCGATTGCCGGCGGTAGAAGACTCTGACTGGAGAAAGATTGGTAGCGTTGAGTTCCCCTTGTTGAGACGCTTCCACTACTACCATTTTTGAAGGCTTGGGTAAAGCTGGAAGAAGAACGCGAAGGAGCTACAGTGCGTCATTGTTCATTTACGAGCTGATCTGTTTCTTCTGTTCATGTGGCAGATTTGAGTTACTCGGGACTCTTGTTGTGGTAATTTTAGCTCAGAAACTGAAGGTACGGATTTGAGCTTGTCTTACAGCTTTGGGGTAGGCATGGATATATGTGTATGCTTGCTGGTATGCGAGTAATGTGTGATGTTGTATCGTTGTTGCTTACTGCTAGTTCTGTGCTGATTTTGTAAGCATGTGCATTGGCATATAAGCATATTCCTGTTGAGCTCATATATGTTAGCCATTTGTTGCTGTTGTGCTAACCCGTATGTACCAGGAGCTGTTGTTGAGGACGAACGGCAATACCATGCTCCTCATCTCTCTGTTGGGTTATCTGTTAGTCGCTATGAGATGAGTGGATAGCTACCACGCTCTCATGAGCTTTGGCAACAGCAGGTTGAGTGGTCTGTTTATGCTCTGGTACCGTGTGTTGAGACGAGTGGATAGCTATGACGCTCTCATATGCTTCGTGGCCACTACCCGTTGTTCGATCTGTTGACAGCTGCTAAGCTGGTTCTTTGAGCTCCTTTGGCTTCTTGATCTGTTGTAGCCTATCGCCTTTGCATACTGTTGTCTCATGCATAACACGTGCATATTTATATCTGTTGCCATCTATTTGTTGTTTTTATTGCTCTCCGTACTGGGGTTTGACCCCATGTCCCTCTGGGGCTGGTTGTTTTGCCTGTTTATGTGTGTTCAGGTTACCAGGGTTTCTCAGCTGGTCGTGGAGATGACTCAACTGGGGGTTCCCCAGGAGGTGGATAGAGTGTCCCAGTTATATATATTGTATGATTATGTAATAGAGTCGTCACCAAGGAATGTCCCATAAGGATGTGATGTTCTATTGCTAATTATTAGTTTTGTTTTTTGGGAGAAACTCGATGTTTGTTATGTGATTGTATCATTTGTGTTATGCAGCTGTTAGTATTCAGTTTTTGGGTTGTTGTAAAACCATATTGAGTATCAATGTAATTTTAATTATGTTTTCTAAGTCCAGGCCAAAGCATAAAATTTTAGCCACTTTTAAGTGTTTTCGCCATTGTTAATTGCGTGGTTAATCTCTGTATTGTGCACCGGACCTGAAATTTTTTGTATCAGACCTTAAACTGGGATAAGCTCGAATTCTTTTGATCACACTTGAGTCTAGGCACTTTGTTGCTTGTTGCGTATCTGCGATGCGAAGTACCATATTTCATTGGTATGGAACATTGTGATGTTCTGAGAATGCAGATAGATAGTGACCTGGTGATCTATCGAACTACCCTCCTTCGGACTTTCCAAGTGGTTACCATTTGTTGAGTGGATAAGTCCGAGGTCTTGGTTGTACAGATTAGTCCTCACGACTCGAAACGTCATTGAGACTCTACATGATAGGCGTCTCACTTTGACCCGTTTGTCGACTCACTTGGGGTCATAAGGCATCGGGATTGGGTGAGACCCCGATGCATGTAGGAGTCGATGCATCGTTGTCGAGGATTCACCGCTCGCAGATATGCATGGATATCCTATGCAATCTGAGGGGATAATAGTGTATAAATCTCTGGCCAGAGTACTAGAAGAGTTTTAGGTAAAAGTGTTTACCTAGTTACACTCGCGATGTCACTATTCGATCTCCAAGATGTATGCATAGCTATCGGATCTATAGCGACTCTCGATTTACCAATGGTCGTTGATCTGATCGGGATATATGGATTGAAAGGACCGTACTGTACGCTAACCACGACCGACTGGTTCTTGCAGGCACTATCAGTGATACCTAGGGGATCATGGGGCGATGTTGCTAGACGCTTTACCATGATCCGATGGGCAAGTCCGGAATTGTGATTCCGGAGCCATAATGGTTGTGGGCCCACGGCTAGCTGTATCCCTGAACCATTGAGGGTCACACAAGTACTGGATTCGAGATTCCCGCACAGATACTTAGCTCAATGTATTGAGCACGAGAAGAGGATTTTGGGGAGTGCGACTTCCTAAAAGTCAACAGGGGTCAAACCGGGGTTTCCCGCTGTTGAGGGGCAAAACGGTCATTTTGCACTGGGGTTCTGAAAAATGGTTTTTCAGATCATAATATTCAGTTTTGGAAACTGAGTCGATCGGTCCGATCTGATCGGCGATCGGAGTTACGGTGAATTCTCGGTGATGGAGATGAAACGAATGTTCATCCGTTGGACCCGGGCCCGTTGGGCCGGATCCAAATCCATCACCTATTCTATTTAATGTAGACTTATGACTTAACCTAAACATAGGATTAGACCCCTAACCCTAAACCTAGTGTTAACCGCCACCCCCTCCTCTCTCAAAGAGCCGCCGCCGCCGTCGCCTCTTCTTCGCCGGAAAATTGTTTCCGGCCAATTCGACGAGGAGAATCCTTCCGCGCATATCTCGTCATGCCTTCTAGTTCAGGGTGACGAAGGAGTCTCGTATTCGGTCGTGGACCGGATTGGCGATATCTACCGCAATCTACCGTGAAAATCCGACGTTATTGTAACTACGGTTGGAGCCAGGCACAAGTGCCAGCAAGGTAGTGTTTTGAACACCCTATGAATGACATTAATTGTTTTGTTATTATCGTATTGATCGTCTCCCGGCGTCTATTTTTCTGTTCTTCCGCTGCCTAGCTGGGGGGCGTGATCCGGATCCCCGACACTAGGCACTTTGTTGCTTGTTGCATGTGCTTGACTATGTGATATATTTGTTGTGTGATCTTAATGTACTAGTGTTTGCCTAGATGCTGCCTAGAAGTAGGGGTAGAGCTGCCAGGCAGATCCCGACTAAATCTGAGGGTCAGAACAAGGAGATGGAGCATAGTGTTCCTGTTCGTAGGCGTGCTAGGCAGGTCGACGATGAGGTAGATGTTTTGGCAGCCCGTGTGGATGAGATGGAACTGATCATGGAGAGGTTTCAGCATTTGAATCCTCAGACTTTCGATGGTGATGAGATTAGTTCCGATGCTGAGTCCTAGATGCAGCATATTACCGGATTGTTTGATAGAGTGCGCTATGATGATGAGCACAGACTGAGTTTGGTGACCTTCCAGCTGAGGAATAATGCAGAGCGATGGTGGAGAGGTGCTTCACGTACGCTCGAGGAGACTGGTATAGGACAGTTTTTGTACTGTGTTCCGTCAGGAATATGTTCCGGAGTCCTATGTGAATGCCCGGGAGCGAGAATTTGATAACTTGGTTCAGGGAACCATGTCGTTGGGAGAGTATGCTCGAAGGTTTTCTTCTCTTCTTGCATATGTTCCTCATGTGTCTACCCGTGAGAGGGCGAAGAGAAACAAGTTTCCGGAAGGGCTGAATGAGGATCTTTATTCCTTGGTTCTGGTGGGTTCACCTACCAGTTATGCGGACATGGTGAACAAGGCAATGGACATCGAGGATGTTTGAGGAACCGCAGGTCTCGAGTTCAGCCACAAGCTGCACAAGGTACACGTCCCAATGTTTTAGGGGCACAACCTTCCCAAGCTTATCAACCATTTCAGCAACCCTAGCAGTCAGCGCAACAATCTGGACGCCACAGGTTTAGACCACGTGGCCATCAGTTCAAGAAGAAGCTGGGCTCTAGTTCTTCTGGTTCGGGTAGTTCGAGCAGAAGTAGCAGCACGAGGGCTATCTTCTGTGGTCAGTGTGGAGGCAAACACCCTACGACGTAGTGTGTGGGGGTTCAAGGTACTTGCAACATTTGTGGGCAATATGGACATTTTGCGAGATTATGTCCATTGGCTGGATCTCAGCACACCGCTGCCCCACCACAGGGTCGTTCTGGTGGGTCATCTCGAGGTTGTTCTTTCCTAGTTTAGCAGTAGAGTGTGGGGGAAGCTCAGCATAGGCCGTTCCAACAGCCTGGTCCTTCGCATTTTGGACACTCTTCACAACCCCAGTTCTTAGGACCTCAACATGCCCAGGTTAATGCCATGAATAGGGAGCAAGCGGAGGGCACGCCAGGAGGAGTGATCGCAGGTACTTGTACTGTTTTTGATTTTCCAGCACGTGTATCGTTTGATACTGGAGCATCACATTCGTTTTTAGCTGATGCATTTGTGGTTGAGCATGGTTTCCATACCACTCCTGCCGGCGCGAGTCTGTTCTCCCAAGAGATTTTGTTGAATGGCGTTCTTAGATTTGGTGAGAATGTGTTGGTAGCGAACTTGTTGAATGGCGTTATTAGATTTGGTGAGAATGTGTTGGTAGCGAACCTGATTTGGATAGTGATGTGGGATTTTGATTGCATAGTTGGTATGGACGTGTTGTCTAGTTCTAGGGCCACCGTGGATTGTTTCCATGGAGTTGTGCATTTTCGGCCCCAGTTTGGCGAGAAGTGGAACTTATACGGCCACGATTCTCAATCGAAGATTCCGTTGATCTCTACTATGGAGATGTTTGGTTTCTTGTCGTTGGACAATGTCGGGTTTATGATTTATGCCTTGAATGCATCCTCGAAGTCGTGTGTGGAGCTTGGTGACATTCCCGTTGCTCGTGATTTCCCTGACGTGTTTCCGGAGGAGATTTCTGGTTTTCCTCCGAGGAGGGAGATCGACTTCAGCATTGAGTTGGTACCTGGTACAGCTCCTATTTCACGAACCCCGTATCTTTTAGCACCAGCTGAGTTGAGAGAGCTGAAGGTTCAGCTTATTGATTTGCTGTAGAAAGGTTTTATTCGACCGAGCATGTCGTCGTGGGGAGCTCCTATCTTGTTTGTGAAGAAGTAGGATGGTTCGATGAGGATGTGCATCGAATTTCGGAAACTGAATAAGGCTACTGTGAAGAATAAGTACCCTTTATCGATGATCGACGATTTGTTTGATCAGCTTCTCGGTTCAACTGTGTACTCTAAGATTGATCTGCATTCAGGGTATCATCAGTTGCGGATTCGAGAGCAAGATGTTGCGAAAACTGCGTTCGTACGAGGTATGGGCATTATGAGTTCTTGGTTATGCCTTTTGGTTTGACTAATGCTCCTGCAGTTTTCATGGATTTGATGAATAGAGTCTTCAAAGAGTTCATCGATCAGTTTTTGATTGTGTTCATCGATGACATTTTGGTGTAATCAAAGCCTCCGATGCAGCATAAAGAGCATTTGAGGTTGGTTCTCCAAACACTACGAGACTCGCAGTTGTACGCCAAGTTCTCTAAGTGCGAGCTTTGGTTGGATAGAGTAGTGTTTCTGGTCATGTCATTTTGACCGATGGATTGTCTGTTGATCCCAGTAAGGTAGAAGCCGTAGTGAGTTGGAACATCCCAAGAATGTTTCAGACATTTGTAGCTTTTTGGGATTGGCTAGCTATTATCGATGCTCTATCGAGGGATTCTCTAGTATAGCTAAGCCTATGACGCAGTTGACCCAGAAAGACAAGAGATTTTTTTGGACGGAGGAATGCAAGAATAGCTTCCAACTGCTCAAGAGAAGCTAACTACAGCGTCAGTGTTAGCTTTGCCTTCAGGTTCCGGAGGTTTTGTGGTTTGTTCCGATGCTTAGCTTAATGGATTGGGTTGGGTGTTGATGCAGCATGGTCGAGTCATTGCGTATGCCTCCCGTCAGTTGAAACCCCATGAGACTCGATACCTAGTTCATGATTTAGAGTTGGCTGTCGTTGTCTTTGATTTGAATATTTGGCGTCACTATTTGTATGCCTAGCAGTTTGTGGTGTATACGGACCACAAGAGTCTTCAGTGTCTTTTCTCTCAATCAGATTTGAATATGAGGCAGCGTAGGTGGATGGAGCTGCTTAAGGATTTCGATTGTGAGATTCAGTATCAGCCTGGGAAAGTGAATGTAATTGCTGATGCATTGAGCAGGAAAACTCAAGTGTCGATGCTTGCATCTTTATCTATCTCGAAAGTTCATGAGCATATGAGCACTGCAGGTTGGCGTTTTTACCCAGGTGATGACTATGTTGTGGTGTCATCTTTTCAAGTTAAGCCACAGATTGTTTCGAGTATTAGAGCAGCTCAGAGAACAGAACCATCTATCCATGAGTTGAAGTTGAAAACCCAAGCTGGACAGTTGGAGGATTATTCCGTCACGTCTGATGGTTGTTTGAGGTTTCGTGACAAGTTGATAGTGCCAAATCTGATTGATTTGAAGGAGGAGATCTTGAGAGAAGCTCACTGTAGTAGACATAGTGTCCATCTTGGTGCAAGGAAGATGTACAATGCCTTGAAGCCGCTCTATTGGTGGACAGATTTGAAGAGCGATGTTGCTGGTTTTGTTGCTCGTTGTCTGAATTTACAGCAAGTTAAGGCAAAAAGGATGAGACCCGGTGGACTATTGCAAAGTTTAGAGGTGTCCCAATGGAATTTGGAGCATGTAGCCATGGATTTTGTGACCCATTTACCTCGTTCTAGCCGAGGTTGTGATGCTATTTGGGTTTTTATAGATAGAATTTCGAAGTCAGCTCACTTCATTCCCTACAATATGACGTATTCTTTGAGGAAAATGACGAAACTTACATAGATTTCGTGGTGCGATTGCATGGAATGCCAGTATCCGTTGTTTCAGATCGAGATCTGAGATTTACTTCCAGATTTTGGAAGAGTTTGCAAACAGCTTTGGGCACCAGATTGGGTATGAGTACAGCCTATCATCCCCAAACTGATGGCCAATCTGAGAGAACGATACAGACCTTGTGATGGATCTGTGTAAACAGATCCTGATTAAGTTTTGAATTACACAAAACCTGTTATTGTGTTTCTAACAATTCTACTTAGTGTACAAATCTTAGCTATCGAGGAAAGATGTCGCGAAGCTGAATTTGTCCAGTCGATGGTTTACAATATAAAGTTCAGCAGTTGTTCTGGTTAATCATTGTAAACGGCAGCTGGATTAGCAATGGAGACGTCCAAAGTTGAGTCAGTTGTTCGTAATCAGGCGGAGGCCAAGTTGAACCGGCTGGAGCATAGTGAACCAGTTGGAACGATAAGAACCAGCTGCAAGCGCTAAAAGAGGAAGATGGACCAACTGGAACATCAAAAGACAACCAGCTGGAACATCTAAGTGGACCATCGATGATGATGTCATCGGTGACGACATCATGATCAGCAGATGAAGAAAGATCAGCTGGTGCGAGAAGACCAGCTGGAGAGCTAAGCAATGATGACATCAGCAGTGACATCACAATCAGCAGGAAGCTACAGTAGAACCAGTCGATGGATGATCCAGACGCAAGAGATAAAGCGACGTCGTACATGAAGAAGTATCCAGTCGCAAGCTACTATTCACCAGCAGATGATACTCAAAGTTAGCGATAGCAAAACGATGTCGTTTGAATAAGTTGATACGACAGCGTTTTGCCTTCGCGCTAAGATTCAGTTGATGGTTTGCAATGATAAAACCAGCAGGTAGCTACAGTACATTCAGACGCAAGCAACAGCACATCCAGACGTGAGCTACAATGAACCAGCTGTTGCTATGCATCAAGTCGCAAGATGATATACCAGTCGCGAGCTACAGTGGATTCAGTTGCAGGCTACAGAGAGTTGCAACCAGGCGCAAAGAATCCTGTCGTCAGAGAAACCAGACGCAGTGATTGAAGAATCAACCAGTAGCAAAGCAGTTGACAAATTACGAAGAGTTACGAAAGCTGGATGTCAACTGCTGGCTTATTTCAAAATGTTGTAGACGACAAAAATCCTACAAAAGAAAGGACACAAAGGACAATCCCTGTCGGTACTTTCAAGAACACATTTGAACGGGAAGAATTTGTGTCCTACGGGTTTAATTTGAACAGAGGCTTTATGTTTGAGCAGAACGCCATTGAAGAAGAGGTTGTTGAGAGCGCTGTTGCAGAAATACGTTGGTTGCACAGTGCACCAGCAAAGGGAAAATGAATCAGAAGCGAAGCTGTCAACTATCATACTAGAGAAAGCTTAATTGCAGTTGACAGCGGAGCTAGAATTAGCTTGTGTAGAGCATTTCCCTAGTGTGTGAGAAACAGAGAGTTGAGCGTTTCATTGTAACAATCTCACACACATATTCACTCGCACATTTCGTGAGTTGAGCTATATTGTTTAGCGAGTGAATCAAACCCCCAACAAATCAGTTATCGTCCAAGCACGATGACTTTAAACTCTGTGTATGTAGTCTTTGAACAGAGACGTTAAACAAGTTCTGAGTGAACAACCGAGGGCTGGTAGTTTCTAGGAGTTCTCGCAGTTGCTGGTTGCGGGATCGGGTCTGTACACGTTGATAGATCAAATCTTCTAGTGGAACCTTCCAAGGTGGAAGAAGGGGAGACGTAGGACATTGAAGTCCGAACTTCCATAAACAAATCGATGGAGTATTGTATTCTTTAAGCTTTCAGCACTTGCATTTATCTTAGCATCGCATAACACATTTGATGGCATACACAGTTAGCACACTTGCACAGTCGAACAGATTTATGTTGTACGGTTTACAATATAAAGTTCAGCAGTTGGTCTGGTTAATCATTGTAAACGGCAGCTGGATTAGCAATGGAGACGTCCAAAGTTGAGTCAGTTGTTCGTAATCAGGCGGAGGCCAAGTTGAACCAGCTGGAGCATAATGAACCAGTTGGAACGATAAGAACCAGCTGCAAGCGCTAAAAGAGGAAGATGGACCAACTGGAACATCAAAAGACAACCAGCTGGAACATCTAGGTGGACCATCGATGATGATGTCATCGGTGACGACATCATGATCAGCAGATGAAGAAAGATCAGCTGGTGCGAGAAGACCAGCTGGAGAGCTAAGCAATGATGACATCAGCAGTGACATCACAATCAGCAGGAAGCTACAGTAGAACCAGTCGATGGATGATCCAGACGCAAGAGATAAAGCGACGTCGTACACGAAGAAGTATCCAGTCGCAAGCTACTATTCACCAGAAGATGATACTCAAAGTTAGCGATAGCAAAACGATGTCGTTTGAATAAGTTGATACGACAGCGTTTTGCCTTCGCGCTAAGATTCAGTTGATGGTTTGCAATGATAAAACCAGCAGGTAGCAACAGTACATTCAGACGCAAGCAACAGCACATCCAGACGTGAGCTACAATGAACCAGCTGTTTCTATGCATCAAGTCGCAAGATGATGTACCAGTCGCGAGCTACAGTGGATTCAGTCGCAGGCTACAGAGAGTTGCAACCAGGCGCAAAGAATCCTGTCGTCAGAGAAACCAGACGCAGTGATTGAAGAATCAACCAGTAGCGAAGCAGTTGACAAATTACGAAGAGTTACGAAAGCTGGATGTCAACTGCTGGCTTATTTCAAAATGTTTAAGACGACAAAAAGCCTACAAAAGAAAGGACACAAAGGACAATCCCTGTCGGTACTTTCAAGAACACATTTGAACGGGAAGAATTTGTGTCCTACGGGTTTAATTTGAATAGAGGCTTTATGTTTGAGCAGAACGCCATTGAAGAAGAGGTTGTTGAGAGCGCTGTTGCAGAAATACGTTGGTTGCACAGTGCACCAGCAGAGGGAAAATGAATCAGAAGCGAAGCTGGCAACTATCATACTAGAGAAAGCTTAATTGCAGTTGACAGCGGAGCTAGAATTAGCTTGTGTAGAGCATTTCCCTAGTGTGTGAGAAACAGAGAGTTGAGCGTTTCATTGTAACAATCTCACACACAGATTCACTCGCACATTTCGTGAGTTGAGCTATATTGTTTAGCGAGTGAATCAAACCCCCAACAAATCAGTTATCGTCCAAGCACGATGACGTTAAACTCTGTGTATGTAGTCTTTGAACAGAGACGTTAAACAAGTTCTGAGTGAACAGCCGAGGGCTGGTAGTTTCTAGGAGTTCTCGCAGCTGCTGGTTGCGGGATCGGGTCTGTACACGTTGTATAGATCAAATCTTCTAGTGGAACCTTCCGAGGTGGAAGAAGGGGAGACGTAGGACATTGAAGTCCGAACTTCCATAAACAAATCGATGGAGTATTGTATTCTTTAAGCTTTCAGCACTTGCATTTATCTTAGCATCGCATAACACATTTGATGGCATACACAGTTAGCACACTTGCACAGTCGAACAGATTTATGTTGTACATAAATCTGTTTGAGTTGTTTTAAAATATAAGGATTCAGTTCTGGTGTTTTCCGCATGGATCGGGTCTGTACACGTTGATAGATCAAATCGTTCTAGTGGAACCTTCCAAGGTGGAAGAAGGGGAGACGTAGGACATTGAAGTCCGAACTTCCATAAACAAATCGATGGAGTATTGTATTCTTTAAGCTTTCAGCACTTGCATTTATCTTAGCATCGCATAACACATTTGATGGCATACACAGTTAGCACACTTGCACAGTCGAACAGATTTATGTTGTACATAAATCTGTTTGAGTTGTTTTAAAATATTAGGATTCAGTTCTGGTGTTTTCCGCATGAATTTAATTCATACCAGATCTGTCTCCGGTGCTCTGTTTTTATTGTTCAAGAACCAGAGGTATTGCACCTCATCTTTAATTAGCAGCGCAAAATCTTTAAAATCTGTCAAAGCAGCATTGCTAAGTGTTTAACCGGTCCTAACAAGTGGTATCAGAGCAGGTTGTTCTTGAACGAGCACTTATTCTAAAACTCATGTGCTATGTTTGAATGTTTTTAACTGTTTTGAGAAGCTTATCTTATGAAGGCCAGATGATTTGTTTTAATATAGAACCGATTTTCTCTTGATGAACTGTCACGGAATGCGCTAGTTCCGTGCGGATGCCAAGATTCTATTTTCGTGTGCTGTAAGATCACCTGGAGCGAGGCTCGGTGACAAGCACATGGGACAAAATAGGAGAATGAAAATCTGTGCTTTTATCTGTTTACTGGTTCTTCTTATGTAAGTAACTCAGTAGCACATGCTTGTTTGAAACATTTTTTGATGCTCTGATAGTTTTCAAATGTTCTGTTATGCGGATTTCAGCTGATGCTTCATTCTTTGTTTTTAAAATGATTTGAGCTTATGTTATAAAAGACAGGGAGAGTGGCGTCTTTGTCTTTATTAATTTGAGCTATCTGCATCGGTTTCATTCGTGTTTTTCAAAATAATAACATACTGTTGCATACGGTGCTTCCCAAAAGCTGTTTTTGATTTTCAAAATCTAAAACTCCTGCTGTCAAATTTTTTTGTGGCAGTATAGGGAGAGTTTCATTTTAAAATTCATGAGAAGAACCGGATTCGAACTCTTTTTTATTCCCACAAAAAGGGAGAGAATTGTTAGAACATGCATCTGTTATTTAAGGTTTTGTGTAAATCAAAAAGTGAGAACACAGATCCTGATTAAGTTTTGAATTACACAAAACCTGTTATTGTGTTTCTAACAATTCTACTTAGTGTACAGATCTTAGATATCGAAGAAAGATGTCGTGAAGCTGAATTTGTCCAGTCGATGGTTTACAATATAAAGTTCAGCAGTTGGTCTGGTTAATCATTGTAAACGGCAGCTGGATTAGCAATGGAGACGTCCAAAGTTGAGTCAGTTGTTCGTAATCAGGTGGAGGCCAAGTTGAACCAGCTGGAGCATAGTGAACCAGTTAGAACGATAAGAACCAGCTGCAAGCGCTAGAAGAGGAAGATGGACCAACTGGAACATCAAAAGACAACCAGCTGGAACATCTAAGTGGACCATTGATGATGATGTCATCGGTGACGACATCATGATCAGCAGATGAAGAAAGATCAGCTGGTGCGAGAAGACCAGCTGGAGAGCTAAGCAATGATGACATCAGCAGTGACATCAAAATCAGCAGGAAGCTACAGTAGAACCAATCGATGGATGATCCAGACGCAAGAGATAAAGCGACGTCGTACAAGAAGAAGTATCCAGTCGCAAGCTACTATTCACCAGCAGATGATACTCAAAGTTAGCGATAGCAAAACGATGTCGTTTGAATAAGTTGATACGACAGCGTTTTGCCTTCGCGCTAAGATTCAGTTGATGGTTTGCAATGATAAAACCAGTAGGTAGCTACAGTACATCCAGACGCAAGCAACAGCACATCCAG
>KV018156.1:8114-29863 GCA_001598015.1 Dorcoceras hygrometricum
AAAACATGCTCATCAAACCTAATCAGGCAATCTACCACAACCTCTTGAGACCACAGATTCACACCAGCAGGAGTAGACACAGAAACAACATCACACAGTGGGGAAGAACTCAACCCACGCTCAAACACAAACATCTCAGATATAAAAGAGTGTGATGCACCAGTGTCAAACAAGACTCTCGCAGGATAATCATAAATAGAGCATGTACCTCTAATCACCATGCCCGGCGTCTCCTCAGCCTGGTCCAACGACAAGGCGTTCGCCTGCGCCTGCTGGGGAATTTGAAACTGGGGTCGGGAAGGTCCTCCAAAACATGACGGCTCACGAGGCTGAAATCCTGATCGCTGGGACTGCGCAAAAGGCTGCTGTCGTTGAGAAGAACCACTAGCGGAACCCTGCTGCGACTGACCAGTAGACCGCCCTCCAATCGAAGGACACGCTCTAGCGAAATGTCCCGGCTGACAACATAGATGGCAAAGTCCTCGGACTCCTTGACACTGCGAAGTCTCATGTCTCCCTCCGCACTGACTACAGAATCCGCCTCCAGAACCGCTACCAGAACCACTGCCAGAACCAGAGCTCACGGAACCAGAAGAACTCGAATGGCCCTTTTTCTTGAATTGCTTCCCTCGAGGTCTGAACTGCTGGCGACTCGACTGCTGTGACCCCTGAGGAGACTGATAAGACTACGACACTGCCTGCACTGGCTGAGAAGCACGCCCAGACGTCTGATGTATCGGAGCCTCAGGATCCATCAAACTCTCCTCGATATCAACCGCATTGTTCACAGCTTCCATAAAGGTCGTCGGGGACCCAAACAGCACCATCCGGTAAAGGTCAGGTCTCAAGCCCTTCAAGAAATTGTTCCTCTTCGTTCGCTCTTGGTTCACCACAGCTGGCATGTACACTAGAAGCGCAGAAAACCGCCTCGCATACTCGGCCACACGCATGTCACCCTGCTTCAGGTTATCAAACTCACGCTCTCGGCTGGCGAAATAGGACTCTGGAGTGTATTTGCATCGAAAAGCCTCACAGAAAACATCCCAAGTGAGCTTCGTCCCACTATCTCAAAGCATCCTAGAAGTACTCCTCCACCAGCGCTGTGCATCATCTCACAGCTGCAGCACTGCCAACTTCAGTCTCTTTTCCGGAGCGTACTCCAAGGTATCAAATAACTCCTCCATCTGAACAAGCCACGCTTCAGCCCTAGCACCACAACCGGCCAACGTCGGTGGGTTCGTCCGCTGAAATCGGGCTAAGACCAACTCCATCCCACCTATCTGTCTAGTGACGTCCTCAACCTGAGCGTCGTCATCACTACCTGCTCTAGATTCCTCCACGGAACGTCTAGTACTCCTACCTCCTCCTCGTCTCGGCGGCATCTAAACAAGCCTAGAGGTAAGATCTCACAGCAGATAGAATAACAAGACAGATAATAGATCACATAAGTCACAGAGGCAATCAAAATCAAATCAAAACTTTGTGCCTAGACTCGAGTGTGATCAAAAGAAATCGAGCTTATCCCAGTTTAAGCTCTGATACCAAAAATGTCAGGCCCCATGCTAATTACTAACAATTAACACATAATAAGCGCAAAAACACGGAAGCTTAAAATCAGGGCTTAAAAATTTTTCGAAATACAATGGGCCTGAACTCAATTCATACATTCAAAATATCAATAATTAAAATATGAGTTGACTCAAACTCATGCACAACAGGTAACAACAAAATATCGATTCAAATACAGATCCTCCAATACATGATAACACGAGGCATCCCCCTGCTCAATACATATCATATATATAAACTGGGACTCAGGGAAGTGGGGATCGACCAGCTGAACTTCCACTCTGCCCAGCTTGGTTACCTGAAGCTCCTGCAAATGGGCAACACAGACCCAAACAAGACAAAAGCAGGAAACAAGTACGAGGTCAAGCCTCAGTACGAAGAGCTATCAAAGTAGATAAACATGAAACATGCTAGAAATCAATGTTATGAATGCATGAGGCTGTGAAAGGAAATCAGTCAGCTAGGCCGGTGCAACAACCGGCAAATCATATCATGTCGCCTCTATACCACGGTCTATCAACCGGGAAATCATCGGTCCGTGATCATCGGGGCCCGTCAGCCCATCACAGCTCGGCGGTAGACACTCGTATCCGGTAGTCACCGCTCCGACGATAGCGTTGGACTTTTCGGGCACGACCCAACAGTCGGCCAGTCACAACGTGGCACCCAAACAGGTTATCAAATCAAATCTGTAAATCAGGCTCAAGATGTATGCATGAATGCCATTTAATATCCATGCTCAATACATAAAATGCCTAAACGTAAAAACAGTATGCATACTCAAACAAAATCAGCAACTGGTTCACGTAGGCACATAGCAGAAAAGCCACAGATTTCACAACATCGAATTATAGACATGTTCAAGCTCACAACTGCTAAGGGCTGCTCAATTCGTACCTCAATTGCTCAAAATACCTTAACTGGTTTCACAAGCAACGGCCAGCAACTAACTCAAGTTCACGGCCCTTGAAACTTCACGGCAAAGCGCAACCAAAAATCCTGGAAACTGAATCTGTACAAGGTAGCTAATATCTTAGCTCAGATCTAACATTCTCTCTCAAATACCTACGGCCAGAGCTAACCTCAAGCTCCAAATATTCACGCAGGTACTAACATACCAGAACAAAGCTCAAATCAATGAAAGAAAGCTCACCCAAAAGCTCACGCTAGGAAGAGCATGCACGGCGCAACCTACTGCCCAAAACTCAGCATCTTCGTGCTCTCGTCTCAGCTCAAAACAGCCTCCAAGGTTGGTAGGAAAAGAAAGGTCTTTTCAAGAGGTTTCCAACTCTACCAAGAACTCGAAAAACGGAGGTCGGAATCAACGGAAAATGGCGATAGAAAGTGACGGTGAACAGTAGCTATTTCGAGGGTTTCGAGTTTGAGGATAAGAAATATCAGGTCTGGAATGCTCTAAGTGTAACTCCAAAACGACGGCGTATAGGCACCAGATCTCAGCGCTTAAACTCAAACAGATCTCAACGCTTAAACACGCGCAATGCACAAAACGACGTCGCATGAGCAAAAACAGATCCCTCACGCGAAACCAGATCTCTCGCTTGGCAACGCACAACAAAACGACGCCGTAGCGAGACCAGATCCCTCAAATGAACGCTATCACGTTCTTGAATAAGCTTTGCTTACGTCACCCATGAGATTTGCTCACGTCACTGAGATCTGAATTTCAAAAGAACAACGTATTCATTTCCCACGCCATTCTCGACAACCAGATCTCTCCAAAACGGCACCGTTTTATCCAAATCTCACGGTGCTTCTCGTAACGCTAAGAAGAAACAGATCTCTATCTAAATCGATCAATTCACATCGTTCCTTGACCAGATCTCACCCGATACACACGAACTAAAATCTGGACAACTCCAATTAGAGATCTTAATTTCTCAAAATAAGATTTCACCAAAAATTCGAAATTCCAGAAATCAAAAATCTTGATTCCCGTGACCAATCTAACCCAAAATCCGATTAATCACTAATAAGAAATCTGATTCCTCACAACTCAGCTCTCATACGAAGCTTAAATCGGTAATGAATCACTTACCCAAAGATGTTAAAGAATAGACAAGCAACTGGTCCACAATCACGAAGTCACTCAACCACTGCAACAACTTTTCGCTCCTCAATTCTGGCGACTCAAATCTCCAAACCGGTATCAATCGAAAGCCCCAGAGAAGACGAGCTCGACGCTACCAATCTTGCTCCAAACGGCGGCGAAAAACAACGACAATCGACGAAAATAGGGTTTGGGTGAACAGTAACAATCGAGGGTTCACATGGATGAAGATAAGGAATATCTGGTTCGAAAATATTCTAAGTGTTAATCGACACTTAAGTTAAATCCCCAATCAAAGCTTCAACAGAAGTCATCATCGACTAATTCAGATCTCTCCCCAACTCAGATCTTGGTACTGATCAGCTTTCATTCTAAGGCAGAAGCCTCTCAGATCTGGTTCTCTAAACAATACCAAAACGACGTCGCTCTTACTTATCAAAACGACGCAGCATCGGAGTCAAGCTCTCACAACAGATCTCGCTAACACTCTTCAGATCTTGGTCACATATGTATCATCAAACGCACTGGTCTACAAAGAATCGTTGACCAACGTTGACATCTGAACAACTCTCGACAACTAACCATCACTGACTTCCTCGAGTAGAAGCTCACGTTTGCTCACGCCGCTAAGCAGATTTCACCCTCTAGCGTCAAGTCTGGAAACACAATACGACAGCGTTTCACTCCTTGCTTGTGAAAATTCACGCAACACACAAGGGACAGATCTGAACATCCAGATCTCGCTCAAATATGAAATTCTGAAAAATCACCGAGTCCTCAAATCTGAAAACCCGATACTCAGAAACTCAATTGGCTAATTCTAAACCAAATCTGATTAGCTAATAAATCATACTTAGCAAATTCTAGTCCTCACATTAGATCTTGCATTAACTCCAGTAGCTAGTTTGCTTGTTATTGTCTTCCCAGTTATCTTGAACTCTTGGTTAGTAGCCTTTGTTGCGTGTTAGAGGTTACTGGTTGTATTGTGCGTAGCGTGATTTTCCAGTGTTGGTTTTGTGTTGAGATTTTGTTTAGTTCTAGAGTTGTTCTTGGATTTCGATGATGAAATCTTATTTTCAGTGTGGGAGGAATGTGAGACCCATAATTATTGGATTAATTAAGTTAACTAATCGGGTTTGGCATAGACTGATCTGACATGAACAGATCTAGGATAGATCAGCTTTGAGATGGTATACTTGGTGAGTGTATCGAGTCTCTATATTTGTGTGTTTGAACAGCTCTGGACAGTTTTAGAGTTTTGCGTAGTAGTAGGTAGATTCAGGGAGTTGATAAGTACCGATTGGTGACTTAGGCTTTTGAGCTGGTCGATGGTAATCTGCGTTGGTGATCAAATCTGGTTATCATAAGCCATGCTGGGAACCGTGGTTGAATATCCTGCGCGCGTAGCGAAATGTCGTCGTTTGGAGGAAACCATATTTGAGATGCGTAAGTTGTTAGCGCTGTGTGAACCGGCCTGGTTCAAGGGTTTGGTGTTGGCCGGTTTTGGGTTGTCTAGACCGGAAGGCAGTGCGATGTCGCTTTGGGTATCATTGAACGTTGGTCTGTGCTGGTGTCAGATCTGGTCATTCCGATCTGAGTGTTTTGATTAGGAGCGATGCGATGCCGTTTGAAGAGACACATGTATGAATTAATTGTATTGTGGTGCGACTTCGTTTGGTAGTAGCGTGTTGGTTTAGCGTATGGTCCAGATCTGGAGTGGTACTCAGATCTGAGCTGGTGTCAGCTATGGACCTCGATTTGTCCGTGGTTACTGTTCACCATATTTGAGCATATTTGAGTTATTAATAGAGGACTTTGACCATTCAAATGCGATATCTTCCCCAACACTTAGAAATATTTCCCGTAACCTTACTCTGTCGCGATACCCTAGTTACTGTTCATCGAACCTTATCTTCTCCGATTGCCGGTGGTAGAATACTCAGATTGGAGCAAGAGTGGTAGAGTTGGATTCCTCTTGCCAAGGCGCTTCTTACTATACCTCTTTCAAAGACTTGGGTTAGCTCGGAGAGTGAACGCGAAGAAGCTATTGTGCGTCGTTGTTCGCAGACTGGCAGATTTGGTTCTTCTGCTCAAGTAGTGCTTCGAGTAAGTACAAGATTTTGCCTCGCGCTTTGTTTAGAGCTAGTTGTTGTGTTAGGAAGGTAGAATAGAGCTGGTTGAGCTCGTAGCTCCCAGTTAGAGTTTCTGTGTACTGTCCCTGAGTATTGTCGTCGTTGTTGGCTTAGTAGGTTTCAGATTTGAGTTTCTCGGGACTTTTTTGTGGTAATTGTAGCTCAGAAAGCGAAGGTACGGACGTGAGCTTATGATTACAGCTTTGAGATGGACTTGTGTATAAATGTGCATGTGCTGTTTATGTTGAGCAGTGTGTATGATGTTATATTTTGTGTTGTTGCTTGCATCTGTGTGTGTATGTTATCTTGCACGCTGTTGTTACGCATACACGCATGTGTGCATGTGCTGTTTATGTTGAGCAGTGTGTATGATGTTATATTTTGTGTTGTTGCTTGCATCTGTGTGTGTATGTTATCTTGCACGCTGTTGTTACGCATACACGCATGTCATGTTGTTCTGCTCATCCCATTGTGAGCCTTTGTTAACAGCCCACTCTGAGAACTTGTGAACTGTCGTTCTTTGCTGTTGAGCTAATCCTTATTGACAAGGTGCGTGTGATTGAGCGTCTGGGTAGCTCCCATTCTCTATGCGTTGTGGACTTTTGTTCTAGCTTGTGCTGATATTTCGTGTGATTGAGCGTCTGGGTAGCTCCCATTCTCTCACATGAGTTGCGGCCATCCCAGTAATCTGTTCATGGTTGGTACCATGTGTGATCGAGCGCCTGGGTAACTCCCATTCTCTCACACATTCGGTGACCACTTCTAGTTTTGGTATTCAGTTGTGAGCAGTCCTTTGGATATTTTGAGCTCCCTGTTCTCATGCATCGCATAGCATTTATATCTAGCTCTATCTGCATGCTGTATTTTGTTGCTCTCCGTACTGGGGTTTGACCCATGTCCCTCTAGGGCTGGATTGTTTTGTTTGCCTGTGTATTGTTCAGGTTATCCAGGTTTCTCAGCTGGTCATGGAGATGGCCCAGCTGATGGTACCCCGGGATGTTGATAGAGTGTCCCAGTTATGTATATTATTTATAATAGTCTGTAGAGCAGCCTCGAGGGAATACCCTGTGAGGATGTGATGTTTTATTGCTGATTTGGGATGTACCTTGTTAGGGAGTCACTCTATGCTTGTATTTGTTGTTGTATCTGCTGTTGTTGGATTTCGGTTGTTGTAAAACCATTATTTGAATATCGTTGTATTTTAAAGTATGATTTTCTACGTTAGATCAAAGCGAAAAATTTTAGCCACTTTTTAAATGCTTCCTATTGTTTATTGCGTGGTAAATCTCTATATTGTTTACCGGGCCTGACAGTCCATTACAACTCAGCATTGATGGGTCACCTTGACACGTGATAGTAATCAACGTCATATTATTGGGCCCTTACTGTACGTGAGGTAAATACATGGAGGTTGCACCTGTTGCAATTGGGCTCTACCTTTTGAGGATCATGGTTGGCTGATATTATTCGGGACCGTGATTCCTTGTGTGACTACTGGACTTTTCTTAAACTAAAATAAGAACTTTGGGGTTCAAATTGCAAAGCACAAAAATTTCGATCTTGTTTACAATTACAGTTCGCTACTAATTTCTGGGCTAAAATGCAATTATACGCAAACCATATGCGATAACTGGAAAACAGATCTGAACAAATAAAAAGGTGCGGAACTAAAACAGATCTGGTCTTTGAAATATCGAAGCTGGATAATTCATTAAGCAATAATTCTAGTACATATTTCAACAAAATAAAGAAACTCGAAATCTGTCATAATACAAAACTATAACTAAAGTTTGTACATCAAAATCTGAAACTGAATAAGAACAAAAACGGAAAATGATGTCCATGATAAACACATCTTTCCGATCATCTAATCACCATCCAACTCCTACTGCTCATTACCTGCACTCAATGAAAACTAGTGAACCTAGGAGCTCAGCAGGTAAGATCTGGAATATCGAAAACATATGACACATGCAAACTATATCTGTCACTTTACGGATATCTGAATCTGAATAGCTTAAGAATAAATAAGCTAAATAACATGAATTGTGAAATCTGTATGGGATTCTTTCAAGAGAAAATCGTAAGTTAAGGAATATAACTATCCATGTGATCAAGATTCAGTGGGCAAACCACTCAGAAAGAGAAGCTACGTGGGAAGTCAAATCTGATATGCAGAGAAGCTACCCATATTTGTTTAAGTAAGTAATTTTGGAGACGAAATTCTTTTAAGGAGGGTAGAATTTTAACCGCCAGATATTTTTAGAGCCACAATTAGGAAGTTATAAGATTTGAGAGATTAAATTGAAATGCTACTTTATTCAACTTTTATTTCGAGTTGAGTTTCAGATTTGAGAATGCAAGTACAGGAGCTGTTTGGTCGATCCTTACAAGCCAATTGAATCCTTCTTTTTAAATAAAATGATTCGGCTTTATAGCATCAGATTTCACTTTAAAATGGAGTAGCACTTTTAAAAAGATTCTGACATATTGATTAAACGTGTTTCTTCCTTAGGCATTTTAAATCATATATATAGGGTGTTAGCCACATCATGCATCATCATTTTCAACCAAAACACTTTCTAAAAAGAAAACGGTGCTCTCTGTGAAGAAACCGAGCAAAAACCTTTCAAAGCTTTTCGAAGGAAACAAGCGGTGCGTACGTGATTTTCCAGATTTCATCTATAATTGTGTTACAGAATTCAGGCAAGTAAACTCTGTTTCTTGCTACACTCATGAAAGCATATATTCAGTTATGTTTGCATGTTTGTATGAGATTTTAAAGAGTTGAGAATTTGCTACGGCTGTTCTTCAACAAACGAAAGCTATGCTCTATTTTTACAAAGAAGGTATGTGTTTACTGTGATTTTGATCCAGAAAGATATTAGAAAATTGTTTAATGATGTTCGTCCAGTAGTTTCGTGAGTTTTCTATGATTTTCTTCGAATAAGCTTACAAGTAGCTTATTCGATTATTTCCCAAAAATTTTTTGAAGATATTTTTTATTTCTTCAGGCTAAGGAAACGTTTGTTGTTCATGTTCGTTCTAATGGTTAAGTCTGAAATCTGGTTCTTAAACCAAAACCGATTTTTATATTGAGTTGTCTAAGCAATGTTCTGTTTCTAAGATATTTCATGTTCGGATCTGAATTCTTATTTCAAATCTGAAGGGGGTAAGATATTTAGCTGTATTGACTGTTTCGTATCTGAGTTAACTTCGGTTGACCATTGACATCTGAATGACTCAATTCAATTTCATTGACATCTGAGTTGACTAATAGACCAAATCTGAATTCTTCCTTCTTCGTTGAGATCTTTATGCGTGATTCAGATTACACCTTTCTTTTGTTCAAAGACCAGATCTCTTTTAGTTCAGCACCTTTTTATTGTTCAGATCTATTTTCTAGTTATCGCATATGGTTTGAGTATATAACTGCATTTTATTAGCCAAAAAATTAGTAGCGAACTGTAATTGTAAACAATATCAAAATTTTGTGCTTTGCAATTTGAACCCCAAAGTTCTTAATTTAGTTTAAGAAAAATCCAGTCGTCACACCTTGTGTAATGCCCGAAATAATTAAGAAGAGAATTAGTGAATAGATTTTGATGAAGCTTGATTATGAGCTCGGATTTCTTCTGGAAGTGTTGGATGATTAAGGAACTGTGTATCGTTGAATTGTGCTAAGTGTGGGAACCAGACGAAGCGACCAGACGAAGCGATTTGATAAAATCGTTCAGCAGCAGGTTACTGTAGCAAGTCAATGCGGGTCAACACTACTGTAGCTTGCGACTGGTTGAATTTTGAAATTCAGTCGAAGCACTAGTGTATCTGAAATCAGTTGATGGTTTGTGGTATCTACTGGTTACTCAGTCGAGGGAACAATGCGACACCATTTCGATATCGTATTGGATGACTTAACAGCATCGGTCGTTGGAATAGGAGAGCGACCAGCTGCTGGTTTCTTTTAAATAGAGGTGATACCAGCTGATGACACGTTACGACGTCGTTGGAATTAATTGTAACGACATCGTCTTGATTTACAAAGTGTTGCGACTGGATTCTTGTTGCGACTGATTGCTACGACGGCTGGCTGTTGCTTCTGCTGTATAACCAGAGAATAAGCAACAGTTGAGGAATCTGTTTACCATTATCCACTTTCGAAGCGGTGGGAGTATATCCTGTTTGAATACTCAGCATGACACGTGGAACTCGAATTGAACACGTTGGAAATGCTGCAGAAAAACAGAGATCGTTGTCTATAAATAAGAGTGAATTCGAAAGATTGAGAACATCTTGATTACAGATATCAATTTGTGATTCTGCGAGTATCTCAGGAAGTGCTGAACAGAGTTTAAGAACACTGACTGAAGTATTTTGAAAACAGAGGAACGAAGGTATAATTTGACAGTAGAGTCAGGGATTAGATTACTCAAGAATGAGTTTTCTTGAGTTATCCCGCTGAAATCACATACATGCTTGATTACTGTTCTTGACTTAGAACTTGAATTGTGTATGTGTCGATCCATCACAGGTAGTGGATCTTTTATATTTGCATGATATTGCATATTGAAGAGAATTGAATTGATTCTAATGCCCAGGACTGAGTTGGCCTGATTTTTAAGCCGAAGATGGTTTCGATAGATGAATATTCATGTCAAGATCGGATACGAATCTTGATGGCGTCGAACTGAAATGGAATCAATTCTGAGATCGAAGAAGAGAACTAGAATCATTTCATTACATTACATTTGTTTTACAGATTGATAAACTGTTATTCATTTTATTGCTATTATTCATGCCTGCTGATTATACTGAGATGATTCTCACCGGAGTTTATCCGGCTGTTGTTTGTTTTGTGTGTGTGCATGACAACAGGTAGACGAGAGCTGAACTGAGGTGGGGCATGAGTAGTGGGAGCTGGCTAACTAAACGAAACGCAACAGTGAAGAAGAACTGTTAGAAATCAGCAGTTAGCATAGTATTGATATAGTTAGCGTTAAGATGGAACCTGGTTTTACTGCTGCTGGTCAGCTTTTGTATTAGCAAACGTCACATGTAATACTTATTTGTACTGGCTTGTTCTGTTATAAATAAATAGCTTTTGAACAACAAACTTAGTCTTGTATTGTTACCCAGGACCAGCTGATGGGACCCCACTAGTAAAAAAAAAACAAAATGGGTTTTCCAGCGTTCACTAATTAAATTCGAAGATTAAATTAGATGCTAACTAAACACCCATAAGATGAGATTAGAAGATTAATTGTGAGCAGAGAGCCTCACAACAGGTGGTATCAGAGCCCTACTAACTTAATAAGATTATTGAACTAGATGAGTGGGGTAGATCGAGTTCTTTCTGATTGATTAGATTACAGAAACAAATGAATTGCATGCTTGTGTGGTATATGTCTTACTGCTTTTGAATTTATATCACATGATTATTGTGAATAAATGGTAAGAATATACCGAAGAGTTATGAGAATTACATGCTTTGGAAATGATTAATAGCATGTATTGAGTGAAGTAGGAATCAGAACTCGATCTCTTGAGCAGAAGTACATTCATGTATGCTAATCAGAGGAGGGACTGAGGCTGGCTTATTCTTGATTAATGAGAAATGATAAACACGTATGTTTGATTCCTAGATATGCCTCCTCGAAGAACAACGAACCGACAGACAGAGCAGGGTAGTACGTGTGAGGATTGAGAAATTGAATTAGTGATTAATCGTTTTGATTTGGGGATTAATCACGTACTTTTTTGAGGAATTGTGTAAAGATTGTGGTTCCTGCCGATTTCCTCAGCAGCAGCACTAGTTAAGAATGAGAAATATCGATTTTTGGGTAAAGTCAACGCTGGTCAACGGTACTGTAGCTCCTGCTGATGGGTTTTGAATCAGCAGAGATGACGTCGGCGTGACGCATGAAGATCTGCTGGTTTTGGTTTGAATTGAAGCTGCTGCTGGTAGACATCGCGCGTAGTGTGAGATTGAGCGGGGAAGTGACGCGTGTTAGTCAATGTTTTGGAATGTTGACTATTGAATTCAGCAGATGCGTTTGTGAAGAGAGATCAGCAGATGGTTTGAGAGCTTCCGATAGATATGATGACGTAGGCGTGACGTATTACTTGCTGCTGGTAGTAGTTGCGTTAGGTTGATTGCTGCTGATCAGCAGACGTGCAAATACTAGCGTTGAGAAGCGGCGTCGTTTTGGTAAGTTGGAACGGTGTCGTTTTGAGATGTTTTGCGCGATTGTTTATTTGATAATTGCTGCTGAATTTTACGAAGAGGAAAAGAGGGTTGTTGCTGATTGTCTCCTGCTGATTTCTTTGATTGATTGGTATGAATCAGCAGGTGAGATTTGAAGAGGTATTTATAGAAGTGTTGATCGACACTTAGATTATTTTGAGCCAGATATCTCTTATCTCTTCTCCTTCAAACCCTCGACGAGTTACTGTTCACCATCTTCTTCTATCGCCATTTCCTGTCGATTCCAGCCTCTGTTTTTGAAGATCTTAGTGGCGCTGGATTCCCCTTGCTTCGCCTTTGATTGATTGGTATGAATCAGCAGGTGAGATTTGAAGAGGTATTTATAGAAGTGTTGATCGACACTTAGATTATTTTGAGCCAGATATCTCTTATCTCTTCTCCTTCAAACCCTCGACGAGTTACTGTTCACCATCTTCTTCTATCGCCATTTCCTGTCGATTCCAGCCTCTGTTTTTGAAGATCTTAGTGGCCTGGATTCCCCTTGCTTCGCTCCTTAGTTTGCTACCCATTTGAGTAGTTGATTTGCGCTGGAAGTGGAAACGCGAAGCTACTAGAGTTCGAAGCTTTTGAGATAAGCCTGTGCGAGCGTTCTGCTGATAGCGTGAGCTTTTGGGTGAGCAATTCTTGTAGTTTGAGCTCGGTTTTAGTAGTTAATGCCTGCGTAGAAGTTTAGGAATTGAATTAGACTTCTGGCCGTAGGGTTAGCGTACTTATGATGAGATTGAGCTAAGGATCGACACTTAGAATTATTTTGAACCAGATATATCTTATCTCTTCTTCTCCAAACCCTCGTCGTCTACTGTTCACCATTTTCTTCTATCGCCATTTCCTGTCGATTCCAGCCTTCGTTTTTGATATTCTTGGTGGCGCTGGACTCTTTGCGACTTGCTCTTTCCCATTGATGCTAGTTTGGAAATTTGGAGCGTCGAGTTGAGAATTCCGAAGGCCCTGCTCGTTCGTGAATTGCGGGCTGCGTGGAGTAGATTCAGCAGTTGGTTCTTTTAAGCTTGTGGGTGAGCATTTCTTGTAGTTTGAGCTCGGATATTAGTAGTTAATGCCTGCGTAGAAGTATAGGAATTGAATTAGACTTCTGGCAGTAGGATTAGCATACTTATGATGAGATTGAGCTAAGATTTTAGCTATGTTGTAACAGATTTCAGTTTCTCGGAGGTGTCCTGCTGCGTGAATTGAGCCAGGAGGAAATCTGTTAGGTAAATTGAGGAATTGAGGTACGAATTGAGCAACTCTTAGCAGTTTAGGCGTGAACATGGTTGTGATCGATGTTATGGATTTGCTGATGTGAATTCTGTGTTTATACGTGTTACAGTTTGTGGAATTGATTGAGTTCTATATTCTGTTTCATGAAATGAATTGTATGCATTGCGCATTGATTATTGAATGACATTCATTGCATACATCTTGAGCCTTTGACAGATTGATTTGATTACCTGATTGGGTGCCACGTTGTGACTGGCCGGCTGTTGAGTCGTGTCCGAAAAGTCCAACGCTATCGTCGGAGTGGTGACTACCGGATTCGAGTGTCTACCACCGAGCTGTGATGGGCTGACGGGCCCCGATGATCACGGACCGATGATTTCCACCGGCTGATTGGCTGGGTGTGGTATAGAGGCTTGATTTGAGTTGCCAGTTGATAGACTGGTCTAGCTATCCGACTTTTTGATAGCCCTCATGCATTCATAGCATTGATTATAGCTTGTTGTATGTTTTCTGCTTTGATAGCTCTTCGTACTGAGGCTTGACCTCGTATTTTCTTTTCCTGCTTTTGTTGTTTGGGTCTGTGTTACCCATTTGCAGGAGTTTCAGGTAACCAAGCTGGACCGAGTGGAAGTTCAGTTGGTCGATCCCCGCATCCCTGAGTCCCAGTTTACTTATGATATGTATTGAACCGGGGGATGCCCCGAGTTTTTTATTGTATTTGGGGGATCTGTATTTTGAATTGATTTATGTGGTTACTTGCTGTATCGAGTTGAGTAAACTTCTATTTTGAATATCGAATATTTTGAATGAATGATTTGAAGTTCAGGCATTTGTATTTCGAAAAATTTTTAAGCCCTGATTTTAAGCTTCCGTAATTATGCGCTTATTATGTGTTAATTGTTGGTAATTAGCACGGGGCCTGACAACAATTCATCCAAGCCATAACTTTTCTGTAAAACAAGCTCAAATCCGTACCTTATACTGAGCAACAACTAACCCTGCGAGAAATCCCGAAGACTCTGGTAAAAGCCTGTTAAACACACGACATACACAACGTAAATCTAACAGGTTTCTAATCAAGCTCACGGCTGGGAGCCTCACTCGACCAGCTGCTCCAATTACCTCAACAATTACATAAAAACTTAAGAACTAAGGCTAGAAACAAGGTCTCACCGAAAACCAGAACGTAGCTCTACCAAATCGACACAACACTCGAACGGCAGCAACTTCGTGTTCCTTGACTTAGCCAATTACAGCTTCTAAAACTGGTATGAATTGGAAGATCTTCTCAAGAGGAGTCCAACGCTACCTCGCACGAGCCAAAACAACCACAGGAACGACGGGAAATCGTCGGAAAAGCTCACGGCTGAATAGTGCTCTAGGGTTCGAAAGATAAGGAACGAAAGGCTGGAAATATTTGCTAAGTATGGAATTGATACCACAATTCGAAGACCAAGTCTTCCTATAAATAGCACTTGCTACGATTGGAAATCAATAACAATTATTGTCCACTGACAAAACCAGACGACACTCACAAATTCCCAACCAGCAGACGCGAGAACCAACAGCTGATCTATACAACAATCGCTAAAATGACTAACGACTGGTTCTCAAAACGGCGTCGCACCAACTTACTCAAACGACGTCGCATACCAAACCAGCAGCTGGGTATCCAGTCGCAAGACAAAACAACGCAACGCTTCTCTCTCTCTGGCACTTGCTACGATTGGAAATCAATAACAATTATTGTCCACTGACAAAACCAGACGACACTCACAAATTCCCAACCAGCAGACGCGAGAACCAACAGCTGATCTATACAACAATCGCTAAAATGACTAACGACTGGTTCTCAAAACGGCGTCGCACCAACTTACTCAAACGACGTCGCATACCAAACCAGCAGCTGGGTATCCAGTCGCAAGACAAAACAACGCAACGCTTCTCTCTCTCTGCTGGATCCAGTCGCAACCTCAAAACGCAGCGTTGCAACTAATTCGAATGACGTCGCTCCACTGACGTCATCCAGTCGCAAACTCTCGCGAAATACCAGCAGCAAGTAATAGCGTCCAAACTCACTCGCAGCTGGATTCCCAGTCGTAACAACGAAACGACGACGCATACTCTTCGAGCTACAGGAAAGTTGACCCACGTTGACCTATACATTTGCTGATCGACCAGCAGGAACTTCAAACGCGATCTACCAGCTGGTACCAGACGCAACATCCAAACGACGTCGCGCCAAATAATCTAAACGCAGTCATTTTAACCCTCAACGCAACTACGTTAAAGCATCTGCTGATCACAAAAAACGCAACCAGACTTCACGCAAACGACGGCGTTTCAAGAATCTCGAGCTAAAACACGCTTCGACTGGTTTTGCCACCGACCAGTCGCTAGCTCTCCAAACCAGCTGACACGTCATCCAGCAGGTACCTCAAATATGCGAAAAATACAAAATCTCCAGAATTGTTCAACACAAGAAATGGAACCCGAAAATGCAACTCAAACACTCGAATAGAGATCTTAAACCAGCAGAACCTCTATTTATCGATTCATTCCAACGATAATTCTTAATTACAATTCTAGGTCTCACAGCAGCAACCCCAGCAGTAAGTGCAACAGTCTGGATGCCACAGGTTTAGGCCTCATGGTCATCAGTTTAAGAAGAATCAGGGTTCTAGTTCTTCGGGCTCGTGCAGTTCGAGCAGTAGTAGTAGTCATAGGGCCATCTTATGTGGCCAACGTGGTGGCAGACACCCCTCGACGCAGTGTACAGGGGTTCAGCGTGTTTGCAATAATTGTGGGTAGTATGGACATTTTGCGAGAGTGTGTCCATTGGCTGGATCTCAGCACACTGCTGGCCCACCCTAGGATCGTGCTGGTGGATCGTCTCGAGATCGTTCATTTCCTGCTCCGCAGCAGAGGATGGGAGAGACTCAGTATAGGCCGTTCCAGCAGCCTGGTCCTTCGCGTTTTGGACAGTCTTCTCAGCCTCAGTTCTCAGGACCTCAGCATGCCCAGGTGAATGCCATGACGAGGGAGAAAGCGGAGGGCATGTCAGGAGGAGTGATTGCAGGTACTTGTACTGTCTTTGATTTTCCTGCATGTGTATTGTTTGACACTGGAGCATCACATTTGTTTATAGCTGATGCATTTGTGGTTGAGCATGGTTTGCATACCACTTCTTTGTGTGATGTTGTGTCTGCTGCGACTCCTGTCGGTGCGAGCCTGAACTCCCAAGAGATTTTGTTGAATGACATTCTTAGGTTTGGTGAGAATGTGTTAGTAGAAAACCTGATTCGGTTAGTGTTGTGGGATTTCGATTGTATAGTGGGAATGGACGTGTTGTCGAATTTTAGGGCTACCGTGGATTATTTCCATGGCGTTATGCGTTTTCGGCCTCAGTATGGCGAGAAATGGAATTTCTATGGCCATGATTACCAGTCGAAGATTCCGTTGGTCTCTGCGATGGAGATGTTTAGCTTGTTGTCGTTGGAGAACTCTGGGTTTGTGATTTATGCCCTTGATGTTTCTTGGGAATCGTGGATAGTGTTGAGCGATGTTTCGATTGTTCGAGAGTTCCCTGATGTGTTTCCGGATGAGATTCCTGGATTCCCACCGAGACGAGAGATTGACTTCAGCATAGAGTTGGTTCCAGGGATAGTTCCGATTTCGAGAGCCCCTTACCGATTGGTGCCAGCTGAGTTGAAGGAGCTCAAGGATCAGTTGCGTGATCTTTTGGAAAAGGGATTCATTAGGCCGAGTATGTCACCTTGGGGAGCTCCGATTCTTTTTGTGAAGAAGAAAGATGGATTATGAGGAGGTGTGTGGATTTTCGACAGCTAAATAAAGCGACGATCAAGAACAAGTATCCTTTGCCAAGGATTGATGACTTGTTTGATCAACTGCAGGGATCGGCAGTGTACTATAAGATTGATCTGTGATCGGGTTATCATCAGTTGCAGATCATAGACGCTGATGTGTCGAAGACAGCTTTCAGGACTAGATATGGGCATTATGAGTTTCTGGTGATGCCGTTTGGATTGACAAATGCTCCTGCTGTCTTCATGGATTTGATGAATCACGTCTTTAGTGAGTACATCGATCATTTCATGATTGTCTTCATAGATGACATCTTGGTGTATTCGAAGAACTTCTTGGAGCACAAGGAACACTTGAGGCTAGTGTTGCAAAAACTGAGAGACTCACAGTTTTTTGCGAAGTTCAGTAAGTGTGAATTTTGGTTGGATAAGGTAATATTTTTGGGTCATGTCATATCTACAGAAGGTATTTCGGTGGATCCTAGTAAGGTCGAAGCAGTTCTTAACTGGGAGCGACCTAGGAATGTTTCAGAGATCCGCAGTTTCTTGGGTTTCACTGGATACTATAGACGTTTCATTGAGGGTTTTTCTTCGATAGCCAAGCCGATGACGCAGTTGACCCAGAAAGACAGAAGATTTCTGTGGACAGATGAGTGTGAGTCGAGTTTCTGATTTCTCAAGGAGAAGCTAACTACAGCGCCGGTGTTGGCTTTACCTTAGGGTTCAGGTGGTTTTGTGGTTTGTTCGGATGCGTCGCTTAATGGATTGGGTTGTGTGTTGATGCAGATGTTAGAGTAGATGCCCAACTAGCCAACTTGTGGCGTGTGGGTTTTATAGACTCTTGTATGAAACGATCTTTATATATGACATTCGCATTTGTTTATGGTGTTCTTTATTTTCATTATGATTATAATGTTAACAATTGTGTTGGATAAAGACCTAGAATGCACCATAGTGTATGTTAGATGTGATAGTGAGTATGACGGCTATCATGGAACACATCTAATAGTCACTGTGTATTCTGAACTCGTTCCTAGTCGATTGGGCCGTCAAAATGAGGATAAGGCCGCCCGAGCAAGAGACTAGCATCTGCGATGCGAAGTACCATGTAGTGCCCCAAAATCCATAGGACCACAAATTCTAATCTTTTTCTATTTAGAGTCCTTTTCTAATTTCAAGATGCAGTTTTTGCTACTTGTTGAGCGACTGATTTCTCATTTCTTAGATTTCATAAGGGCAGAGGCCAATCAGTTGTTAGTTGTTAACCCGAGCGCAGCCAAACAATTTTTAAACTTTACAAATAAAATGGTTTTGGATGGGAGAATGGTTAAATTTCTAGATTTGTGTAGTACATTTACTAATCAAAACATTGACAGGGAATTTTAAGTAAAATTTTCTGAAGTACGCCTGGGTTGCCATGCCTAAATGAGTGTTTTTCCCCTGTTAATAATCAGACTCCCATGCCACTGTCCTTGTGAACTATAAGTTCAATTATTTGCAAGAAAATGTTCATTCTGGCATCAAAGAAATAGATAAAACATTGCTGCGCTGGGGAAAACTCTCTGTTAGTGGCCTGCTGTATCTTGTGATTTCCTTCTTATCAAGGCAAGTAAATTTGATTCTTGCTATGCCATGAAAGCTTACATTTTGTTCTCACTTTATCTCATGATTTCGCTTAAGCTCTGTTATTTATCAGCTTTTGCTCATGTTTTGGTTGATATTATATTGTATGTTGAGCGTTCGGGGTCACAGTGGTTTTCGTTTGGAACTCAAATGTATTTTACGAAGTCGATGTTGGTTTTAAAACGTTGAGCATTCCATATTTTCAACTTGCATAGATCATGATGTTCTTTATTTTGCTGTAATATCGAGATTTTATGATTGTGTAATCGGTAGTTGCTAGTGGAATCAGTAGAAAGGCTGGTTTAATAGGCGACTGCTGGTAGTGTGATCATTGTTTCGATATTACAAGTGTTATTGTAAAACCAGCAGGTGCATTTCTTTTGTCCACACCAGCAGGGGTATTCTTATTGAACAAATTCAGCAGCCGCATTCCTTCATTAGAATTTCAGCGGCTTGCGACTGGTTACTGTTGCTTGAGATTGGTTTGCTTGCGACTGGTTTGCTTGCGACTGAGTTGCTTGCGACTGAGTTGCTTGCGACTGGTTTGCTTGCGACTGGTTTGCTTGCGACTGAGTTTCTTGCGACTGGTTGGCTTGCAACTGGTTACTGTTGCTTGCGACTGGTTTGCTTGCGACTGGTTACTGTAGCTTGCGACTGATTTCTTTTTCCCTCGAGTACTTCACTGCTGATTCATATCCATAGTCTAGTTTTTTTCCCACCTGCTGATTTCCTTACCCAACGACTGGCTATTCTTGAATCAACGGCTGGTTGAGTTACTGTTACTCCGTTGACCAAATTAATTGTGTTGACCACCAACATATAGATATATATATATACCCCCATCGACTGATCTACTGTTCACATCAGCTGGTTTTCTTGCCAACAGCTGAACTTATCCAACTGCTGATTTTACATGTCTCTGCTGGATGCTCAGTAAAACGATTTTCGAAGGGAGTATGAGTATGAGTTTTTAAAATAGAGTGAACCCCGATGCAAAGATTTAAGTTCGTTCATTATGTGTTTTAAAGAAGAAAATTTCAGTTTATGAATTTATGGCTTAGATAACAGACGGTTCATATGGGAAGGGTGAGTAGCAGACGAGAGGGTCAGTTTCCCCTTCATATTGGGTGCGATTTCACAACATTGAAACTGATATTAGTAGTCATTCGATCGAGTGCAATGGGACCTAAGTAGAGCTTTTGATTGAAACCAGCACTCAGGCATGATGTGAGACTGGTGGAACCAAAAGATTATCGAGGAGCGGTGGATAAGGCTCTAAGAGCTGATCAGGATTGGAAAGCAGTTATGGAAGAACGACAACTGAAGAGGCAGGGTTTCCAACAAAAAGAACAGCGACCACCCAAGAAACCATACAAGAATCAGCAGAGGTCGCAGGAACAAAAGCCTCAGGAGCAGAAACCTTTAGTTGTGCAACCCATCAGCGCGGTCTCAGCAGTTGGAAACAAGCCTCAGTGTCCCAAGTGCCAGAAGAACCACCATGGTCCATGTCTAAAGCGACAGAATGTTTGTTATAAATGTGGATTGCCAGGACATGTTATTAAGGACTGTCCTAAAGCCAAGCAGATGGTGACCAGCAGAGCTTATGTCATGACAACCGAGCAAGCCAATCCAGATTCTACGGTCGCTACAGGTAAGATTTTGATTGCCGGAATTCCCTCTTTAGCTCTAATAGATTCAGGCGCAACGCATTCCTTTATAGCAGCAGACTTTGCTAAGAAACTACCTGTCAAACCCGACCAGCTGACTATGGGATTTTGCGTAACGGTACCCTCTGGAGAAGAGATGATATCACATGATTTGTTTCGTAACTTAGAACTTAAGCTTCAAGGGCATTTAGTTACTGCTGACCTAATTGTTTTACCTATGCCTGGGTTTGATTTGATTCTAGGAATGGATTGGTTGACCAAGTATGGGGACGTGATAGATTTCAAGCTTAGAACAGTAGTGGTAAAACCCCCACAAGGAGACTGGTTCACGTTCAAGGCTAGCCAATTATGTAAAATTCCCCGAATTATTTCAGTTCTTAAAGCTTTAAGTTGTTTGAAAAAGGGGGGAGCAGGATTCTTGATAAGCTTATCATCTTTAGCAGTATCTAGCAAGCCCCAACTCGTCGATGTTGAAGTAGCGAGTGAATTCCCAGAGGTTTTTCCAGAAGACATTTATGGATTGCCACCTGATAGAGAATTGGAGTTTGCAACTGATTTAGTGCCAGGAGCAGCACCCGTTTCTAAACCACCTTATCGTCTTGCTCCATCAGAGATGAAAGAATTAAAAGAGCAACTACAAGAACTATTAGACAAGGGTTTTATTCGACCAAGTACATCACCATGGGGAGCCCCTGTTTTATTCGTCAAGAAGAAGGACGGGAGCCTAAGGTTGTGTATAGACTATAGAGAGTTGAATAAGTTGACAATCAAGAATAAATACCCTTTACCTAGAATTGAGGACCTGTTTGACTAGCTGAAGGGATCAATAGTTTTCTCTAAAATTGATTTAAGGTCTGGCTACCACCAATTGAAGATAAAACCAGCAGACATCTACAAAACAGCCTTTAGAACACGTTATGGTCACTACGAATTTTTGGTGATGCCCTTCGGACTAACCAACGCTCCCTCAGCCTTTATGGACCTGATGAACAGAGTATTCCAACCCTTCTTAGATCAGTTTGTAGTGGTGTTTATTGACGATATTTTGGTGTATTCCAAGAACAGCATCGAGCACGCAAGCCACCTGAGAACAGTACTTCAGATTCTGAAAGACCAGCAACTGTTTGCCAAGTTTAGTAAGTGTGATTTTTGGCTGGAAAAAGTTTCTTTTCTCGGGCACATTATATCCAAAGATGGATTGGAGGTAGACCCATCCAAGGTGTAAGCCATTCGTGATTGGCCGATACCAACATCAGTTACAGAGGTTAGGAGTTTTCTGGGTCTAGCTGGTTACTATAGACGCTTCATTAAGGGATTTTCGAAGATATCTGTACCCTTAACCTCACTGACTAGGAAGTTAAGCAAATTTGAATGGACCCCCAG
>KV018157.1:8130-18527 GCA_001598015.1 Dorcoceras hygrometricum
TTCATTTTTCCCTCTGCTGGTGCACTGTGCAATTTAGATATTTTCTGTGACAGCCTCACAACGACCAACAACCAGGTCAACCTTCTTCAATGGCGCTTCTCGCATATATAGCCTCTATTCAAATTCAATCCGTTGGACACAAAATTCTTCCCGTTCAAATGTGTCTTGTAAAGTACCGACAGGGAATAGTACTTGTGTCCTTTTCTTTTGCAGGCTTCTTGTCGTTTTCGCCATTTGAATTGAGCTCAGCAGTTGACATCCAACTCTCGTAAATCGTCAACTGCTTTGCTGCTGATTTATCACTACGACTGAATTCTTTGCGCCTGGTTTTCCTGCGACTGGATACTGTAGCTCGCGACTGGTTTAGTCTCTACACTTCGCCTGCTTCTTCTTTTCTTGCGTCTGGGTACCAAGTCGACTGGATATGCAATAGCACTGAAGCTCGCGACTGGATATATAGCAACAGCTGATTCATTGTAGCTCACGACTGGATGCTGCTGTTGCTTGCGTCTGGTTGTCCAGCTGGTATTAAACATATGCTTCCAGCTGGTATCTTGCGACTGCTGGATCTTCAATGCAAAGAGCATCTGCTGAATCGCAAGGGCAAAACGCTGTCGTATCAACTTATGTAAACGACATCGTTTTGCTATCGCTATCTCCAAATATCATCTGCTGGTGAACAGTAGCTTGCGACTGGATTTCCTACTCTACGACGTCGCTTTTCTCTTGTGTCTGGATGTACAAGCTACCTGCTGATACCTTGCGACTGCTCTCTCAAACCATCTGCTGAATATGATGACGTCACCGATGACGTCATCAACGCTAAACCATCTGCTGATTCTTCAGCACGACGTCGCTTCATCTCTTTCACTTCTCTTCTCATCTGCTGATAGTTTCCTGCTGATCACTGTAGTTTCCTGCTGAATGATGACGTCACTGCTGATGTCATCTATGCTTAGCGCTCCAGCTGATCTTTATCGTTCCAGCTCCAGCTTACGATTCTTCTTAGCTTCTTGCTTCTTGAATAGCGACTGTTAATAGATTCATCAACAGTACTTATAATTGCGACTGCTAACAGATTCGTCAACAGTACTTATAATTGGAATCTTCTTCTTCAATCTATTTCTCCAGCAGACTTCTCAATACATGTACCAGCTGGTTCACTTCGCCCTTTAGCGCTTGCAGCTGGTTGTCATCGTTCCAGCTGGTTTACTATGCTCCAGCTGGTTCAACTTGGCCTCCGCCTGATTACGAACAGCTGATTCAACTTTGGACGTCTCCATTGCTAATCCAGCTGCCGATTCCATGAACACCAAACCAACTGCTGAATCTTTATATTGTGAACCATCGGCTGGACAGATTCTTCGACTGTTCATCATCTTCTTCGATAGCTAGAATCTGTACACTCAAGTATAATTGTTAGAAACACAATAACAGGTTTTGTGTAATTCAAAACTTAATCAGGATCTGTCAAAACAGATCCAACATAAGAACTTAAACAAAAATGTTCTTCGAGATTGAACACTGGGACTTAGATCATTTTTGAATGAGCGCTTGAATACCCAGAGTGATTCAACAAAGACGAAGAGTAAGCGAGAATCAGCGAGAGCAAGCGAGAATGACCGAGAGAGTAACCGAGAGCTTCTCCATTTGAAATCTTCAACTATATATACTCTTCATCCTCAACGGTCAATAAATGAGCAAGTAGACACAACCTTTGTCAGGCCTCGTGCTCTACTCAGAGTTAAACCACGCAAAACAATATCGGAAGCATACAAAAAGTGGCTTAAAATTTTCGCTTTAGGCCTGACGGTTTAAAACATATAATTTAAAATACAACCATACTTAAAATATCCCAGTTTACAAACACACAATACAACAGTACAACATTTAAACAAAGACAAATACCAGTACTACAACGGATAACACAATCCCACAAGCACAGGGCATTCCTCGACTGACAGTACTAGTACATATATGCTATACGCTAACTGGGACACTCTATCCGCCTACTGGGGCACCTCCAGCTGGGTCAAAGCCACGACCAGCAGACAAACCTGTGAAACCTGAAAACACATACAGGCAACAATACACAAACCCCAGAGGGACATCGGGGTCAAACCCCAGTACAGAGAGCAGCATAAACAGCAAAAGGAAAGCAACAGATAAATATGCAAATGGTATGCAAGGGATCAAGGCTAAAACCGAAAGCAGGGAGCCAAAGGATCACAACAACAGCTCAACAGCAAGATCTTATCAAATGAAAGACAGATAGTGGCCACGGGGTATACTGAGCACATGGGAGCTACCCACTCATCTCCAGTACACCATACCAGATGCTAAACAGACAGCTCCACCTGTTGTTGCCCACTCATGAGATGTGGGAGCTACCCACTCCGCTCAGAGCGGCTATCAAACCCAGCAAGAAGATTGCCTCCGAGGTATACGGGAACTACACGCTCGTCCTCGAATACAGCATCCTGGTATTCTCAAATCAACAGAACATGCATAGCTAGAAAAACAGACAGCTCCACCTGTTGTTGCCCACTCATGAGATGTGGGAGCTACCCACTCCGCTCAGAGCGGCTATCAAACCCAGCAAGAAGATTGCCTCCGAGGTATACGGGAACTACACGCTCGTCCTCGAATACAGCATCCTGGTATTCTCCAATCAACAGAACATGCATAGCTAGAAAAACAGAGCTCAACAGGATAATGCGTGTATGCAAATGCAACAGCTGATATCATAACAATGCACAAACGATAACAGCACAGAGCATACACAACAAAGCACATAATCCATGCTCAATCCTACGCTATAAACAAGCTCACATCCGTACCTCAATTCTCTGTGCAACAATTACTACAAACTGGGTCCGAGCAACACAGATCCACCACCTGCTAAGCCAACACAAGCAACTAATCAAGGACCGAAGCATAGAAAACAGCAGCTGGGAGTTACGAACTCCACCAGCGCTAATCCTACCTCTCTAACTCAACAGAAAGCTCTAAAAAAGCTCAAAGGCAGGAACTTTACTTACCCCAACAAGCTAGGAGCGAAGACCGACGCTTATGCTAGCAGACTACACAAGGGATATGTCTTCGCACACCTCACCAGCTTCAAGAAAACGTTCGAAAACGATATCCAAACGAAGCGTCTCATCAAGAGGAGTCCAACGCTACCATTCTCACTCTTGTCAGAGCTGTCTACCACCAGAAATCGAATAAGATAAGGTTCGGTGAACAGTAGCTAAGGTATCGCGACAGAAATTGGCAATCGTGAAATATTCTAAGTATGGAAACTGGATTCAAATCGAAGACCAAGTCCTCTAATATAAGTCAAAGCTGATCACATCTGAAGGAACAGTATCCACCAACACTTAAACTATCGCAACTGATATTCCCGCTCGCAAACAGATCTTGCAATAGATCTCACTCTACGCCACAACAGCGATCGCTAATAACTCAAACGACGTCGCAGAGAATTACTGTCGCAACTGGACACGTCACCCGCTACTCACTGCTGAACACTAACCAACATCTGTTCCCAACGCAACAATAGATCTCTCACACATCTGACGCTAACGCAACTCACCGCTGAGTCTTCTTCGCCAATCCAAAATGCTGTCGTTCCAACTAATCTAAACGACGACGTACTACCACCCGCTACTGAAAGCACGCTACTCACCACTGAACACTAACGACAACAGATCTCTCTAAAACTTCTGAACACAACCACCCAGCGACAACTGCTGACGTTACCACTGCTGAACAGATTCCGCGCCAACTCTAACTCTCCAGAACTGTTATAAGGGCTAAAACAAAACCCGATATCTTCTCCAAGCTCAACAACTCAAAGCTGATCTCAATAAAACCCGATTAATTAACTCAATTAATCTCATCAGCTTTCGGGTCTCACATCTCTCCCCCACTAAAACAGGATTTCGTCCTCGAAATCAATCAACTTCAAAACAAGAGTTCAAGATAACTGGGGAAAGAAACACAAGCAACCAACTACTGGAACAAAAGCAACATCTACTCAAACAGCTGCGGCCACTCGCGTTGCATCTTCTCTTCAGTTCCCAAGTAGCTTCTTCTCTACCGTGCTTGCTCCACTGAACCATCACCAAGGGAATGGTTTTATTCCTCAGCTGTTTCTCTTTTCTATCCAAGATCTGCAATGGATATTCCACATAGCTCAAAGTCCGATCTAACTCCACCTCGTCAGTTCTCAACACATGCGAGGGATCTGGCTCATATTTCCTCAACATCAAAACATGAAACACATCATGTAAGGAGGACAAATCTGGTGGCAACAACAGCCGATAAGCCAAAGGACCAATCCTCTCTAAGATCTCATAAGGACCAACATAACGAGGAGCTAACTTTCCCTTGAGACCAAATCTCATAACACTGCAGAAAGGAGAAACCTTAAGGAAAACTAGATCACCAACCTCAAATTCTAAAGGCCTACGCCTCTTATTCGCATAACTGGCTTGGTGATCTTGTGCAACTTTTATTCTCTGGCGAATCAAGTCCACCTGATCTCTCATCTGCTGCACAAATTCTGGAGAAGACAGCTGCTTCTCCCCACTTCTTCCCAACATATCGGCGACCTACACTTTCTGCCATACAAGGCTTCAAACGGTGCCATGCCAATCGTGACCTGATAGCTGTTATTGTAGGAAAACTCAACCAAAGACAACGAGTCTTGCCAGCTACCACTGAAGTCCATCACAACAGATCTCAACATATCCTCTAAAATCTGGATAGTACTTTCATATTGGTCATCTGTTTGGGGGTGATACGCTGTAATCATAGCCAATCTAGTTTCCAAAGATGCTTGCAAACTATTCCAAAACCTGGAAGTAAATCGAGGATCACGATCTGAGACAATCGAAACTGGCACACCATGCAAACGCACCACAAAATCTATGTACAGCTTTGCCATTTTCTTCAAAGAATAGCTCATATTGTAGGGAATGAAGTGCACAGACTTTGACAACCTGTCTATCACAACCCAAACCACATCACAACTGTGAGGAATCAGATTTTAGATTAGTGATTATTGAATTGATTTGGAATTAGTAGCGTTAATTTTGAGGGTTTTGCGAAATGAATCTGATTCCAGTAGAATTCAGCAGTTGCGCGAGTTGATGAAGTCTGTTATCAGCTGTTGGTGGCGTAGGAGTAATACGCTGTCGTTTTGTAGAACCAGACGTAGCTCTAATATGAAGAAACCAGACGTAGCGCTAATATGAGGAAATCAGACGTAGCGCATTTCAGATTTCTACTGTAGCGAGTGAGTGATGCGTCGTCGTTTCGCTTTTCAGTAGTTGCGTTTGAAGAGGTATCTGCTGGCAGCTGAGGCGCGGGTGCGAGGATTTATGAGAACGTGACACGTGTTGGTCAATCTTTTTGGTGTTGACAGCTGAATTGTAGCGCTATCAGTTGTTGCGTTGTGAGGAATTGTCCCAGCTGAATGTCCAGCTGCTGGTTTGAGGAACCAGTCGTGGGAGCAACAGGACGTTGTTTTGTTAAGTTGAAACGCAGCGTTTTGGTTTAACTCTTTGTGTCTGCTGTTGACAGCGAGTTCCTGTAGCGGGTGAAAAACGTCGTCATTTGAGTTAATTAGCGCGACCAGCTGCTGGTTGTTTTGTAAGGAATCTGTTGTCAGCTGCTGGAGCGATGCGGTGTCGTTTTGATTAGTTGATGCGGCGTCGTTTTGATATTCTTTTGAGAATACAACGTATGATGGTTTCTGCTGGTTTCGTTGAGAGGAAGAGCTGTTATTTGTTGTGAGCAACCGCTGGTGTCTGTTGTAAGATACCTACTGTTTCGATGTTTGCTGATTTTGGTGAGCAACAGCTGGTGGATTGAGAGATATATAGATAAGTGTTGATCGACACTTAGAATTATTATTAACCCGATATTTCTTATCTCCAATTTCAAACCCTCGTTCTAGTTACTGTTCACCCGAACGTTTCTTCCCTAGAATTCTGTCGATTCCAGCCGTTGTTTTCGATGATTTTGGTGGCGCTGGGTTCCTTGTGAGTTGCTCTTCCGATTGTTACCCAGTTGAGGCTGTCGAACGACCTTGGAGAGGATCGCGAAGTTGCTGGTTTCTTCGTACAGTGTAATTTGATAGTTCTTCCGCTGGTTTCAGCTTCTGGGTAAGGAATTCCTACTATTTTAAGCTTAGTATGGGTAGTACTTTGTTTAGAGGTAGAACCGGAGTTAGGTTCTGGACCGTAGGAAATGTTGAGATTTGAATTAGACATGAGTTATTGATTGAGTTTCCTTAACAGATTTGAGGATTCTAGGTGCATCCTGCCGTGAATTGCCGTAGCAGGAGGAAGCTGACTTGCTTCATTTGTGTTGCCGTGCATTGATAAATCTGTTGAGGTAGAAATCAGTTGTTGGAGGTACGAATTGAGCAGATTTAGCAGCTTTGAGCGTGAACATGGCTGTGATTGATGTTGTGAAATCTGTTGATATGCTTCTGTGATTTACGTGATACATCTTGTGAATTGATTGAGTTTTACATTCTGTTTTCACGTATTGAATTGTATGCATTATGCATTGAATATTGAATTGGCATACATGCATACATCTTGAGCCTGATTGACAGATTGATTTATGATTAGATTGAAAGCCACGTTGTGACTGGCTAACTGATGAGTTGTGCCTGAAAAGTCCAACGCTATCATCGGAGTGGTGACTACCGAATTCGAGTGTCTACCACCGAGCTGTGATGGGCTGACGGGCTCTGAAGATCACGGACCGATGATTTCCCCGGTTGATACACCGTGTGGGTATAGAGGCTGACTGAGATGATTTGCCAGTTGATACACTGGTCTAGCTATCCGATCCTTGATAGCCCTCATGCATTTCATAGCATTGATTATGGCATGTTGCATGATTAGCTGTTTTGATAGCTCTTCGTACTGAGGCTTGACCTCGTATTTCTTTTCCTGCTTTTGTGTTTTTTGGGTCTGTGTTACCCATTTGCAGGATCTTCAGGTAACCAAGCTGGACAGAGTGGAGCGCCAGCTGGTCGATCCCCGTTTAGACGCCAGCAAGGTACTGATCTAAACATCCTATGTATGTTTATATACTGATTTGCAGGTGTATTGACCTGTAGCGCCCCAAAATCCATAGGACCACAAATTCTCATCTTTATAATTCGAGGATTCATTTCTAATTCCAGATCTCAGCTTGTTTGTTTGATTGAAAAGCTGACTTCTTATTTTCTAGATGAGAGACATGGTGCAGGGTCTGATCAGCTGTTACTCCAAGAATCAACTGGGTAATTTTGGAGGTTGAAAATAAAATGAATTTCGAATGGGAGGATGGCTTTTATTAAAATGAGTGTATCGTTTTAACAAATTAAAATAGTGACAGGGGATTTTTATTAAATTCTGGAGAAGTGGGTGTGGAATACCATGCCTACTCAAGTGTTTTTCCTCTGTTACAAGTCAGACTCCCATGCCTATGGTACACTGGACTATAAGTTCAATGTTTGTAAGAAAAATCTTTATTTTTATCAAAGAAACCATAGGAAACTCGCTGCGGTGCTTGGAGAGATTTGATGCTAGACCTGCTGTGTTTTCGTGTTCTCCTGTATTGAGGCAAGTAAATTTGATTTTTGCTACACCATGAAAGTATATGTACATAGGACCACAAATTCTCATCTTTATAATTCGAGGATTCATTTCTAATTCCAGATCTCAGCTTGTTTGTTTGATTGAAAAGCTGACTTCTTATTTTCTAGATGAGAGACATGGTGCAGGGTCTGATCAGCTGTTACTCCAAGAATCAGCTGGGTAATTTTGGAGGTTGAAAATAAAATGAATTTCGAATGGGAGGATGGCTTTTATTAAAATGAGGGTATCGTTTTAACAAATTAAAATAGTGACAGGGGATTTTTATTAAATTCTGGAGTGGGTGTGGAATACCATGCCTACTCAAGTGTTTTTCATCTGTTACAAGTCAGACTCCCATGCCTATGGTACACTGGACTATAAGTTCAATGTTTGTAAGAAAAATCTTTATTTTTATCAAAGAAACCATAGGAAACTCGCTGCGGTGCTTGGAGAGACTTGATGCTAGACCTGTTGTGTTTTTGTGTTCTCCTGTATTGAGGCAAGTAAATTTGATTTTTGCTACACCATGAAAGTATATGTATTGTTTTTACTTCGTTTCGAAATTCCTTGCCTAAGTTATGTTTAATATCAGCCTTTGCTCATATTTTGCTGATATTGAATTTTATGTTTAATGATTGGGTTCACAGTGAGTGTAGGTTTGGAATTAAAATAGTATTTTACGGAGTTAATGATGTTGATTTTGAAACACTGAGCATTTCAGATTCCAACTCATGAAAATTATGAATTTCTTCTTTCTTGGTGAATGACAGCGTCCGAATTTGACTCCACGAAGTTGGAAATGCTAGTCGAACCAGAACTAAGTCTGGTTTGATAGGTGAATTCTAATATTGTGGATGTTGTTCGTGACGTTATCGCATTTCATAACCATCAGCTGGTTTACTGTTCATATCGCATTTCATAACCATCAGCTGGTTTACTGTTCATATCGCATTTCATAACCATCAGCTGGTTACTGTTGCTTGTTACTGGTTTTGCTTGCGACTGGTTACTGTTGCTTGCGACTGGTTACTGTTGCTTGCGACTGGTTTTGCTTGCGACTGATTCCTTCCCTTAAGTACCTCACTACTGATTCACATCCAGCGTCTGGTTTTCTTTCAACTGCTGATTGCCCTTACCCAACGACTGGTTGTTCTTGAACCAACGACTGGTTGATCTAATGTTACTCCGTTGACCCAATTAATTATGTTGACCACCGATATATACCCATCGACTGATCTACTGTTCACATCAGCTGGATTTCTTGCCAACAACTGAATTTATCCCAACTGCTGATTTCCTATGTCTCTGCTGGATGCTCAGTAAAACGATTTTTGAAGGAAGTATGAGTTTTAAAAAAAAAAATAAATAAAGTGAACCCCGATGCTAAGATTTAAGTTCGTCCAATATGTTTTTTAAAGAAAAAAGTTTCAATTTATGAATTTATGGCTTAGATAACAGACGGTTCTTATGGTAAGGGTGAGCAGCAGACGAGAGGGTCAATTGCCCCTTCATATTGGGTGAGATTTCACCATATTGAAACTGATATCAGTAGTCATTCAATCGAGTGCAATGAGACCTAAGTAGAGCTTTTGAGCCATAGGTCTAACGAAAATGATAACGCTGGAATTTGAATTTATTTCCAGAACAAAAGTTATGATGAACGATGTCCTATGACTTCTTTTAAAACTGTGAAGTCTTATGTTTTACACCTGCATATTGTGCTTGTTACTCTCAGTTTTGCTTGCTGAGCCCCTAGGCTCACTAGCTTTCTTGGTGCAGGTGAGTCGACGTCGGAGCAGATGGGAGGTGGAAAATCTGTATTGAGATCCGTTACAACAAAGACGAATTGAAATAGAGTTCAGTAGTTGTAATATCGCGACTTCGCATTTTGTACTTCGAAATTGTAATGAAATCTGATTTTAATTTCTTGGCGCAACTGTTGTACTTTGATTTTATTTTGAACAAGGCAATACAGCTTGTTCTATTTATTATACAGCCCTTCTATTTTCCTTTTATTTCCTTTTATTTGATCCCGTGATTCCCATGGGGATTGGGCGTCACAAACATGGTATCAGAGCATGGTCCAGAGATAAACACACGCACTCCTCGCTGGAACAGATTTCATCGACCGTATCTTCGGGGCAGTGAGTTTTCTTTTATGTTTAGAGCATGTATTTTTTATTCTTGCATGTTATGATGTTCTTATGTGGTGAATTACGGGCTATAGATTAAGATGTCTGGCCGAGGAAGAGGGAGGAATATCCCAGTAGATGAATCCAGTCCTGATAGTAACGCTAGTATTGCCCAACTTCTAAGGTTGCTGGTAGAACAGCAGGGGAGAGGCAATGGTCAATCCTCCAGTAGTAGAGAACCTAGCAATGATGACCCTCAAGAACGATTTCGAAGACAAAAACCGAGAGATTTTAGCGGCACAACAGATCCGTTTGTCGCCGAAAGATGGATTAAATCAATGGAAGTGATATTTGAGTATCTCCAGACACCCGACATAGAAAGATCCAGATGCACAATTTACATGTTGAGGGATGATGCGATGCTCTGGTGGGAAGGAGCAAAGCTTACAGTATATGTGACGAATCTCCCCTGGGAATAATTTAAGAGAGTATTCTTCGAATAGTATTTTACAGAGGATAAGAGGTCTGAATTAAAAAGAGAATTCTTGATGATCAAGCAAGGGGACATGACTGTCCAGGAATATGTTCGAAAGTTCGAACGTGGATGTTATTTTGTACC
>KV018158.1:8331-47560 GCA_001598015.1 Dorcoceras hygrometricum
GACTATTAGATGTGTTTCATGATAGCCGTCATACCCACTATCACATCTAACATACGCTTTAGTGTATTCTAGGTCTTTACTCAACACAATTGTAAATCATTACACACATAATGAAAGTAAAGAATGCCATATAAAAGAATGCGAATATCATATATAAAGATCGTTTGTACAAGAGTCAATGAAAACCCACACGCCACAAGTTGGCTAGTTGGGCATCTACTCTAACAATCTCCCACTTTATGAACCCACATGCCACAAGTTGGCTAGTTGGGCATCTACTCTAACAATCTCCCACTTGCCCTAAAGCCAACTACTCATCAGACGCAGTCCCATTGTTTCGTGATGTTTTTTTTCAAACAACGGTCCAGGCAAGGGCTTCGTAAGTGGATCAGCAACGTTGTCCGCAGAGGCGACTCTTTCAACTGCTATGTCACCCGTAGCCACAATATCCCGGATTATGTGGTATTTCCTCATTATATGTTTGGATCTTTGGTGAGACCTAGGCTCCTTTTCTTGCGCAACGGCACCCGTGTTGTCGCAGTACACCGGGACTGGACCAACTCCATCAGGGATGACGCCCAACTCTTGGACGAAATTCCTTATCCAAACCGCCTCCTTAGCAGCAGCTGATGCTGCGATGTACTCAGCCTCAGTGGTTGAATCCGCGATGGTGTCTTGCTTGGAACTCTTCCAAGAGACAGCACCACCATTGAATATTAATACAAATCCAGAGGTTGACTTCGAATCATCCACGTCACACTAGAAGCTAGATTCAGTGCAGCCTTCCAGTTTCAGTTCACCACCCCCATAGACCATGAACATATTCTTAGTCCTTCGCAAGTACTTAAGAATATCCTTCACAGCCTTCCAATGTAATTGGCCGGGGTTGGCCTGGTAGCGGCTCGTGACACTCAGAGCATATGCGACATCCGATCTAGTTGAGATCATGCCATACATAATACTACCTATTGCCGAGGCATATGGCACACGTGTCATACTCTCTATCTCCTCATCAGTCTTTGGACACATAGACTTAGATAGAGTGACCCCGTGGCACATAGATAGGTGTCCTCTCTTGGACTCTTCCATAGAGAACCTCTTAAGTATGGTATCGATGTAGGTGGCTTGGGTGAGTCCGAGCATCCGTTTAGATCTATCCCGATAGATCTGTATTCCAAGAATATGGGATGCTTCACCCATGTCCTTCATCGAAAATCTACTAGACAACCAGACTTTAGTTGATTGCAGCATTCCTACATCATTCCCAATGAGTAGAATGTCATCAACATAAAGTACGAGGAATGTCATAGCGCTTTTAACTACCTTCTTATAAACACATGGCTCCTCGGGATTATTGATGAAACCAAATTCCTTAATTGTTTCATCGAATCTCAGGTTCCAACTTCACGATGCTTGTTTGAGACCGTAGATCGATCTCTGAAGCTTGCATACCTTATGCTTGCTTCCAACAGATTTGAAACCCTCAGGCTGCATCATATAGATCTCTTTCTTAATGTTTCCATTAAGGAACGAAGTTTTCACATCCATTTGCCATATCTCATAGTCGTACCATGCGGCTATGGCTAACAAGATTCTAATTGACTTGAACATTGCGACTGGCGAGAAGGTTTCATCATAGTCAACACCTTGCCTTTGAGTGTAACCTTTCGCGACCAGTCGTGCCTTGTAGGTCATTACCTTACCATCAGGCCCAAGTTACCTCTTCTATACCCATTTGCACCCAATAGGAACAATTCCTTCGGGAGGATTAACAAGAGTCCAAACTTGGTTAGCATGCATTGAGTCAAACTCAGACTGCATTGCTTCAAGCCACAAATTTGAATCAGCATCGGAAATCGCCTCCTTGAAAGTTCTTGGATCAGATCCAACAACTTGATCACCTTGATCATCTTCAAGGAGAAAACCATATCTCTCAGGAGCCCTAGGAACCCTTTCGGATCTCCTAGGTGCGACCATTTCTGGTACTGGCTCTGGAGGTGCAGGAGATTCACCTGGTACTTCAGTTGGTTCTCGAACCTCTTCGAGTTCTATTATTCTGCCCTTTCTATCAAGTAGAAATTCCCTTTCCATAAAGGTGGAATTTCTAGAAACAAACACTTTTGTTTCACTTGGATAGTAGAAGAAGTATCCAATGGAATTCTTTGGATACCCAATGAAGTAGCATAAGATGGATCTCGTATCCAGCTTATCTCCCATTGTCTGCTTCACGTAAGCAGGACATCCCCAAATCCTCATGAATGAGTATTTGGGTGGTTTGCCCATCCACATCTCATATGGAGTCTTATCCATTGCCTTAGTGTGGACATTGTTCAACAAAATTACCGCCGTTTCGAGCGCATAGCCCCAAAATGAGGTAGGAAGTTCAGTGAAGCTCATCATAGATCGAACCATGTCCAACAAGGTCCGATTACGACGCTCCGCTACACAATTGAGCTGTGGTGTGGTCGGAGGGGTCCACTATGCGAGAATCCCATTCTCTTTCAGATAGTCTTGAAATTTAGCACTCAAGTATTCACCACCTCGATCGGATCGAAGTGCTTTAATACTTTTGCCTAGTTGATTTTCTACTTCAGCCTTGAATTCTTTGAACCTTTCAAAGGATTCAGACTTGTACTTCATTAAGTACAAGTACCCATACCTAGGGTAATCGTCGGTAAAGGTGATGAAGTATGTGTGAACATATTTAGTACCAATACTAAATGGACCACACACATCAGTATGGATCAAATCCAATAGGCCTTGAGCACGCTCACCCTTGCCCTTGAAGGGTTGCTTAGTCATCTTTCCCTTGAGACAAGACTCACAATTCGGTAGAGAGTTAATGTCTGACAGATCAAACATGTCACTCCTAACTAACTTGTTCATCCTACTTAGAGAAATATGACCTAGCCTAGCGTGCCAAAGTTGTGCTGGGTTCAAGTTATCGTGTTTCCTTTTAATCGTTGTTGTATGTGCTTCGACATCGCGAGTTGGAACGTCTTTTAATTTTAAGGTGTATAAATCATTTTCGCGTTCCCCAATTCCAATCAAACATTCATTCTTGTAAATATTGCAAATCGAATTAGCAAACATACAAGAATATCCATCACTATCAAGCATAGAAACATAAATAATGTTCTTTATTAATTCGGGAACAAACAAAACGTTTCTCCAAAACAACTTAAAATCGGAAGACAGAAATAAATAAACATCTCCTATAGCTACTGCAGCAACTCTTGCTCCATTTCCAAGCCTCAAGTGGGTCTCACCCTCTCTAAGACGTCGGCTTCTTGTCATCATCTGCAAATCATTGCAGATATGAGATCCACATCTGGTATCAAGTAACCAAGAAGTCGAATTAAGAGACATATTTATTTCAATATAGAACATACCTTTCGTAGTTCGCAACTGCTCGAGGTACTCCTTGCAGTTCCTCCTCAAATGCCTAGGCTTGTGGCAGTGGTGGCAAACATCCTCATTCTTGTTTGACTTGGAAGCCTTTGCCTTGGGCTTCTTGGTGGGCTTTTCCTCCTTCGCAGGGGCAGAACGCTTCTTACCCTTGCGTCTGGGCCCTTTCTTCGCAGAGGAAGAAGAGCCCGTGAGGAGGACGTGCTTGTCCTTCTTTATGGTTCCTTCGAACACTACAAGCATGTTAACCACCTCTTCAAGGGTGGCTGCCAGCTTGTTCATGTTGAAGTTGACCACAAAGGGGTCGAATGCAGCAGGCAGTGAGAGGAGAAGCACATCCATAGACAGCTCGTGTGGAAGTGTGATATCAAGGCCCGACAGCTTTTCAACGAGCCCAATCATACGAACCCCATGCTCGCGGACCGAAGTCCCATCGTGCATGCGGCTCGTCATAAGCTCCTTGACAGCCGTGAACCTCTCATGTCGAGAGTTCTCCCCATACAGTTCTTTGAGATGAAAAAGTATGCCTGCAGCATACTTTGTCTTCTCAAAGCGCCTTTGCATTTCGTTAGACATCGATACCATCACATAGCATCGAGTCTTAAGCTCGTCGTCCCACCATTGCTGAAGCGTCACCAGCTCCTCAGGGCTGATATCAGCAGGGGCTTCCTTCGGAGGGCTCTTCTCTATCGTATAAAGAAGTTTCTCCGAAGCCAACACAATGTTGAGGTTTCGAAGCCAGTCTTGGTAGTTCAGACCGGTGAACTTGTTGCTATCCAGTAAAGCAGTGAGTGGGTTTTTGATCGAAGACATTATAAATGCAGTTATACTGAAAAGAAAACAGACAATCATCACTAACTATATATAAAATAATCGCTAAGACATAAAACAAGGTCGTTAAGTTTTATGAATTACACTCCCACTATTTTAACGATTTCACCACCCTCTAATGAAATCGGGAAAGCAAGTTCCCTTAGTGGATACACGGAGCCCAATCAAGCGATCATGGTCCCGAATAATATCAGCCAACCATGACCCCCAAAAGGTAGTTTCCGATTGCAACCGGTGCAATCTCCATGTATTCACCTCACGTCCAGTAAGGCCCAATAATATGACGCCATTTACTATCACGTGTCAAGATGACCCATCAATGTTGAGTCGTGAAGGACGGTCCCCTTAACGTCCCCAATAATATGAGCCAACGTTAAAGGGAGTTCCAACCGACTCACAACAATTTTCAATGGTGTGGACAGCTTTCCGGCATACATAACCCCCTCAATAATATGAGCCGGGCCATACATACGGGTAGCATCGGCGTACACCCATTGTTGATGGAAGGTAGGGATGATTTAAACAAATTTAATTCCCTTTGGTTTATCGTATAAACTTTTATCTTGATATTAGTTTTAAATCGTATTTAAAACGAGGGATTTTATTTTCGAAAAAATTTGGTCTCATGCAATATATTTTAAATCATATTTAAAACATGCGGATTCATCTAACTATATATCACATATATAAACATTGGGATGATCTATCGCGAGAGCTATGCGGTCCGTGGTTGCCAATCACGGACCTGGGTCCAATCCTAGGTGAAATGCAATATGCAATGCAATCCTATTACATTTGCTTCCGGTTTTACAGATCTTCGGTCTTCAATATCTTTGATCGTCATCGGGCCATAATGTTGAGGTTTCGAAGCCAGTCTTGGTAGTTCAGACCGATGAACTTGTTGCTATCCAGTATAGCAGCGAGTGGGTTTTTGATCGAAGACATTATAAATGCAGTTATACTGAAAAGAAAACAGACAATCATCACTAACTATACATAAAATAATCGCTAAGACATAAAACAAGGTCGTTTAGTTCTATGAATTACCCTCCCACTATTTTAACGATTTCACCACCCTCTAATGAAATCGGGAAAGCAAGTTTCCTTAGTGGGTACAGGGAGCCCAATCAAGCGATCACGGACCCGAATAATATCAGCCATCCATGATCCCTAAAAGGTAGTTTCCGATTGCAACCGGTGCAACCTCCATGTATTTCACCTCACGTCCAGTAAGGGCCCAATAATATGACGCCGTTTACTATCACGTATTAAGATGACCCATCAATGTTGAGTCGTGAAGGACGGTGCCCTTAACGTCCCCAATAATATGATCCAACGTTAAAGGGAGTTCCAACCGAACTCACAACGAGTGTCAATGGCGTGGACAGCTTTCCGGCATACATGACACCCTCAATAATATGAGCCGGGCCATGTATACGGGTAGCATCGGCGTACACCCATTGTTGATGGAAGGTAGGGAAATGTAAACAAATTTAAATCCCCTTTGGTTTATCGAATAAACTTTTATCTTGATATTAGTTTTAAATCGTATTTAAAACAAGGGATTTTATTTTCGAAAAGTTTGGTCTCATGCAATATATTTTAAATCTTATTTAAAACATGCGGATTCATCTAACTATATATCACATATATAAACATTGGGATGATCGATCGCGAGAGCTATGCGGTCCGTGGTTGCCAATCACGGACCTGGGTCCAATCCTAGGTGAAATGCAATATGCAATGTAATCCTATTACATTTGCTTCCGGTTTTACAGATCTTCGGTCTTCAATATCTTTGATCGTCATCTCCACCGTCTTGGGCCCAAATTCTCAAAAATTTCAAAATTGACCAAAATCGGCCCGATATCGAATATCGGCCCGAAAATTTCATGGGCTGCCCGGGACAGGCCCAAACTAAACCAAGAAGAAAATTAGCCGTCACAGCTCTCCCGGAGCATCGCCGGACGGCGGCGGCGGCCGCCATCAAATAACATGCGGCGCATGGCCGCACGTTCCAGCCATGTCGCGCCCGAGAGTGGCGCATCCATCAGCATGGATCGGCCATCATGTTGCACAGCCAATGTGCAACGGCCCTTGGCAGATCGCGCCAGGTTGTGCGCGATACGAGAAACAATCGACCGGCCTCCATGTGAGAAGGAAGCGCCCAGTGATCGGCGATCAGGCGCGGCCATGCACGCCCGCGCGCGCGCCATCGCACGGCTATCAGCCGCGATCATTGCGCGGCCGCGCGCGCTATCGTGCGCTCATGTTGGCGCCGCCGCGAGCCCCGAAAATTTTTTGATTCTGATTTTGAAACAATTGAAATCCATGCAATTCAGGCAACAATGTATTGAAGGATCCGAGCCTTGGCTCTGATACCACTGTTGGAAAAGCGGTGGCGGATCCGGAACCCGTCTCCCGGCGGCGCAGCGGAAGTTTAAAATTAAGCGCCGGGATACGTTCAATACAATAAAATCAATACTATAAACCATTCATAGGATGATTTTCGGGGTGTTACCTTGTTGGCGTCTAGGCGCCTGGCTCCGACCAGTTTCACGAGGAAACCGGCACTTCAAACTGTAGGCGGCGGTAGATCCTCCAATCCGGTCCACGACCGGAATCACGATTCCTCCGATCAGCCAGCACTAGAAGGCTGATGTATTTTTCCACGGACGGAGTCACCTCGTCGCAATGATCGAAACAAGTTCGATCACACGACGAACGGACGGCGGCGGCGCGACGGTGGGCGGCGGCCGTGCGTGTGGTTGAGGGAGAGGGGCGGCCGACTTTTTGAGTGGAGGCTAGGGTTTTGTTATGATGCTTGTCTTGTGCAACCCTAGGCTCAAGACTATGTATAGGTGTGATGGGATTGAACAGGCCCATTGGACCTGGTGCGGGCCCAGTCCAACGTATGAACATTCGGTTCATCTGCATCACCGTGGTTTCATCATAATTCCGATCGACGATCAGATTGGACCGATCGACTCAGTTTCCAAAACTGAATATTATGATGCGAAAACAATTTTTCAGATAACTTAGTCCAAAATGACAGTTTTGCCCCTCAACAGCGGGAAATCGCCATTTGACCCCTGTTTACTTTTAGGAAGTCGCACTCCCTAAAATTCTCCTCATATGCTCAACACATTGAGCTCAGTTTCCATGCGGGAATCATAAATCCAGTACTTGTGTGACCCTCAATGGTTCAGGGATACAGCTAGCCGTGGGCCCGCAACCATTGCGGCTCCGAAATCACAATTTCGGACTTGCCCAACGGATCATGGTAAAGCGCCTAGCAACATCGCCCCATGATCCCCTAGGTATCACTGATAGTTCCTGAAAGAACCAGTTGGTCGTGGTTAGCGTACAGTACGGTCCTTTCAATCCATATATCCCGATCAGATCAACGACAATTGGTAAATCGAGAGTCGCTAGAGATCCGATAACAATGCATACATCTTGGAGATCGAATAGTGACATCGCGAGTGTTACTAGGTAAACCCATTTACCTAAAACACTTCTAGTACTCTGGCCAGAGATTTATACACTATTATCTCCTCATATAGCATAGGATATCCACGCATGAGAACGAGCGGTGAATCCTCGACAACGAAGCATCGACTCCTACATGCATCGGGATCTCACCCAATCTCGCCGCCTAATGACCCCAAGTGAGTCGGCAAACGGGTCAAAGTGAGACGCCTATCATGTAGAGTCTCAATGACGTTTCGAGTCGTGAGGACTAATCAGTACAACCAAGACCTCGGACTTATCCACTCGACAAATGGTAACCACTTGGAAAGTCCGAACGAGGGTAGTTCTATAGATCACCAGGTCACTATCTATCTGCAAGCTCAGAACATCACAATGTTCCCTACCAATGAAACATGGTACTTCGCATCGCAGATACTACTCTCAAGCTCGGGCGGCCTTATCCTCATTTTGACGGCCCAATCGACTAGGAACTAATTCAGAATACACAGTGACTATTAGATGTGTTTCATGATAGCCGTCATACCCACTATCACATCTAACGTACACTATGGTGCATTCTAGGTCTTTATCCAACACAATTGTTAACATTATATAAACATAATGAAGATAAAGAATGCCATAAACAAATGCGAATATCATATATAAAGACTGTCATATACAAGAGTCTATAAACCCACACGCCACAAGTTGGCTAGTTGGGCATCTACTCTAACACGCATTCCATTCAGCTATTGCAGCCTTTGTTCGTTGTTGTTTCTCTGTTTTCTTACCAGGATGCGAGGGCGAGCGGTGATTCCGCACTCTCATTTCCCCTATACGCCGAGTGGCTAACTACCACAGTTCATAGGTTGGGTTGTTGATGCATCTGGTAAGGGTGGACGAGTAGGGGTGAGTGGGTAGCACCCACATGTCCTACACTCACCGTGGCCACATATTCTGTTGCAGATTTCCGTTGAGCTGTGCATTGAGTTCTTTGGCTCCCTTCCTTGGTTGTAGCCTTCGGCTGTTATCCCTGGTTGCATGCATAGCATCTGCATTTTATTGTTGCTGCTGCTGTTTTATAGTTGCTCTCTGTACTGGGGTTTGACCCCATGTCCCTCTGGGGCTTGGTTGTTTTCCATGTTTGTGTTGTTTTTAGGAAACTCAGGTTTTACAGCTGGCCGTGGTTTTAACCCAGCTGGTGGTGCCCCAAGAGGTGGTTAAGTATCCCAGTAGCGTATAGCATATTTATATGTATCAGTACTATTAGCCAGGGGATGCCCTGCGCTTTGTCATTGTATTATGTTATTGGTGTCTGATACATGTTGTTGCTGTTGTTATGCTTTATTGTTGGTTGTTTTTATAAACTGGGATATATATTTTGAGTATCGGTCTATTTTAAATTATAATGTTTTAAACCGTCAGGCCAAAAGCGAAAATTTTACCCGCTTTTTATTAGCTTCCGCAGGTGTTTGTATGTTTTACCTATGATGTGAGCACGAGGCCTGACATTTTTGGTATCAGAGCTTAAGCTGGGATAAGCTCGATTTCTTTGATCACACTTGAGTCTAGGCACAGTGTCGTGTGTTGCATGTGCTTGACTTATGTGATTACGTGCTGCACATTTCTGTGTTATATGCTATCTATGCTGTATCTGTTCTGTTTTTCTTGATCCTGTTGAGTGTTTTCGTAGATGCCGCCTAGACGTTGTGGTATAGGTAGGGGCAGTTTGAGGAATCAGCAGGACAGAATGAGGATCGGCCTAGCGCTCCTAGTCGTTCTCGTAGTAGGCATGAGGAGGAGGAGGAAGTTGGTGACTTGTCTCCCCCGGTGGAGCGGATGGACGTGGTGATAGCACGGTTTCAGCGGATGAACCCTCCAGTCTTTAATGGTGATGAGTCCAGTGAGGATGCGGACTCTTGGCTCAGGAATATTATTGGTCTTTTCGATCTGGTGCAGTATGATGATGATCTTCGGTTGAGTTTAGAGACCCTCTTGCTCAGGAAGGCTACATAGCGTTGGTGGCGAGGCGCTTCGAGTACCTTTTTGGAGACCGGTGTTGGGATCTCTTGGGACAGTTTTTGCGAGACCTTCCGGCAGGAGTATGTACCCGAGTCTTATGTGAACGCCCGTTAGCGGGAGTTCGATCATCTGGAGCAGGGTTCGATGACTGTTCGGGAGTATGCTAGGAAGTTTTCTTCTCTGTTGGCGTACGTTCCCCATGTTCCTGTCCGGGAGAGGGCCAAGCGAACTAGATTTCTGGAGGGCTTGAACGAAGAGTTGTATCAAATGGTGCTGACAAGCAAACCCAAGAGCTATGCTGAAGAAGTTGACACTGCTATTGATATCGAGGAGGGTTTGCAGAGTTGTCGTGCTCCCAGGCAGCAGACGGCGCAGGTTATTTTCCTGTTTACAGGGAGCGTAGTCTTCGCAGTCCTCCCAGTCAGCCCATCAGCCCCAGCAGCAGCAGCAGCAGGTGGCTCAGCAGTCTGGCCGTCAGAGGTTTCGACCCCGCGGTCAGTAGTTCAAGAAGAAGTCGGGTTCTGGCTCTTCTGGTTCGGGCAGCTCGAATACCAGTGGTTCTTGGGCTGAGTTTTGTGGGTTTTCCGGTGGAAAGCATCCGTCTACGTAGTGTGTTGGTGTGCAGGGCTCCTGCAACCTTTGTGAAGCATCCGTCCACGCAGTGTGTTGGTGTGCAAGGTTCCTGCAACCTTTGTGGTCAGTACGGGCATTTTGCTAGAGTGTGTCCGTCAGCTAGATCACAACAGACCGCGGCCCAGCCTCAGGGTCATGGAGGTCAGTCTAGGGGTCGTTCCCCTCAGTTTCAGCAGCCCTGGTTGGGTGAGACTCAGTTTAGGCCGTTTCAACAGCCTGGTCCGTCGTGGTACGGACAGTCGTCTCAGCCTTTCTTCTCTGGACCCCAGCATGCTCAGGTTAATGCCATCACTAGGGAGCAGGCCGAGGAGAAGCCGAGTCGGGTGATCGCTGGTACTTGCCTTGTTTTTGATTTTCCTGCGTGTGTGTTGTTTGACACCGGTGTATCGCATTCATTTATTTCTGATTCGTTTGTTGTTGAGCATGGTCTGTGTACCATTTCGTTGCGCGATGCTGTTTCTGTTTCTACCCCTGGCGGTGTGAGCTTGTTCTCCCAGGAGGTTTTGTTAGATGGTGTGTTGCGGTTCGGTGAGAATGTGTTGGTGGCGAGTTTGATTCGTTTGATGTTGTGGGATTTTGATTTCATAGTTGGGATGGATGTGCTATCCAAATATAGGGCCTCTGTGGATTGTTTACATGGAATTATGCGCTTTAGGCCTTTTTCTGGCGAGAAGTGGGACTTCTACGGCCAGGACTCTCGATCGATGATTCCCTTAGTTTTAGCGATGGAGATGTTTAGTTTGTTGTCCTTGGGGAATGCTGGCTTTATGATTTATGCTTTGGATGCGTCTTCTTCTTCCCGCGTTCAGCTTAGTGACGTTCCCGTGATGCGACATTTCCCATATGTGTTCCCGGAGGAGATTCCTGGTTTCCCTACAAGGCGGGAGATTGACTTCAGCATAGAGCTGGTGCCCAGCACAGCTTCGATTTTGCGTGCCCCGTATCGTCTGGCGCCTGCGGAGTTGAGAGAACTCAAGGTGCAGTTAGATGATTTGCTGGAGAAAGGTTTTATCCGACCTAGTATGTCGCCATGGGGAGCGCCCATCTTATTTTTGAAGAATAAGGATGGCTCAATGCGGATGTGCATTTGATTTTTGCCAACTGAACAAAGCGACAGTCAAGAACAAGTACCCGTTACCGAGAATCGATGATCTGTTCGATCAGTTGCAAGGTTCTGTGGTGTATTCAAAGATTGACTTGCGTTCAGGGTACCATCAGCTGAGAGTGAGAGATCAAGATGCCGCGAATACTGATTTTCGTACGAGGTACGGGCATTTTGAGTTTCTGGTTATGCCGTTTGGCCCCTGCAGTCTTTATGTATTTGATGAACCGTGTTTTCCGCGAGTTTATTGATCAGTTTGTGATCGTGTTCATCGACGACATCTTAGTCTATTCGAAGATTCCTTTGGAGCACAAGGAGCATTTGCGAATTGTCCTTCAGACGCTGAGAGATCAGCAGTTGTATGCTAAGTTCTCCAAGTACGAGTTCTGGTTGGATCGTGTCGTATTCTTGGGACATGTGATTTCAGCCGAGGGGATTTCTGTAGATCCTAGCAAGGTTGATGCCGTTCTGAACTTGGAGCGTCCCACGAATGTTTCCGAGATTCATAATTTCTTGGGTCTGGCTGGCTATTATCGTCGCTTCATTGAGGGATTCTCAAGTATAGCAAAGCCGATGACTCAATTGACTCAGAAGGACAAGCGTTTTGTTTGGACTGAGAAGTGTGAGAATGCTTTTCAACTGTTTAAAGAGAAACTGACTACTGCTCCTGTGTTGGCTCTGCCGTCCGGAACAGGTGGTTTCCTTGTTTGTTCTGACGCTTCGCTTAATGGATTGGGCTGTGTTTTTGATGCAGAATGGTCGAGTCATTGGGTATGCCTCGCGGCAGTTGAAACCGCATGAGACTCGTTATCCGGTCCATGATTTGGAGTTAGCAGCCGTGGTCTTTGCATTGAAGATATGGCGTCACTACCTGTATGGCGAGCAGTTTGTGGTGTATTCCGACCACAAGAGTTTGCAGTATCTGTTTTCGCAGACTGACTTGAATATGAGACAACGTCGATGGATGGAGCTGCTAAAGGACTTTGACTGTGAGATCAAGTACCAGCCTGGGAAGTCGAACGTAGTGGCCGATGCTTTGAGCAGGAAATCTAGTGAGATGCTCGCTTCGTTGTACATCTCTAAGGATCAGGAGCATCTTAACAGTACGGGTTGGAGATTTTACCTGGCTGAGGATTGTGTGGTGGTTTCTTCTTTCCATGTAGAGCCACAGATTATTTCTAGTATTCGAGCGGCTCAAAGGACTGATCCGTCTATGCACGAGTTAAAGTTGAAGGTCAGGGCTGGTGAACTTGAGGACTATTCTGTCTCTTCCGATGGTTGTTTGCATTTCCGAGGCAGGTTGGTTGTACCCAATTTGATTGATTTGAAGGAGGAGATCCTTCGAAAAGCTCACTGTAGCAGACATAGTGTTCATCCTGGTGCACGGAAGATGTACCATGCGTTGAAGCCACACTTCTGGTGGGCTGGCCTGAAGAGTGACGTTGCTGGTTTTGTCGCTCGTTGTTTGAATTGTCAGATGGTTAAGGCCGAAAGGATGAGACCTGGTGGTCTGTTGCAGAGTTTGGAAGTGCCCCAATGGAATTGGGAGCACATTGCTATGGATTTCATGACGCATCTGCCTCGTTCCAGCAGAGGATGCGATGCTATTTGGGTGGTTATAGACCGATTGTCGAAGTCTGCGCCCTTCATTCCCTATGGTATGACCTTATCGTTGAAGAAGATGGCGAAGCTGTACGTTGATTTTGTTGTTAGACTGCACGGTGTGCCTGTTTCGATCGTTTCCGACCGAGATCCGAGGTTTACTTCCAGGTTTTGGAAGAGTTTGCAAACAGCTTTGGGCATCACATTGGCTATGAGCACAGCATATCACCCCCAGACAGATGGCCAATCTGAGCGAACTATCCGGACGTTGGAGGATATGTTGTGAGCTGTTGTGTTGGATTTCGGAGGTAGCTGGCAAGACACGTTGTCTTTAGTAGAGTTTTCCTACAATAACAGGTATCAGGTGACAATTGGCATGGCGCCTTTTGAGGTTTTGTACGGCAGGAAGTTCAGATCGCCGGTACGTTGGAAAGAGGTGGGGGAGAAGCAGCTATCTGCCCCTGACTTTGTGCAGCAAATGAAAGATCATGTGGATCTTATTAGACAGCGGATGAAAGCTGCCCAGGATCGCCAAGCCAGTTATGCGAATAAGAGGCGTCGACCTCTAGAGTTTCAGGTTGGTGATCATGTTTTTCTCAAAGTTTCTCCGTTTTGCAGTGTCATGCGCTTTGGACACAAGAAAAAGTTAGCCCCTTGTTACGTCGGACCGTATGAGATTGTTGAGAGGATTGGCCCTTTAGCGTATCGGCTGTTGTTGCCGCCAGAGTTGTCTTCTCTTCATGACGTCTTCCATGTTTCCATGTTGAGGAAGTATGAGCCAGATCCATCTCATGTGCTTAGAACTGACGAGGTTGAGTTAGATCAGTCGTTGAGCTATCAGGAATACCCCTTGCAGATCCTAGGCAGAAAAGAGAAACAGTTGAGGAATAAGACTATTCCGTTGGTGATGGTACAAAGGAGAAAGCATGGTAGGGATGAAGCTACTTGGGAGTTGGAAGAAAAGATGCAGCACGAGTGGCCGCATCTGTTTGAGTAGCTGTTGAGCTAAATTTCCAGTAGTTTGTAGCTTTTGGTTGTATTTCTTCCCTAGTTGTTGTTGCTTGTTTGCTTAGTTATTTTGAACTCTTGGCTTGTGTTAAGTGAAGTTCTATTTTGGCTTGCTGTTGTTGAGTTGTATTTCCAGATTTCTGTTCGATTTCGAGGACGAAATCCTTTTAAGTGGGAGAGAAATGTGAGACCTGAAATGTAATTAAGATTAATTTGTTGGAATTAATCGGTTTTTGGAGATTTCTGGTGGTTCAGATCTCTGTTTGGATGTTTTGTTTGCATTTTCGCGTCAGATTTCACATTTAGAGCATTTCTGGAAGTTTTCGTAATTTTGGAATTTTTCGAGTTTGAATCTGTTGGCAGATTTGATGACGTCATATTTTCTGTTTTCTCGTTGGCGTAGCAATGGCTGACGTAAGCGTTGGTTGAGTTAGCAATCAGATGTGATGACGTAAGGTTATCTGTTAACGCTTGTATTATTCTGGATGTGGACAGCAAGTTCCTATAGCGCGAAGGAAACGGTGCCGTTTTGGTGAACGCTTGCGGGAGAGATCTGTTGCCTGCGATCAATGTTTTAGCGTTAGCGTGCTGTCTTCAGATTTGTTGACGTGTGTGAAGCTGCGTCATTTTATTTTATGGAAACGCTGTCGTTTGGATATGGTGGTGCGACGTCGTATTTGGTCTAGCGCTAGGGAGAGGTCTGCTCGCGTAAGGAGAGATCTGTTGTGTGTAGCGTGAGTTCTGGGAACAGACGTCAACGTTGGTCAACTCTCCTGTAGCAATCGCTGTTGTGTGCGTAGCGTGTTTCCATCGTTTAGCGATAGCGACCAGATTTGATAACGTGTCCTGAGCGACGCCGTTTTGTTAGCGCATGCGTTATCTTGTAGAGGGATCTGTTTTTGTCGGTGCATGATTTTAACCAGATTTCAGCATTCGCGAGATTTATTTAAGAAAGACTTGGTCTTCGATTTGAGATACCAGATCCCATACTTAGTAAAATTCTCCTAATTGTCGACCTCTGTTTCTTGAACCCTAGTACTGTTCACCGTGAGTTTCTCCAGCGAATTCCCGTCGTTTCCGACCGTTGTTTGGTACGTGCGAGGTAGCGTTGGACTCCTCTCGAGAAGCTCTTCCCTTCTATACCATTCTTGGAGGCGGTTGTTGACTAGAGCAAGATCGCGAAGTTGCTGTACCATTCTTGGAGGCAGTTGTTGGCTAGAGCGAGATCGCGAAGTTGCTGTCTTCGGCCGTGTGTTGTGTCGTTGAGGTAGAACTTCGAATTGTTGTTGAGATCTTAGTTTTAGCCTTTGTTTAAGCTTCCTGTTAGTGGTATTGTTGGAATCAGCTGCTGGTGTGAGTGTATGACTCCCAGTCGTGCCGTCCCTGTGATTTATGCCCTGTGTGCTTCGACAGGTTGATATCCAGATTTCTCGGGACCTTTGATTGTAGTGATTGTTGCACAGAAAGTATAAGGTACGGATCTTGAGCTTGTAATTCAGCGTGGAACCTGGCTTGGATAAATTGCGAGATGGTTGTGTTTGGATTGCCTTGCGGTGTTGTTGCTCTGTGTGAGAGCTGTGTATGCTTACCATGTGTAATTGTTGTGTTGCATATGGTTATATGTTTGTTGTTCCAGAATGTTGCATACACGCATTCCATTCAGCTATTGCAGCCTTTGTTCGTTGTTGTTTCTCTGTTTTCTTACCAGGATGCGAGGGCGAGCGGTGATTCCGCACTCTCATTTCCCCTATGCACCGAGTGACTAACTACCACAGTTCATAGGTTGGGTTGTTGATGCATCTGGTAAGGGTGGGCGAGTAGGGGTGAGTGGGTAGCACCCACATGTCCTACACTCACCGTGGCCACATATTCTGTTGCAGATTTCCGTTGAGCTGTGCATTGAGTTCTTTGGCTCCCTTCCTTGGTTGTAGCCTTCGGCTGTTATCCCTGGTTGCATGCATAGCATCTGCATTTTATTGTTGCTGTTTACTGCTGTTTTATAGTTGCTCTCCGTACAGGGGTTTGACCCTATGTCCCTCTGTGGCTTGGTTGTTTTCCATGTTTGTGTTGTTTTCAGGAAACCCAGGTTTTACAGCTGGCCGTGGTTTTAACCCAGCTGGTGGCGCCCCAGGAGGTGGTTAAGTATCCCAGTAGCGTATAGCATATGTATCAGTACTGTTAGCCAAGGGATGTCCTGCGCTTTGTCATTGTATTATGTTGTTGGTGTCTGATACATGTTGTTGCTGTTGTTATGCTATATTGTTGGTTGTTTTTATAAACTGGGATATATATTTTGAGTATCGCTCTATTTTAAATTATAATGTTTTAAACCGTCAGGCCAAAAGCGAAAATTTTACCCGCTTTTTATTAGCTTCCGCATGTGTTTGTAATGTTTTACCTATGATGTGAGCACGAGGCCTGACATCTCCTCTGCTGTCACAACCACAGGTTCTTCATCATAGTTAGTGATAGATGAAATATCTATCCTGCTCTCCGGCTCAATAGCCATGGTATCAGTAATCTCCACCACCACAGGTTCTACCACATCTGGTTCCCTCACATCTGTTTCTTTCTCAGATATCTCAGCTGTCTCCTTTATCACTGGTTCCTCCAAATCGGGTTCCCCTGTCTCAATTGCAGCTGTATCCGCAATCACATGATGAATAATATTATCAACAATTTCATCATCATAACCTTCTTGTATCACCAATTTCCTCTTTGGTACGCGTCGACGTTGAGCTTTAGGAGTTGCAGCAAGGACCACAGATATGGGTTCAGGATTTTGAACCACTGGGACCAACGCCAAGTCCTTTTCTGCGGGAGCTGGTCTCCCCACAGTTGTCCTCTTCTTCTTGGCAGCCAGCTCACCAACAGCAGGAACTGGTCTCCTCTTTGGTGCAGCCTTATTCGCAACTGGTTCATCTGGCTCATCCTCGTCAGAACCGATATTTTTATTCTTGGCAACGTAGGTGCCAACAGTTTTCACGGTGAGAATCCTGCGGAGGGAAGGTCTTCGCCTCTCCCAAGGTTAGATTTGGAGCACCTTTCAGCAAAATACAAATCTGAGCGGGAAAGCCCTTGGCTTGCTTTGAGGTCTTGGTCACCATCCCCTTCAGAATATCAAATATAATCTTACACCAGTTGATTTTCAGACCAAAGTGAATGGACGTCATCATAAGAAATCACTCATGAGTAACATCGTCGAAATACCCAGCTTTGACGGTGATGGAATTTGCCAAAATATCATTCAACAAGCGAAATTCATACTTCATTTTCCTCTTTTTACAGGAGGTCTTAACCGGTTCACCAGATTTAGAAAATATGCTCCTCGTATCATACACCAAATCCTTTGGTACATTAGCCACATCTGTCAAACCTTCAAGCGGTAACTCAAACGCACGGGCAAACACTTCCTCAGATATTCCAACACCTTGCCCTGAACGGCATAGATAATTTCATTTTCCCTAACAGCAGCCGTATCAAAGAACTGGTCCAATTCTAGTTCATACAGAACAGAGGGACATCCCAGAAAACCTAGAAGATCGATAGATTCTAGGGCTTTGAACATGTTCACCATTCCTTCGTAGTCGGGAAAGCCTAAAACAGAGTCGAAGTTAACTTGGAGTGCATTTACAATCAAATATGATGCCATTGCTAAAGATCGATTGAACGGAATCACTGATATATTATCTGCAAAGAGAATACTGAAAGCAAGAACACAAGATAGCTCGAAGATAATTTTTCACAAAGTAAAAATTAGAGTAAATTGAAACGCTGTATATAAAAGACAGAATATGAAACGGTACGCGTAAAACAATGTTGATGTGACGTTTCGCATGATGACAACGCACGTGTCGGGCATCCGATGGCGCGATTAATTTTCGAAAAGATTTGAAAAGACTTTTGAATTTTAACCACAAGGGGTAAAAAGTGAAAAACGAGCGCCATTTTAACATTACATCACAGCTGTTTATTTTATCAGTTTGGGTACTACCAGATCTGATCACATATAAGCATCAGCTGTATATACGCCAAATCTGAATAGATTCAGATCTCACGCATTCAGCTGACATAGCACTTATTAATTCAGATATGTTGTTCCCCCTAAAGCTGAGTTCTCCCAAATCTGAAAGTTTACCAAATCTGAAAATCCAAGTTGTTCCCCTGATAGGATCAATATGGCTCAAAAAACAGGCCTAGGAGTTCAGAGGGGGGGTTGAATGAACTCCTAGGTATTTTTAATATTTTCGAAACCTTTAAAACGATTTTACAAGCACCCGCTTAACTTAAATCCGAGTTATCAGATTTAAGGTATCTCAGTCCTAAATTAGACTTCTCGACTAACAAAGATGTGCGGAAAGAAGTCGATTTATCTGTGAACAGTATAAATGATAAATAAACGCAATAAGTAAAAGTTCAGGGTCAAGAGTTTGTTTATGGAAGTTCGGATATCAATATCCTACGTCTCCCCTTCTTCCTTTTCAGGAAGGTTCCACTAGAAGAGTTTGATGTTTACAGCCTCTGTAACCACCCAGTCACCGAGCCTCGCTCAAGATGAACTCCTAGAAATCTCCAATCAACATGCAAGCGCAGCTGCTGAATACAAGTAATAAGAATTTTCGAACTGCTTCACAAAGCCAGTTCGTTACAGACTCAAGATGATAATACAGTGAAATACACAACTATTTGAGACTGTAGATATTCTGGTTTCTATACTACGAAACACGATTCAACAAGGTGAACCAGAAGATGACTCAAAGATTGAAATCTAAGAATGCTTGATTAAAAGTTCTTCGAGTTGTATCACTGGACTTCGAATGATTTTCCTGTGAGAATATCCAGTAACTGTGTGAGATTTTTGTTTGCGAGAAAGCTTTGTGACAATGTAACGATTCACACAGAGTATGATGGAGAGTAGAATAACCGAGAGAAAGAGAGAGCTTCTTCAATTTAAATTCCTGCTATTTATACCCTTTGATCTCAACGGTCATTAAAATCACTTAAGGAAACAAAATCCTTTTTGAATATATGCCCATCGCATATTCTGCTCCACAACAATGGTAGACTGCGCTTCGTCAGGGCCAAAATGTCGTATGTCCATATTTGGGTAAACATCGTATAACGTCCTCTGTGTACTGTAATATTTACCCAAAATAGCTCTGACATGTCTCCTTAATTCCAGTAAAATTGTACGATTTGATCTTCACCATGCATTCTTTCCAATTTGAGTATATGATCGTGTTTGAATTTGTTCGTCGTTTGCGCCTGAAATCCCTTTTCGTTAACACAGTTATTTCTTTCTTGAGGAAGACGACTATCTTAACGCTGATTCGAGTAAACGTAGTTGACACATATGAATTTATCAACATCTGGAATAAATAGAGATAACTGTGTATTTGTAACATCTGAATGCAACAACTGAATGTAGCAACTGATACTGTTTAGATATCTGAAAGCTCTGTTAACCCAAAATCTGAATATTCCCAATTAACCACAGCTGATTCCAAAGCAACTGTACTCAACATCCGAAATATTTACAACTGAGATATTCAACCCGATATTTAAATAAAGCACTCTACATCTGAATAGATTACTCAACATCTGAACCATTCCCGAGTATCAAGATCTGATAGCAAATCAACTGTAAACCTCATTCTGAAATACTGATATCTGAGTAGATACTGTTCACAACTGAAATACTCGATCACAAACTGTTACTCAAATTTGAATGCCCTATGCTTCCAACAATAGATCTTCCACTGTAGCTAATTTCTGAATACACTGTTCCCGAAATCTGAACTGATCCAAAAGGCCAACTCTGTTTCAAAACATCGACCTGACAACAAAGAATGAAACTCTGAATAATTAATTCTGCTCAGTTCTGAATGCTTCCCAAGGTCAACTCAGATGTCAACGCTTAGCTCATAATCTTTCGAGACTTAGAAACCTTCAATTCACTTATATGACGTCACGTCTTCTGAACTTCAAGACACTGAAATGACGTCACGACTTCTGAACATTTCGAAATACTGGGATGATGTCACGACTTCTGAAAGTCAATTTGATATGTGATAGTCGACCCAACATCTGAATTATGCGTAACTGTTAATTACTACAACTGACTGACTGTCCAGATGTTACATTTGCATTCAGTACTTGTCTCATTTTTGTTATCACCAAAACTAATAAATTTTACCTTAACAATTTCCCCCTTTTTGGTGATGACAAAACTTAGCAGCCTTATGACTTATATAGATAGGCAAAAGTAAATTGCACAACGTCTGCTGAAATTTTACAGATCTCATTAACTGAACATTGTACAGAAGATTTGTACAAGAAAAACTGACAAAAATCCTAGAACTGATTCTTTCCATATAGACACCATTCAGCGTTATTTTTATAAGGTCCACCAGCAGTACCGGATCCACCACCACCACTTCTGGATCCCCTTTTTGTCGAAGAACCTCTTCTGTCATCTCTTCTCCTACTGCTACCATCACCACCACTTCTGCTTGCACTTCCCCCACTGAGTATACTCTGATCATTAGGTGGCTGACCTCGGCCATGGCTGCTACTCACTTCCCCCTTTTTGTCATCACTGCCCTTAGTGATAAAGGCAATGAGTTCAGCAAGATTAGTACCAAGGGAAGTTAATTGTCCTTGTGTTTCCACATGGAACTCCAGTAGATCGTTACGAATAACAGCAAATTTGTCATCAAAGTCCTTAGAAAATTCAGCCTTGAGATCCTTGACTTCTTGTCGAACATCCGCTAAGTCTGTTGTCAAGATGGCATTTTGAACACGGACAGCTTTTAGGACGATCGACAGTACATCGTTATCATTATGAGCCTCCTGGCGAATAATTTTGATCAAGACCCGAAAGGCTTGATTTTGCTCAGCAAGACTGTCAAGAATGACGCTCTCAACTTGATTGATTTGGACATAACTTCTTCATGAGCATCACCCGACTTCCGAGAATCCCTCGTTTGATTAGCAATAAGTCTGGAGATGGATTCCCAAAGTGTGGCAAGGGAAGCAGAGATATCTGTGGTAGTAGAAGGCAAGATAAGCTGGTCAGGAGCTGAGTCTTCTTCCGTAGGAATATCATATGCATTGAAGTGCAAGGAAGAATCAGCGGAGGTAGGTGGAGAATCTGGATGCTGGTCGATATCCATCTGTACACTTGGATCCTCAAAAACTGAACTAGTAACTAACTGTAGATGCGAACCAATGGCTGAAGCAGTAGGAATCTGTACACTAGGAGTAATAGCTGAAGTGATGAGAAAAGAAGCTAGTGCAATGTGTACAACTGTATCAGAAAAACTTGCATCTCCCAAAGCGGTAGTTGAAAGCAAAACTGTGAAATCAACTGTTCCCAAAGCACCGAACAAACTGTAGCGAACAAAAGCTATAAGAAGTTGTGACCAATCCCAAGAGGTAACGGTCGGCCCTCGAAAACTAAGAACATGAACTGGTTCCACAACAGAAATAGCTCGACAGAAATTAATAGAACCAACTGCTAAAAGTTTCCCAGAGACAAAGAATTCGGCGGTCTATAAACAGGTGTCAGCCCATCTCTTTTTCAGTAGCTTGAAAAATAATCTAATTGGAGGAAGTGTATCATCATAAGAACGTTGACGTAAAATTTCTACAATTTCTAACCGACAAGAGACGGTCGGTCGAGGAATTTTCATCCACAGATCATTCCCTTCTTGGATAAGTAGAGACCCATTCACTATTGTCTTGGTCCTAACCAGCAGAGAGACCTGAAATTGGTGTTGGATCTGGCAATTACAGCGCCACGATCACGATGCTCTCCCTCAAAAACTTTCGAGCAACACATCTTCTCCCGCCGAAGACCGTGTGCCTGCGTCTGCATCTTCAGTTCGTCTATAACAAATACATGAAGGTTAGATAACATATCCAGTACCTTCAAATCAATGGCGGAAGTAGCTTCACCAGGAACAAAATTAGAGGGACGGGTCGCCAAAAACTTCCGAAGAAGCAACTCTCTGTATTTGGTAAGAATATACGTCCGTCTTTGGAGAGCCACTCTGGTAGAATCGGCTTCTCCCCAAGATAAGACCTGTTACTCCTTTGCATATATGTCCTCTATCCTCAATTTGGCTAATTTCTTGAAGCTGAAAGAATTAAAGAATCGATCGACCTCATCTATAACTTCCTCCCATTTCTGAACAAGAAAATCTATATTGGCACAAATCAACACAAAAATTTCTTTGGGCGGAATTCCTTTAACTGGATCTTGTTCTTGAAGGGGCGCCTTCCCCTTAGCATCAGAAGGAATCTTAGGGAGACTGGCCTTGTACCAGTCCCCTTCATTGACTTCCCTAATTGTGATTTCCTTCCCAAACTGAATCTTTGTAACCTCCCCAGCAGCAGAGGGAAAAGTGGAATCGTCTGAAATCCTCAACAACATTTCCTCAAGGGAAAAGGACTCATCATCTGATCTCTTCTCCTCAACAGTAGCTGGAGCATCTATCCTGCTCTCAGTCTCATCTGAAGTCTGTACCGGCGTCTTCTCAACAACTGTTCCACATGCAACGATTTCCGTTGCTCCATCCGAATCACTGCCTGTTTCAATCAGTTGCTCAACTTTGCGAGCAAAAAATTCCTCGTAGGAAAGATTAAATCATTGCTCCATTTCATCAGCTTTTTGAAATACCGGGCTCCCAACATCTGTATCCAACTGAGCAGATTCAGCAATCACTTGTTCAATGATGATGTCCACATCATCAGCAGTTGATAGTCCTGTTGCAACATCTGCTTCTACTGTAGCCTCGACAACTGCCCACTCTCCAACAATTTCATCATCATTAGAACCCTTTTGCAACCTCAGCCTTCTCTTGTTCGATTTTCGTTTAGGCACTGGAGGTTGATCAGCTGGCGCAGCTGGAGTTGGCTCAATAGTTTGGAGAGGCACTGCTTCCTGTGCTACAGGCACAATCTCCATGTTATCCTTTGAAGAATCTGATTTACCCTTTGATGTCCTTTTCTTCTTCACTACTGGTTCAGCCGCAGCAGCAACAGCTGGTCTCTTCTTAGACACAGCTCTCTTTACGGGTGTCTTATTCACCCTTGACACATCCTCTACATCTTCCACAACAATCTTGTCATTGATAGCGATGTATCTTCCAACCGTTTTTGGTGTCAGAATCTTCAGTGGGGAAAATTCCTTGGATTCTCTCAATTCTAAGTTAGGACATTTTTTAGCAATATGAAAATCTGTATACCATAGCCTCGGGCTTGCCTTGACCCGGGCGTTACCATATCTTTGAAAATGGTAAACAACAGTCGGCTCCAATTGACTTTAATTCCACCAAAAATAGCAGTCATCATCAAAAACCTTTCATGTGTAACGACATCAAAAGACCCGGCTTTGACAGTAATAGACTTAGCCAAAATATCTGACAACAACTGAAACTCAAGATCCATCTCCCTCTTTTTGCACGAGGTGCTGATCGGTTTACCATCGTAAGAGAAAGCACGCCTCGCTTTAAGCACAGTATCCTGAGGAACTTCATGCAGATCAATCAGTCCCTTGGTCGGTAACTTAAGAGTGCTAGCAAACATTTCCTCTGAAATTTCCACTTGTTAACGGTACTAACCACCAAACCATCCCTGACGGATGTGTTGTGGTAGAACTCCACCAGAGTAGTTTCAAAAATGACGGATGGACAACCCAAAAACTCCTGAAGACCAGACGCCGCTAGGCTCTGAACATAGCCACCATCCCTGCGTTGTCCATTGCTAGGACAAAGTCAAAACAAACGTGAATGGTGTTGATGAAGAGTGAGGATGCCATTTCTGATAGTTGATGAACGGTACGTCGAAAAGATTATCTGCGAAAAGAACACAAAGATCAAGAGCGCAACGATACTAGAGAGTAATATTGCAAGGTAAGTGAAAATGAGAAAGGAAACGCCGTAAATAACTATGGAATTTTAAACTGTGAAAGGGAGAGAGAAAATGTGGATGTGACGTTTCGCATGATGAAAACCATGTGTCAGTCATCCGATGGCGCGTACAATATTTTGAAAAGATTTTGAAAAGATTTTTACAAAATTGTGAAATGTAAAGAATATTTTAAAAAGATTTTGAATTTTGACCGAGAGGGTAAAAACGTAAATAGACAACTGGCGCCAAAAACTTAATACGTCACAACCTTAAGATCTGTTTAATTTATCAGTAGGGGTATTGCAAGATCTGATCATGGATAAGTATCAACTGTGTATACATGACATCTGAGTGTATCCAGATCTCACATATTCAGTTGACTCAACACTTATTAATTCAGATCTCTTGTTCCCCCTAAAGCTGAGACTCTCCCAAGTCTGATATTTTATCAAACCTGAATTCCACGATGTTCCCCCTGAACAGTAGACTCATATTTGACAAAACCAGAAGCTGTTCAACCTGCGAATTGTCAGCGCAAATAAAATCAAGGCAGTTCTAAGAGACCCAATAGATTTCTAAAGTAAGAAAACATAGCTTCAGGCAGGGGCTTTGTGAAGATGTCAGCAACTTGCTGTTCAGTCGACACATACTCCAGCTTGACGTCCTTTTTGATACATGGTCCCTTATAAAATGATGCCTGATGTCGATATGCTTCGTTCTTGAATGCAGTACTGGATTTTGAGTGATAGCAATAGCACTGGTGTTGTCACAGAGAATAGATGCTTCAGAAGCATCAATGTCATAGTCCTTAAGCTGGTGTTGAATCCATAAGATCTGAGCACAACAGCTTCCAGCTGCTAAGTACTTTGCCTCAGCAGTGGACGTTGCAATGGATGTCTGCTTCTTACTAAACCAGGAAATCAATCGATCTCCTAAGAATTGACAAGTACCGCTTGTGCTTTTACGATCAACTCTACATCCTGCGTAGTCTGCATCACTATAACCGATTAGTTGAAAGCCTGAGTATTTGGGATACCAAAGACCCACATTGGAAGTTCCTTTCAAATATTTCAAGATTCGTTTGACAGCAATATAATGCGACTGTTTAGGCTCTGCTTGAAATCTAGCACACATACAGACAGCAAACATGATGTCTGGTCTGCTAACAGTTAAGTACAGCAAGGAGCCAATTATACCACGATATAAAGATACCTCAATGGCAGTACTAGCTTCGTCTTTGTCTAGCTTGATTGATGAGCTCATTGGGGTCGCTGCTGCTGAACAGTTGTCCATGCCAAATTTCTTCAGCAGTTCTTTCGTATATTTGGCTTGGTTAATGAAAATTCCATTATCTAGCTGTCGAACTTGTAAGCCCAGAAAGAACATTAGCTCGCCCATCATGCTCATCTCAAATTTGTCCTGCATTAACTTAGAAAATTTCTGGCACAATTTGGGGTTAGTTGACCCAATGATAATATCATCGACATAGATCTGAACTAGTAAGACATGATCAGATTTTATGAATTTAAACAGTGTCTTATCAACTGTGCCTATAGTGAAATCATGCTCGATTAAGAATTTGGACAGTGTATCATACCAAGCTCTGGGTGCTTGCTTCAACCCATATAGAGCTTTATCCAATTTATAAACGTGGTTTGGATATGTATGATCTACGAAGCCAGGAGGTTGTGCAACATGCACTTCCTCTGTTAAGATGCCATTAAGAAATGCACTCTTAACATCCATTTGAAATACTTTAAAATCTTTGAATGCAGCATAATCAAGAAACATGCGTATAGCTTCTAGTCTAGCTACTGGTGCAAAGGTTTCATCGAAATCTATCCCTTCCATTTGCCTAAATCCCTGAGCCACCAGTCTAGCTTTATTTCTCGTTACTATTCCATCTTCATTAAATTTGTTCCTTAAGACCCATCTAGTTCCTATAACTGAATGATTTGAAGGTCTAGGTACAAGTTTCCAAACATTGTTTCTCTTAAACTGATTTAGTTCCTCCTGAATTACTTCTACCCAGCTTGGGTCTACTAAGGCTTCATCTATTTGCTTAGGTTCTATATGTGAGATGAAAGATGAATCGAAATGATCATGCATAAGCTGGCTTCGTGTGCGAACAGGAGACTTGATGTTACCTATGACCTGCTCAGGTGGATGATTTCTATTCCACCGGAGATCATGTCCAATTGGGTTTGCTCCTTGTTCTACTTGGATGTCTTGCTGGATATCCACATTTGGATTGTTCGATGTCAATTGATGGTTCGTGTTCACATCTTGTGCCTCAGATGTTGGTCTAGATACCAATTGATGTGAAGTACTCGCAACTGGTGCTTCAGATGTTGGTCGTTGTGTGGAAAGATCTGTTTGTGCAACGTCTGTTTGAGCAACATCTGTTTGTATCTTGTGCATTTGTCGCTTGAGCTCCAGCAGCAGACACACTAGGATAGATCTGATCCTGCATTGAGTCAACGTTATTCAAATCGATGACTACTGGATTACCTGTCAGATCTTGTTGATCATTGTTATGCGGTGTGTCCAGTGCTGGTTCCATCTCTGCTGAATGTCTTTGTTGTGCCACGTATCATCTGAGTCATCAATGCTGGATGACTCTAGACGTGTACATATATCATTAAGGCTCGCAGCTGAATTGGATCTAAAGCTTGTCTCATCAAAGACAACGTGTGCTGACTCTTCAACAGTCAGACTTCTATTGTTGAATACTCGATAAGCCTTGCTCACTGCTGAATAACCTAGGAAGATACCTGCATCAGATTTTTCATCAAAAGCTGTTAGGTGCTTCTTACCGTTATTATGAATAAAGCATCTACACCCAAACACCCTGAAATATGAAATATCAGGTTTCTTGCCACTCCAGATCTCATATGGGGTTTTATCGTGCAACTTGTTAATCATAGATCTGTTCTGAGTGTAGCAAGCTGTATTAACTGCTTCTGCCCAGAATTTTTGTGAAATGCCAGAATAAGCAATCATAGATCTTGTAGCTTCTTTTAAAGTGCGATTTCTCCTCTCAACCAGCCCTTTCTGTTGAGGAGTTCTAGTTGCAGAAAGATCATTCTTTATACCCATGTCATCCAGATAAGAAGATAATTTTTTATTTAAAAACTCGGTACCACGATCACTTCTTATTCTGTTGACTGTACAAGATCTTTCATTTTGTAAACGTTTTAAAAGCCGAATGAGTTGGTCAGCGGTATCAGATTTTGCTTTTAAAAACAGCACCCAAGTGAATTTTGTAAAATCATCAACAACAACTAGGGTGTAGTTCGTTCCCCTTAAGCTTGTTACGGGAATAGGACCAAAAAGATCCATATGTAAAAGCTCTAAGCTTCGGGAAGAACGTTTACCGCCTTTCTTTTTAAAAGTAGAACGGATTTGTTTCCCAAGCTGACATGCGGCACAGTCTTGTCTTTTGAAAATTGATTATGGGCATACTAGAAACCAGTTCATGCTGACTCAAATGAGAAAGTGTTTTAAAGTTTAGATGGTTCATTTGCTGATGCCACAACCAGCTCTTGGAAGAGTTGGCTGCTAAAAAAATTTGTTCAGATCCCATGGGTTCTGACCAATTGATAATGTAGGTATTCCCCGATCTTTTACCTACCAATACAGTCAGTCCTTCTGGACTCTGAACTGTGCATGTGTGCTGTTGAAAGTTAACCATGTAACCTTTGTCACATAGCTGACTTATGCTAATCAAGTTATAATGCAAGTTATCAACAACTAAGACATCAGATATTGAAATGTTACCGTGGGTAAGCTTACCCTTACCCACAGTGTTATCATGTGAGCAATCACCAAAGATTATCTTTGCTCCTTTGTGGAGTAACATCTGATAACAGCTTTGGTTTTCCAGTCATGTGTCTTGCACATCAACTATCCAGATACCAAATGATTGACTCATCTCCAGCTTTGTTCCTGTTATCCCGCAATCATAAAAAAGATTTTGGTACCCAATTTTACTTGGGTTTAGATAGGATTACCCATTTCGGGACCCATACTTGAATGACTTTAACAGTTTTCCCAGTATGATAGTCCATAAGGGTCTGTGCTGAAATATTGTGAGATCTGTTGAGTGTTGGTTTGATATTTTGACCATTCACATCTCTACGGGGCCTAACCTTTTTCCATTCAGATTTACCCTTCTTAGAGCCACGTCTTTGTTGGTTCTGAACAAACGACTTGGATCCAGCTTTTGCCTTTTCCTTGTCAAGTATGTTCTTTAGCCAACCAGACTTAGAACTCTCGGGTCTGTCATAGCCAATACCAGCTTTTCCTTTCTTATTCAATAGCTCCGAGATCTGGTCATCATACCGTACCGACTCGCATGGATCATGTATCACACTAGCTTTGACAAAGCTCATCTTTTTGAACTTGTCATGTGCTAGATTTGATTGAGTACAAGTCTCTCTAGAGCTGCTTTCACCAACATTGAAACCCAAGCCAGTTCTATCATTCGCTGGCTTCTGAATTTCAAACAGCTTATCTAGAGAAACAGAACACTTGGTCCAGAAACTCATTGTCAGTTTTAACTTTTCAATTTCAGACTCGAGCTCACTGGATCTTATCCTCAAAGATTCATTCTCAGTTTTCAACTTACTCAACTCGATTTGTAAACTGTAATTTTTACCAAGTTCAACAGTACTTGGATCTGCTGAACTATTTTTCAAATCTACGTTTTCAGCTTTGATTTCCTCGAATGTCTGAGAAAGCTTACGGTACTCATGGACCATTTCATTTAATGCAGTGATTAGGGCCTCTCGTGTAAATTCAGTATTTGAAAAGTCGAATACCTCATCTTATGATGTTTGATTGGCCATGAGACAGTGAACTTCCTCCTGTTCACTATCGCTGGATGAGGAGCTTCTTGATGAGGAATCTGAATCAGTATCAGCCCATTTCTTGTTTCTTTCCTCAGCAACCAATACTTTGTGATCATTCTTTTGGCTGGGTCTCTTTTCAGCTCTTGTCCTCATCCTTCTATCTTTTGATCTTTCTTTTGATCTATCATCTTTCTTCTCTTCTCTTCTGGGTCTGTCCTCCTTCTTTGGCCTGTTGCAATCAGCAGCAAAGTGCCCTGGACGACCACAGTTAAAACAATTTTGATCAGTAGAAACTTTATAAGTTTTATTTTAATTGTTGTAAGAGAAAGAAGGGTTGTAGGATTTTCTCAAGTATTTCCCAAACTTCTTAACGAAGAGGACATGACGTCGTTGCTAAGTTGATCAGCTGTCTTGCTAGTGCTTGGAGAGCACTGTTCAGATGTTGCCACCAATGCTTTAGTTGGTTGAGATGTGGATGTTCCTGCCTAAGATCTTGTCTCTAACTCAAACTCATAAGCTTTTAGACTTGCAAAGAGGTCATGCAGTTCCAGCTTGTTTAGATCTTTCGATTTCCTCATTGCCATTGTCTTCACATCCCACTCCCTAGGCAACGCTCTCATCACCTTCAACGCCAACTCACGGTTGCTGTATTCTTTACCCAGATTGGTAAGCTCTATTACAACAGCACTGAAGCGCTCATCAAACTCTGTCATAGTCTCTCCATATTTCATCTTAATGGATTCATATTTCTGTTGAGCCACCGTGAGCTTATTTTCCTTCGTCTAATCATTGCCTTCACAAATTTGTGTTAGCTTCTCCCAAATTTCCTTTGCTGTGGCGCAGGTTTTTATTTTGCTGAACATGTATTTGTCCAGCATCTTGTAGAGGACTTCCCTGGCCACATTACCCAAGTTTGCTTTCTTTTTGTCCTCATTTGTATAATAGTATCTTTTCTTCTCAACGTATTCTGATGCACCATCAGTCGTTCCGAATGCTAAGTTGATCTTCATAATTTTAATTGGACCATCTGTGATGACTGACCACATATCGTCGTCTTGAGCAGCCAAATGCACTTGCATTCTGATCTTCCAGTAATCATAGTCCTCCTTGGAAAACATAGGAATCTTGTTGTGAGATGTAGACATATTGAAATATATGAAACAAAAACAACAACTGTTCAATAACTGAGATAGCGCAGGCTCTGATACCAATTGATAGGATCAATATGGCTCAAAAAATAGGCCTAGGAGTTCAGAATGGGGGTTTGAATGAACTCCTAGGTATTTTTAATATTTTCGAAACCTTTAAAATGATTTTTACAAGCACCCACTTAACTTAAATCCGAGTTACCAGATTTAAGGTATCTCAGTCCTAAATCAGATTTCTCGACTAACAAAGATGTGCGGAAAGAAGTCGATTAATCTATGAACAGTATAATGATAAATAAACGCAATAAGTAAAAGTTTAGGGTCAAGAGTTTGTTTATGGAAGTTCGGATATCAATATCCTACGTGTCCCCTTCTTCCTTTTCAGGAACGTTCCACAAGAAGAGTTTGATGTTTACAGCCTCTATAACCACCCAGTCACCGAGCCTAGCTCAAGATGAACTCCTAGCAATCTCCAATCAACAAGCTGGCGCAGCTGCTGAATACAAGTAATAATAATTTTCGATCTGCTTCACAAAGCCAGTTCGTTACAGACTCAAGATGATAATACAGTGAAATACACAACTATTTGAGACTGTAGATCTTCTGGTTTCTATACTACGAAACACGATTCAACAAGGTGAACTAGAAGATGACTCGAAGATTGAAATCTAAGAATGCTTGATTGAAAGTTCTTTGAGTTGTATCACTGGACTTCGAATGATTTTCCTGTGAGAATATCCAGTAACTGTGTGAGATTTTTGTTTGCGAGAAAGATTCGTGAGAATGTAGCGATTCACATAGAGTATGATGGAGAGTAGAATAACCGAGAGAAAGAGAGAGCTTCTTCAATTTAAATTCCAGCTATTTATACCCTTTGATCTCAACGGTCATTAAAATCACTTAAGGAAACAAAATCCTTTTTGAATATATGTCCATCGCATATTCTGCTCGATAACAATGGTAGACTGCGCTTCGTCAGGGCCAAAATGTCGTATGTCCATATTTGGGTAAACATCGTATAACGTTCTCTGTGTACTGTACTATTTACCCAAAATAGCTCTGACATGTCTCCTTAATTCCAGGCAAATTGTACGATTTGATCTTCACCATTGATTCTTTCCAATTTGAATATATGATCGGGTTTGAATTGGTTCGTCGTTTGCGCTTGAAATCCCTTTTCGTTAACACAGTTCTTTCTTTCTTGAGGAAGACGACTATCTTAACGCTGATTCGAGTAAACGTAGTTGACACATCTGAATGTATCGACATCTGGAATAAATAGAGATAACTATGTATTTGCAACATTTGAATGCAACAACTGAATGTAGCAACTGATACTGTTTAGATATCTGAAAGCTCTGTTAACCCAAAATCTGAGTACTCCCAATTAACCACAGCTGATTCCAAAGCAACTGTACTCAACATCTGAAATCTTTACAACTAGATATTCAACCCGATATTTGAATAAACCACTCTACATCTGAATAGATTACTCAACATCTGAACCGTTCCCGGATATCAAGATCTGATAGCAAATCAACTGTAAACCTCATTCTGAAATACTGAGATCTGAGTAGATACTGTTCACAACTTGAAATACTCGATCACAAACTGTTACTCAAATTTGAATGCCATATGCTTCCAACAATAGATCTTCCACTGTAGCTCATTTCTGAATACACTGTTCCCGAAATCTGAACTGATCCAAAAGGCCAACTCTGTTTCAAAACATCGACCTGACAACAAAGACTGAAACTCTGAATAATTAATTCTGCTCAGTTCTGATTGCTTCCCAAGGTCAACTCAGATGTCAACGCTTAGCTCAGAATCTTTCGAGACTTAGAAACCTTCAATCCACTTATATGACGTCACGTCTTCTGAACTTCAAGACACTGAAATGACGTCACGACTTCTGAAAATTTCGAAATACTGGGATGATGTCATGACTTCTGAAAGTCAATTCGATATGTGATACTCGACCCAACATCTGAATTATGCATAACTGTTAATTGCTACAACTGACTGACTGTCCAGATGTTACTTTTGAATTCAGTACTTGTCTCATTTTTGTTATCACCAAAACTAATAAATTTTACCTTAACATCCCCCTGAACAGTAGACTCAGATCTGAAGTAAACTAACGCTTTCAACCTGCAAAATTGTTAGCGCAAAGACAAATCAAGGCAATTCTAAGAGACCAAGAATGTTTCGGAAATACGAAAACTTAGCGTCTGGTAGTGTCTTTGTGAAGATATCAACAATTTGTTGCTCTGTCGACACAAACTCCAGCCTGACGTCCTTCTTGACCATGTGTTCTCTTATGAAATGATGCCTGATGTCGATATGCTTTGTTCTGGAGTGCAGCACAGGATTTTGGGTGATAGCTATCGCACTGGTATTATCACAGAAAATAGGCGCTTCATAAGCATCATTGCCGTAGTCCTTAAGCTGGTGTTGAATCCATAAGATCTGAGCACAGCAACTTCCAGTCGCTAGATACTCTGCTTCAGCTGTGGATGTAGCAATTGAAGTCTGCTTCTTACTAAACCAGGAAATCAGTCGATATCCCACGAATTGACAAGTCCCACTGGTGCTTCTCCGATCAATCCTGCATCCTGCGTAATCTGCATCACTGTAACCGATTAGTTGAATGCTGGAGTCTTTGGGATACCAAAGACCCACATTGGAAGTTCCTTTTAAATATTTTAAAATCCATTTCACAGCAATATAATGAGATTGTTTGGGCTCTTCTTGAAATCTAGCACACATACAGACATCAAACATGATGTCCGGTCTGCTAGCAGTTAGGTATAGCAAAGAGTCAATTATACCGCGATACAAAGATACCTCTATGGCTGTTCCAACTTCATATTTGTCTAACTTGATAGAAGCACTCATTGGGGTAGCTGCTGCTGAGCAGTTGTCCACGCCAAACTTCTTCAGCAGTTCTTTCGTGTATTTTTCTTGATTTATGAAAATCCCATTCTCAAATTGTCTGACTTGTAAGCCCAAAAATAACGTCAGCTTTCCCATCATGCTCATCTCAAACTTGTCCTGCATAAGCTTAGAAAACTTTTGGCACAGTTTGGGGTTAGTTGACCCAAATATAATATCATCAACGTAAATCTGTACCAATAAAACATGATCATTCTTAATAAATTTAAACAGTGTCTTATCGACAGTGCCTATAACAAAATCATGCTCAATCAAGAATTTTGAAAGTGTATCATACCAAGCTCTGGGTGCTTGCTTCAACCCATATAGAGCTTTGTCCAGTTTATAAACGTGATCTGGATATGTATTATTTACAAAGCCAGGAGGTTGTGCAACATACACTTCCTCTGTTAAGATGCCATTTAGAAAGGCACTCTTCACATCCATTTGAAAGACCTTGAAGTCTTTATATGCAGCATATGCAAGAAACATGCGAATGACTTCTAGTCTATCTACTGGTGCAAAGGTATCATCAAAATCTATTCCTTTTAGTTGTCTAAAGCCCTGAGCTACCAGTCTAGCCTTGTTTCTAATTACTATACCATCCTCATTCAGCTTTTTCCTAAAGACCCATTTAGTTCCTCTTACTGAATGATTAGTAGGTCTGAGAACTAATTGCCATACATTATTCCTTTTAAATTGGCTAAATTCCTCTTGCATAGCATCTATCCAGCTTGGGTCAGCTAAGGCCTCTTCTATCAGTTTTGGTTCTATATGCGATATGAATGCTGAATTAAAATTCTCATGCATAAGGTGGCCTCGTGTGCGAACAAGAGAGTGAATGTTACTTATGATCTTCTCGGATGGATTATTTCTATTCCATCAAAGATAAGATCCGATTGGATTAGCTCCCTGTTCTGCTTGAATGTCTTGCTGGATTGCTTGATCTGGATTTTCTGACACCTATTGATAAGGACTTTGTTGTTCCAGATTTGGATCAGATACCAATTGATAATTTGCGTTGACATCTTGGGCATCTGGAGTTGGTCTGGATACCAATTGATGTACTGCAGGAGCTTGTGTACCCACTTGAGCAGTAGTTGGTTCAGCACCCGCAGCTGGCACACTAGATGAGATCTGTTCCTGTACAGGGTCAATGTTAGTCAAATCAATGACTACAGGGTTACCTGTCAGATTTGCTTGTGCATTATCGTATGGTGTGTCCAGTGCTGGTTGGCGATCAGCTGGGTATCTGATCTGTGCCACGTCATCGGTTGATTCTTCTAAGCTTGTTGACTCCAGACGTGAACACAAGTCATGTAAGCTCACAGCTGAATTTGATTGAAAGCTGGTCTCGTCGAACACAACGTGAGCTGATTCTTCAACAGTCAGGCTCCTGTTGTTGAACACTCTGTAGGCCTTGGTCACAGCTGAGTACCCTAGAAACAAACCTGCATCAGATTTGGCATCGAAGGCTGTTAGGTGCTTTTTACCATTATTGTGAATGAAACATCTGCACCCAAACACACTGAAATAAGATATATCATGTTTCTTGCCACTTCAGATCTCATATGGGGTAACGCCATGGTTCTTATTAATCATAGATCTGTTTTGAGTGTAGCAAGCTATATTAACTGCTTCTGCCCAGAATTTTTGTGAAATACCGGAATAAGCAATCATAGATCGAGCAGCTTCTTTTAAAGTTCGGTTTCTCCTCTTAGCTAACCCGTTCTGCTGAGGAGTTCTAGCTGCTGAAAGCTCCTGCTTTATTCCAATGTATTCCAGATAAGAGGATAGTTTATAATTTAAAAACTCAGTTCCTCTATCAGATATTATCCGGTTGATAGTACAAGATTTGTCATTTTGAAAACGTTTTAAAAGCTTAATCAACTGGTCAGTAGTTTGGTCTTTTGATTTTAAAAACAACACCCATGTAAATTTTGTAAAATCATCAACAACGACAAGTGTGTAATTTGTTCCCCCTAAGCTTGTTACGGGTATAGGACCAAAAAGATCCATATGTAAAAGCTCTAAGCTTCGGGAAGAACGAAGACCATTTTTATTTTTGAAAGTAGATCGAATTTGCTTTCCCAGCTGTCATGCTGCACAAATCTTGTCTTTTGAAAAATTTATTTTAGGCATACCAGAAACCAGTTCAAGGTTGCTCAATTTGGCAAGTTTTTTGAAGTTGAGATGGTTCATTCTCTGGTGCCACAGCCAGCTCTTGGAAGAGTCAGCTGCTAGGAAAATCTGTTCAGATCCCATCTGCTCTGACCAATTGACCACGTAGGTATTCCCCGATCTTTTTCCTACCAATACAGTCAGACCATCTGGACTCTGAACTGTGCATGTGTGTTTTTGAAAATTAACTGTGTAACCATTGTCACACAGCTGACTTATGCTAATCAGATTATAGCACAAATTCTCAAAGAGTAAAATATCAGATATTGAACTGTTACCATGGGTAAGCTTACCCTTACCCACAGTGTTACCGTGTGAGTTATCACCAAACACAATCTTAGCTCCACAGGTTTGTAGTTGTTGTCCTGAAATCATAAAAATTTTGGTACCCAATTTTACTTGGGTCCAGATCGGATTACCCTTTCGGGATCCATACTTGAATTACTTTGACAGTCTTCCCAGTATGGATATCTACTAGGGTTCATGCAGAAACATTGTGAGATCTGTTGAGTTTTGGCTTAGCACTTTGATCATTCAGATTTCGCTGGGGCTGAACTTTTACGCAAATAGATTTGGCCTTCGCCGAACTACGCCTTCGTTGGTTAGGAACAGACGATTTAGATCCAGCTTTCGCTTTATCTTTGTCAAGTCTGTTCTTTAGCCAACTGGGCTTGTTTTTCTCAGGCCTGGTATAACCAATACCAGCTTTACCCTTATAGTTCAGCTTTGGTGAAATCTGATCTTTGTACTTCACCGACTCACAAGTGTCATGTGTCACACTGGCTTTGACAAAGTTCATTCTCTTGAACTTGCCATCAACCAGATCTGACTGAGTACTGGTTTCCCCAGAGCTGCATTCACCATCATTGAAACCTAAGCCAGTTTTATCATTCAGTGGCTTTTGGGTCTCATGCAGCCTTCCCAAGGAAACAGAAAACTTTGTCCAGGAGCTCATCACATGATTTAATCTCTCTTTTTCAGATGTGAGCTCACAAGACTTATTTCTCAAGGATTCATTCTCAATCATCAGCTTACTCAACACTGTCTTTAAACTGTCAGTATCCTCAAGCTGAGCAGTGCTTGATTCAACTGAACTATTTTTCAGACCATTGTTTTCAGCTTTGACTTCCTCGAATGTTTGAGACAGCTTACGGTACTCATGGACCATTTCATTTAGTGCGTTGATAAGGTCCTCTCATGTAAATTCAGTATTGGAGAAATCAAATACCTCATCCTCTGTAGTTTGGTTGGCCATTAGGCAGTGAACCTCTTCTTGCTCACTATCACTGGATGAGGAGCTGCTTGATGTCGTCTCCGAATCTGAATCTGCCCAATTCTTGTTGCTCTCCTCTGCAAAAAGTACTTTACGATCATTCTTTCTATTGGGCGTCTTATCAGATCTGGTCCTCCTTCGTTCTGTTGATCTCTCTCTGGATCTTTCAGTGGTTCTATTCTCATCTCTCTTAGATCTGTCCTCTTCCTTTGGCCTGTTGCAATCCGCTGCAAAGTGCCCTGGTCGACCACAATTATAGAAATTTTGATCAGTAATAATCTTATCAGATTTATGAACAATGCTATAATTAAAATAAGGGTTATAGAATTTTCTCATGAATTTCCCAAACTTCTTGACGAAGAGAGACATGACGTCGTTGCTTAGTTGTTCGGCAGACTTGCTAGTGCTAGGTGAGCACTGTTCAGATGTCGTTGCTGCTAGAGCTTTGGTTGGTTGTGATGTTTATGGTGCCTCTGATCTGGTCTCCAGCTCGAACTCGTAGGCTTTGAGATTAGAAAACAGATCATGTAGTTCAAGCTTGTTCAGATCTTTGGATTCCCTCATTGCCATTGTCTTGACGTCCCATTCTCTCGGCAGCGCTGTCAGGCCTCGTGCTCTAAACAGAGTAAAACATACAAACACATGCGGAAGCTTATCAAAAAGCGGGTAAAATTTTTGCGTTTAGGCCTGACGGTTTAAAACATATAATTTAAATACAAGAATACTCAAAATACGATCCCATTTTAAAATCCAACCCCAAAAAAATCAGTATGGCATAACAACATCCAACGACAACATGTATCAGACTCCAACTACGGGATACAATAACGAAGCGCAGGGCATCCCCCTGGCTAACTGATACATATATATATGCTATATGCAACTGGGACACGCTAACCACCTCCTCGGGCACCACCAGCTGGGTTAAAGCCACGACCAGCTGTAAAACCTGGGTTCCCTGAAAACAACACAAACAAGGAAACAAACCAAGCCTCAGAGGGACATGGGGTCAAACCCCAGTACGGAGAGCAACTGAAACAGCTAAAGGAAAGCATAAGATAAAATGCAGATGCTATGCATGAGACACCGGATAACAACGGAAGGCTCAACCAACAAGGGAGCTAAGGAACCCAAGCACAGCTCCAAGGATCTGCAACAACCGTGGCCACGAGGTGTGTTCACAGTGTGGTAATGAGCCACTCACCATGATACAACACCCGAATACCAGATTCATCAAACAACTCAACCTGCCGTTGCCTCGCCCATGAACTGTGGTAGTTAACCACTCGGCACATGGTGGCTAACGATCCCAGTAGGGAGATGAGAGTGCGGTATTGCCGCTCGCCCTCGCATCCTGGTAAGAAACAATAGCACAATACGACAAGAAACGATACAAGAGAACTGAAATGAATGATGAATCATGTGTGTATGCATATCACTAAGGCAGCTAGCTAAACACAAACGCAACAGCTACCAAAATACCACATTCAAAACACCAAAGCATTCCAGCAATATCACATTAAATCTCACACCAATCCAAGCTGAATTTCAAGCTCAAACCCGTACCTTCTGAGCAACAATTACCAAAATTCAGATTCCTCAAAGGTGCGAGCAAGTCACGGCCTGCACAAAATCTGCCAAACACACAATGCACAGATTCAGGAAAAGCCTACACAACTTCACGGCCCTCACACAATTTCTCACGGCCAAACATTAAAGTTCACGGCTGGTAATTCATATGTACAAACCAGCCTTCAAGCCTACCCAAACAACTTAACAGGAAGCTTAATACAAGGCTGAGAACAAGATACCAACACAAATTCGAAAGGCTACATGCGACCAAGTAACGCACGAATGAGAACAGCAACTTAGTGCTTTCGTTCCAGCCAACTACAGCCTCCAAAATGGGTATGAAATGAAAGAGATTTCCAAGAGGAGTCCAACGCTACCTCGAACGTGAAAAATGGTGGCCGGAATCGATGGGAAATATCCGAAGAAGTTCACGATGAACAGTGTTTAGGGTTAGAGAAAACAGAGGTCGACTAACGGGGAAATAAAATGCTAAGTATGGGATCTGGTAAGAAATAAAACAAAGCCAACGCTTCCTATATAAAGGCGCGAGAAGTCTGTTTACAAGACTCACCGATAGAAACAGATCTCACAACCAACGCGCGCTAAACACAACCAAGACCCCAAAACGATGTCGCATAAAACCACTGAGAAAGCTGGTCAAAAAACGCTAAAAGCTGGAAACACGCTACAGGAGAGTTGACCAACTTTGATGTAACGTCCCAATCCTCATGGGGTCACGAATGAATAATAAAAAGAATAGAAAGGCTGAATGGAAGATGTCATAAGTTGTATCCCTTATGACTAAAATAAAAATTCGAAACGCAAACAACAAAATGGCGCCAAGTACTGAGACAGCTGAAACAATTTCTCATTATCAGATGTCAAAAATGCAAAGTGCGATAATACAACCTCTGAAATTCTATATGAATTTACTATTGTTGTAATGGATCTACAGACTTAACAAAAGATCAAAAACAACAACCACTGCTGCGGAAACATCTGCCTTAGATAAACACAATCACCACAGCTGGTTCAACTACTGCCTCCCGCCTACCCCAGCTCTGCTCCACCTGCACCATTTTAAAGCTAATGAGCCTAGGGGCTCAGCAAGTAAAATATGAGGATAACAAAATCACTAAATGCAGGCAGATATCTGAAACATATCATAACTTAGCATAACAGTTTAAAAAGGAAGCCATTCATCAGCTTCATAAACTTTCTTTCATTAAACTTGGAAATGGGGAAGACGACCCAGATCCCATTCTTATTTTCT